>CALSBZ010046764.1:150577-165565 GCA_943591055.1 Gobionotothen gibberifrons
ACGCGCACGCACGCACGCACACACACACACACACACACACACACACACACACACACACATGCAGAAGATGTGGAATCTAATATGAAGAGGCAGGCTGAGCCTTCACAGGATGAAGTGGCAGCAACCTGACCACATATTGGCAGCTCTAAGTGTTATTTTACCATGGACCAGTGCAGGACACACACATTCGGAAAAAGCCTTGCTGAAAGTCCCAAGACTGTAAGGCAAGACCGTTTCTTAACGAAAAACTGAAAGAGAAAAGCTAAATTCAAGAAGTGAGCGTTTTCAGTCCTCCAATATCAATGTGCTTCCAGGACACATGGGCTTTACCATAAGTATTTCCAAACAACATGTTTTGAATCGTATTACAAGACATATTTCAATTATAAGGACTTAATTAGAACAGCGAAGAATCCCAGTTACAAAGTGACGTAATTGATGTTTAAGGTTTAAATGATAAAATGCAGCACGCCTAATTATTGCGAAAGGAAACCTGACGAGGGTGAGCAAGATACATGAACCAATCATTTGAGCCAACGTTTTAATTTAAAGATGAACTAAAAAAACAACACTCTAAGACAAATAGTGAAATACTGCAGCGAAGCAATGTTACTTAAAATGACAGCAGCACTTATTAGGGTTTCTGTTTCAGTCTTTAAACACTGACAGAGCCCATAGAGATGACTTCCTGTCTGTCTTCTTCAGCTGTTCCTCTTATTGTTTACTTCCTGTCTGTCTTCTCCTCTTATATCTCTGTAATTCAGCTCTCTGTGACTTGAACCCCTTTCCTTCTCCTGGGCTGTGTTCTTCTTCTATTCTCTTTTCTTAATTAGGGACAGTTTAGACATAAGGAATCCAAAGTGTTGTGCTCTCTACAAATAAAAAAAGGAATATTCGCGATTAAAAATAAAAACTATATGTGCATTTAGTTTATGTATGTATTTCTATTATTATTATTATGATTGTTAGTTATTTGTCGTTTTTGTAATTGTTTTTCTATGTGATATTTAAACTCCTTGTTTGTTTATTATCTTGAATGTATTTGCACTATTACTGTTGTCTAGTTCTGTATGGGGGAAGGGATTGGGTGTAAAACATGGACAACATGCACACTCCTGTATTTTGCTTTTGAAACTGTATGTAATTCAAAGTTGCTATGTTGTTAAAGAAAATGGAAAATAAAGTTTAAAAAAGTAATCTGTGTATATACTTAACAGATGCACAGCTTCACACATTAATTGTATGTCTGTGCAGATGACCAACATGTCTGCTGCTGCTTCTGCGCTGTAACACAATGAGCACACTTCAAAGGCCAACATGGCCTCCAGCCAAACACACAGATACAAGGCCCAGTAAATCAGTGCAGACACCACCTCAGCAGGCGGCCCCTCCCACCCTTTTATCCTCAGAACCTCCTCCATCTGATCTACTCTGCTACTGCACTATTAATATGCAATAGTGATTGTGCTTTGGAGAAAGACACATTCTTTAAATGTAACCACAACAATGCTGGCACAAATAAGTGTGTCCGCAGTACAGACGGCACAACAATGTGAACCGATAGAAAAGGAGCACTTTAGTGACACTTGCATTATTAGGGTTTTGTATTTTATTATATTGAGGCCCCTTGTTGCAGAGGCCCCTGAGTTTAAATGTAGTTGAACTACTTCATTCCTCCGATAGTCCTTAAAGGTGGGGTAGGTCATTTTGGAGAAACAGCTGGAGTGCGCTAGAATTTGAAAATACACAGCCGGAATAAATCTGCCACTTCCTTACAGAGCCCCTCCTCCAACACACACGAACGCGCACATGACCAATGAGGGCACGAGATAAGTGTGTGCACAGATGGAAGGCTGACAGGCAGGTAGGCCATCCAGTTATTTTAGCCGAGCCGGCTCAGATGATTGGTCGTGCTTTTTACAGCGCCACGGCTTCCACAGATGACATTTTTCTATGTATTTATTGTCAAAGCATTTCATGTATTCATTGCTATCGGGATGTTAAGAGCATTCCATGGAATATAACAAAAAGTGTTTCTGAAATCAATTACATACCTCACCTTTAATACTCTTTAATAAATGTATCATTGTTATACAAAGGACTATCTAATTGCCAGGCTTGGAGAGCAATGGAATACATAACCAGGATACAAAAAAGGGACCTGTATTCCCTTTCTATAATAAGATTACTGTAACATTTCGAAACATTTTGAAATACTATCAGGATTACAATGTTAGTAAAAAGCTAAAAAGATCATAGTGTTTGTTGTAAAGGATCAGATGTCATCTCTTCTCTGTCAGCTGTACTGTTCTGTAGGATAATACTTTAAGTGTGAATCTATACGCCTACTGCCTGAATCTGCTTTATGGAAGGCAGGTTTTCATATTAATGAAATCATTATTGATACTAAATATCTTGGTTTCTTCTTTTCTAAGGTTACATTGTTCTGTTGTCGTACATAATACACATCTTATTGATATTTATTTTCTCATTTATTGACATTATTTGATTGGATTCGATAGAGGTTATCCAAAAGTAACAGAAAGTAATCAGGTTACATTACTTTTATATTGTGATACTCAGGTTACCAGTCATTGTAACGGAATACATCACCCATGCGAAAGACTTCCTGAATGGACGCAGACGGATGGGAAACATCTCTGCATTCATGTTGAAGCTAAAATAAATGTTCTCTTCAAATCAAGTTAAAGTAAAACTACTGCTTGTCGGTTGTGAGTTAACCATGTTTTATTTATTTTGCAATGGTAAGCAATTTTTATCGTGGGATCCTGCATCGCTGAATGATTAACATGAGTGGTTTTGTGGATGGAATAATCAACATGATGTGCAATAGAAGTCACTCAACACAAGGATCATCCATTAACCAATAAACAGACAGTGTAGCACTAACAACAGCTTGTCATTCCTCAGGATTAACAAGGGAGGGAACACAGCAGTATAATTAGAAGTGAGACTTTTTTGGAATTGTATTGTGCAATAATTACTAGTTTTGTGTAATCATGTCCAAACTGTTTTATACATTTTCCTAATGCCTCAACGTTTCAGATTTTTCAGGCCACTTCCAGTCCAATTCCTAAGTTATTTTCCTCTCGTGTGTGTCGGCCGGGATTGTCCCGCACGTATTGTGTTTGTCCTGGAGCTCTCAAGGCTACTGTTCTAATTATCCCCACATGAAAACCACCATGTCCTGCATTCTTATCAAAAATAGATGTAAAAGCCAGTGACCCAAAGCAGGTGTGCAACATTGGTTAACAAATCCCTCAGCACCACCTCGCCCTCTTCCTGTTGCACTTCACAGCTCAGTGTCCCATTACTGGCCTGCCCCACTCAAACCTCCACCAGCCAACACATTCCTCGAGGAAAACACTAACTGTAACTTTACAATGAAGTCCCACTGCTGAGGAGTTTTAGCACAGTGTAATGAAGCGTTTCCCACAATGAAAACACTGACATCTTGACTCTAATTAAATGTATTATGTCAACAGATTTCACATAACTGTTGAAAGCAATACTATTACGTTTAAATAATAAATATTAGGTTCAACTTATTATTGCTTTCATCTAACATACTACAGTTATGTGCAATTTAAATAGTCAGCATTTCAGTGTATATATACTTTGGAGTACTGCAGGGGTCAAATCCAGAAGGGCCTAAAATGACTACTCTAAATAAGTAAATAATGTACATCAATAAACTACATTTGATTCTAAGAAAATCCTATTTTCAATCCAATCGTTAATTGACGAAATTTCTGCAACAAACCCGATCCCTTTCACAATGATGTTTCATGTTGAATGACACAACAGTACAGCTGAAGAGAAAGAGCTAATTCATGTTTCTCACTCAATTGTCAGTCCTTATCAGACTGACTCAAATATTATCTCATTGCATTGTGACAATCAATTGCTTGGCCACAAATGTAGTCATAGATTCAAAAAATCTAACATGTAGCATTTCAGTGTTTTTCAGTTATAACCCTGTTGATTAGTGAATCACACTCTTATAGCGTGGAACTCTCCTTTTTGTTACTATGGGCATAGGGGGTACATTATTGCTTTAAAATACAATTTGAACGAAAATGAGAACTTCCAAATATAAAATAGGTTTCTGCTCTTGTACCACACTGTTAATCTTAAAATAACACCTGGGACTCGAATACCTCACTAGCATCAACAGAGGAATTGTCATATTCACAGGGCTGCTCGATTATGGCAAACATCATAATCTTGATTATTTGGGTCAATAATTGATATCACGATTATTAAAAACGATTATCCATTTACTTTGAAAACATCCATTTATTGAAAAAAGAGTTTTTAACAGTTGATTACCCTGAACTTTAAGTATAATTCAGAAAAACCCTTTAAAAAAAAAAATGTAATTGAAAAATAAAAAGGTTTTATTTCGATGATGTTGTTTTTATAATTGTTGCAGGCCAAAATCGTAATTGCGATTAAAATATGATTAATTGAGCAGCCCTAGCTCACACTCTGCTGCCCTCAATTTGAAATGTTTTACTCAAATACCCATTTATTGATTTCATTTCTACTAATAACCTTTAATTTGCACTTTGCGGATGAGTGTTCAGCCACTGTTAGGTTTAAAGCAGGAACATATTCTTGAGGCTTTTATTGTGAAACATCCCCAAAGGAAGTGTTACAGTTGTGCTATATCAAACTGTTCATGGAAAGAGAACAACTAAATATTTGGGAAAGTATGTAAGAGTGATATGACTCTGTTATACTGATGTCATTATATGTGATACATGGAGGTGGAGGTAAGTAAAGTCCCTGCACCCCCAACTGAAGAGCAGTTGGAGAACTGTCACACTCTTTTCACATTGTCTCTTGCTAATTCTTTTTGAAATATGCTTTAAATGTGCACATGATTTAGATCAAAACAAACACTGCCAACCACAAAGTGCAATGATTTAGGTGGTGGGGATAAAGAAGATCACAATGAATGCCATAAATGTCAAAGAAACGTCGCCCCCCCCCCCTCTCCACAAACACACAGAGTGTAACTGCAGCCTCAGCACGAACAGTCAATGAGCAGCAGGCAGTGTGTCCAACACAATGCAACAGGCTGGAAGCTGCTCCGTGTTACACGATCTGCTGACACACGGAGGTCACGCTCAATTCACTGAATCTCCCACCGCTAATCAGGCAGACCCCCTCCATCACTGCACCCCCCAGGCCTCTGCTGCAAACTGCCCACTACAGGACCCCAATCCATTTATATTATATTAAGTGTTGGCCAATTTGATTTAACAGTTAAGATTTTGGGTACCTTAATGTAAAGCACTTACTACAAAATAAACTAAAACGTTAACTTTAATTAAATTATGTCAATAATGGAAATAATATTAAGTTGAAATATATATGTTAGGTACAACTTAATATTATTGCTTTAAACTAACCTAAGTTGTGTGAAATTTGTTGGCATAATACGTTTCATTAAAGCCAACGTTTCAGCTTTTTTCAGTGTATACAGTAATTATTGTTTTGCATCAAAGGTGCTGCAAAAATAAAGGTTGATTTGACCTCAGATTATTATACTGTAACATCTTGGACCATTTCGGGGAGTTTAACAAAGATAACACTGTCATTTCTTCCTAAAGATTTCCTCTCAATGATGTCTTATGTATCTAATGCACAGCCCCAGTATTTTGATGTATCTATAGATGATCTTGCCTGATTCTCCTGTGGTTTACATCTCCGATCTGCTCAGAAGTCCACTCTGGCCGCACTAATTTAAAATTGCAAATATGAAACGGGTTCGGTTTTTTTTTAATATCCTGTTGTGTGGGCACTGTCACATCATTTAACATCTTTAATATTTTTGAAAAATAAATTATTAGCAGAGAATTTAGATGGTTCTTTTACACCAAACAGGCCATAAGAAGAACAGACAAATTAGAAAGGCATCGCTTTTGCTATTTCTGTAACTGACTGTGGATGTTATGAAAGTATGGACATGGTTTATGATAAGTGACCAAGGCATTATGAAAAGTAGAGATACAACAATCAACTAGACTTTGAGCTAAATGCTGAGTTAGCATTTTACCACGTCTGATTCCCTCATTTCTAAATCAAAATCTTTCTGATCGTGTTTAAGGTCTGTTGTTAACACAAGCTGAAGAGACTTTGTCCTACGACATAAAATACGTCAGTAAATACCCCACTGGGTTGCTAACATCTGGCTAAAGGACACTACTAAACTTCATCACGCTGAACATTAGCCGCCGTTAGCTTAGCAGCGATGATGGAAGCCATGTTGCTGTGATGTATTTCCTTTATAGGATTATGTAATCTTTTCAACTTCTTCGGGGGAAAAAAGGAGATTAGTCTGCTGAACAAAACGTGTGAGTATCATTACTTAGCCACAGGTCTTATTTCTACAATATTCCCAAAAATCCCATTGCTTTTGGTCGAGGTTGAGCCCTCAACTTTAGGCTCGGCCTACACTCACTGCACCACTCTATTAGCACTAACTTCATAAAGTAAATTGTTGGCCAGATGCAACTAATCCACATTAAATACACATTCTTTGTAATGTCTTTTGCAACTTTCATTCAATCAACAGCAAACCCTGTTGCATTACATTGGCCTCTTCTCGGGCCTCTCTAATCTGGATGAGATAACTTGATATCACATATTGTCCACATCGGCTGTGTTTGCTGACAAACAGGCTCATTCTCCAAACTGGAGTGTATTGCTGTGCACTGTGGATGACATGACATTCCTAAGGTTACAACATTTGGAATAAATCATTTACTCCTTAATGCTTACTAGAACACCTTCTGTCATGTGCACACCATCTCAGGTTACTGCTGGCACTGTCGACACGCAGGAACTGCTCTCATGTTTTAAACTATTCCCAGAGGTACAACAGCCTCCCAGCGCTCCAAATAGACCTGTTGAGGAAGTTGGAATGCTACCAGGAGCAGAGGTGTTAATCAATGTCAGACAGGCAGCTGTTAGACATCTGATATTAAAATGCTGCTCCATGCTTAATGTTCTCTTTATAGACCTGCTGTTCTGTTTTGGGCTCCATTAATTTATTCTTCGCCAGAGGTTAGGGCTCTTAAAAGAGTTCAAGCTAAACAGGAAGCATGTGATAGTGTAGGTCCTTAAAACCTTGGCTGAAGTTAATTCTAATTTATTGGGATTCAAAGAGCAGCAGCAGTCCCAAAGTCCAGCTGAGAACACTCCCGAGATGATATCTGCTCCAACATATATCTCAACTGTCATATAAAGCCTTTTTATAAGCTAAAATAACCAAAACAAACACAATCAGTCATATTTAGGTGACCTGTGTGAAGTGAAATGACTGTTGTGCAACTAATTCTCCTCTGAACATGTTATCTACAGACTGCTCAGGTAACTGTGTGAACATTACTGAATAATCTCGCTCCATCTGCAGATATTATCTCCATTTGTGTTGAATGAATCAGTTACGGAGGCCGACAGGTGCCAACGCGTTATAACGGCCCAACACATTTCCATTAGGAGAAACGCACGGCAGCTTTAGAAATGAAAACAAAATGTGTTTAAACAAAAAGCTGGAAATAAAAAAATACTGCAAGATGCTCAAAACACAACTCAAACCGGTTTCCTCGCTGTGGGTCGCATAAAGGATTTCTGCCACAAAGATACCAAACACAGTATTTAACCGCTCACAGCAGCAGGCCCTAATCATTCAGAAACACAGAGCTCTGAACGTTTGAATTGAAGGATGTATAATGAACGGATACGTTTTAATGAAAGTCTACTGAAGACACCGAGGATTTCAGTTTGAGTCATCACACAAAGCAAAAACATGAAGATTCATTATTTGAAGAAAGGCCAACACACCATGCAGCATGGAGAAGAGAGGAAAAGAACAGAGTTAGACTGAATGAAATTAAGATCATTTTGATATAAGTATAATGGAGAGTTTAGTCGTGCACAGCCAAAACACATCACTTTGACTTTACTGCATATGAACAAGCATATGATTTGTATTTATTTATTTAAGAAGGGACAATGCATATGCATTGACATTTAGGTCCATCATGTAAATATGGCAGATTAACTCATAGAGGCTATACATTTGTCTGCAGTCCATGGCAGGTTAATGGCATTGAAAGAAGACATACAAGAGCACATAAGCGTTCTATTCAGAGTTTCTGCATTACTTGACAATAGTACTTTGACATTGTATTACTGTTCCCTTTTCAATGTAAGACAATTTGAAGAAGTCCTGCAATAATCACTCACTAATACAGAAGTTGGAAATACAACGAACCACTGCTGACAAGATGAAGCTGCACAAAGCTGCAATTCGAATGTCAACTTAACCTGTTCCAATCACACAGACATGTTGACCATTAATCACACTCGAAAGAAAGACTACATAGATACATATTAATATGTGACCTGGAGAACCAGCACACTCATGATTGAGCTAATCTTTACCATTTGTCCTCTTATATTTTGATAATGAGTCACTATCATTGCTGTTGCACCACCCGGAACTCACTAAGCGTCCCAGAAATGTTGCTTAACGGAATCGTTTTGTAATGGGTCACAAAAGTCTACCTAAGGCGTCTGCTATCTGCTCGATAGCTTGCGGACACAGAGACACATCCATCATGCTGAGTCACCTTTAACCACATCTTTCATAAATCCAGGCTTAACCTTTAAATGAATTCCACAATGATTGCAAGACTTTCTGGAACTGGATCAGATGAAAATGTTCCTGTAACAGTGGTAACACAGTTCGAGAACATCAAACTCTGTTGTGCTATCAATGCAAAATATGTCACGTTGACTGTGAAAAGAACATTTCATTGCTTACGAAGTGCAGAGTACAAACCAAAGCAGGTCTGTATTCCACGCGGCCAAAGGTTTGTGGACACAAGCCATTTTACGTAGTTGAACATTTGATAAAAAAACTATAATCCTTTATATTAACAATGACCATTTGCTTCTATAAAAACCAAGTGTCAACCTCCGTCTCTGAAAAAGAGACGCCAATGTGCCTTAAACCTGCATTATCTCTAAGATCCAGCAGGGGGCGACTCTACTGGTGGCAAAAAGAAGTCAGATTTGATAGAAGTCTATGAGAAAATGGTCCTACTATCCAATTGTTGTCTTTTGTAACCTCAGTGAATATGTTCCTACAGAGTTTATAGCATCAAACTGTAGTTTTCTTTAAAACATGCATGATGATCATTTAGAAAATTGTGATTTCGTAAATTAGATGATAAATCAGGGTATGATTTAGGACAGGCTACCAATCAATCAAACAAGGCTACCTTGTGATTGACATGTTACTACCTTTCTTTGGTACCCTCTGTGTGTGTGTGTGTGTGTGTGTGTGTGTGTGTGTGTGTGTGTGTGTGTGTGTGTGTGTGTGTGTGTGTGTGTTAATTAGAAATCAGTGAAGGAAGGGAACATGTTTGTGTCCCTTCATGGAGCCATTAATTGTGTAATGTTTAACTGTTGTGAAAGGCTTGGTTTAATGTACAGTGATAAAACATTACCTCCTCTACCTTTAATTAACAGCATCCTGTGGACACACTCTGGACTCACTCTCCTGCCTAACTGAGGCAACGCTGACCTCTGTGATTAACTCTGTCAAATCGTACATCCATTCAAACATTAACTCCACTTTAATGACACAGACGCAGGTGTGATTAAAGGCCCCGAGGTCCAGGGCTTTGGGGTGGTGTAGTGGAGCTGCAGCAGGCCTCGGGGCCCGGTCACCAGGGAAGCCATCTGGAGCTCACAATAAGGGGAGGCAGAATTAAATCACTTGCTGCCTTAGAGGAGCAAATGAACCTCAAGATTTGTTGAAACGGTTGCAAAGGAAACACTCTGGCTCTGATTTGTGCTGGTTAGATTTTACCAGCTAACCTTGTGTTTACTCACTGTGCTTTAGGCATGTCTCAAAGTATACCATATGTTCTCAGTTGGAATTCCAGGACATCATTAGCCTCATATGAAAATCAATTTGGCGCTACTAGAAATGTGTTGTAGATGGTGGAAATAACATTGTGTGGTAAACAGTTAGAAGGCCTGACTTATGTCTCCCCCCTCCCCTTTCTGTTCCCAGCTCCAAACCCATAGATTAGGCATAGACATAGATTAACCTGCAATGTGGCCCCGGGACCAAAGCTGCCTGAGGCCTCTATGTAAGGGGCCTCAAATCAGGTAATAATGCAGGAGTCACCTAATGTACCTTTCATGTTCATATTGTCCTCTAGTGGAGCAAACATGAGCGTGTAACTTCAATGTTTTCATTGTATACCAATTTTTGCTTTTCATTTTTAAAGCTAATTATTTGTCTTTTTTTGTTGTGAGTTGTGCTAATCTCTCCATTTGTAACCGCTGTGTGTGTATTGGTCATCTGTAGCAAGCTGCTGAACGCAATCAGATTTACAGGGGAAAATAAAGTCGAATTAAATTGAATAATAATGAAGCAAAAATATTTACAGTGTATAAAATAAGTACAATCCAACTCCCAACCAGTAAACATGGGGTCTTTGCATGGTCAGTGATGACCTTGGTTGGATTTAGTTAAACTAAAGTGTGTGCTTCTGTTCATGGTAATAAAGGAACATGTGACCAGTGCCACAGTGTGGCTCAAGTTATTACCAAATATGGACATTGTGAGTAATAGTATGAGCCATTACAGTGGTTCAGAAATGCTGCATATTTTGACTGCTGATATACTGCTGTTGTTCCCAGGAAAGACCTCAGACAGGCCCTCTGCACACTGCCCTGTAATCTAATTGACTGGACATCTTTCAGCCTAATGACAGATTGAAGGAAACCAACCAGGTGTCCACTGTGTGTGTGTGGTTTTTTTGTGAGTGTGTGCGTATGTGCATGTGTGTGAATGTTTGTGTGTGTGTTTAGATAATGGTGAACCTTTTTTTAAATCCTTAACAGCAAAAATAGCAATCCCTTGTGTATAAACCAGAATTATTTAAAGTTGTCTTACAACTGACGTTTTGACCATATGCATTATGTGATTTGGAGGAAATCACATAATGCATATGATCAAAACGTCAGTTGTAGTCAGAGATCTGGCAAGCCTTAATGATCTCATCTGGGCCAAGTCATGTCCACATGCAAAGGGTACTGTCTACTTCTACAATGCAAGCTAACTGCTTTTCACTGTACAATGACTAATTGTGACACTCACAAAAGATGCATATTTCTAAGCTTCCAGAAATGTTATGACATGACTTCATATCATCTGATCAAATGAAAATTAAACATGCTGCTACCATTCATTCTACTGTTCTTCAGAAGTGTTTCATTCAGCTAAGAACAGCCAGTTGTTTTGTTGGAGTTGGAAACCAATAGCTTACTCTTATGACTCAACATTGGAATGTGTGTCCAGGTAATAAACAAGGAAACATCTCATGTTCAGTTTCCAATCACGTTGGGCCTTTCTACTCAGATTTGAGCCTCCTGGTCATGTGACAAGCAGAGGCATGTTGTCTGTGGAGAGGGGGTAATTAGCCATCGGTGACTCTACTCTCAAGAATCTAGAAAGTCAGCTTCGACCTTGGCTTCAGGTCGTGTCAAACAAGTTTCAAACACCTATAGAGTCTCCTTTGTCATCGAATAATATTTCAGTGGAGAGCTAATGAAAGGCTCTGGGATTCATGGGCTGAGTTCTTCAGAGTATTATTGCCTTCATCAGCCAAATGGCCACCTCAAACAGAGGCCATCAGAATGAGAGGATGGGTAATTGTGTGGCCATAAAACGTGGGTGCTAATCTTGAGTCTGCCACTAATGTGGACGAGTCTACAACCCTCACCCTGAGAACCACACCTAGACAGCCAGACGGAAGGCCAACTCCTAAATCCCGCCGCTTGTATCAGTTGCACAAACTTGCCTTGCATGCCTGGTTACCATTCAGCGACGTGCCTCAGTGCTCGCAGGAGCATAACAACCAACTGTCTAGTCCTCACATCGGATAAGGCTTTTATATTTACTCCAACAGTCCCATTAAATGTGCCATTCGCACTGAAAAAACTGAACCGTTGACTTTAATTAAATGTATTATGTCAACGTTTCAGTTTTTTCATAGTGTCCATCCATGAATATCTATAGGAACTGCAGAGTTAATCATAATAAAGTCTCAATTTAAATCTGTATCCATACATGACAAAGATTCTGCTATGCTTTCGTTTCCTCATGTATATGTCATTTTGTGTTTGACATATTCCAACATTGTGAAAGCAAAGCACAATTAGGGATTACAAACAACACCTTTTCTGTGCCCGGTAACAAGCCACAGCATGTTTCCACTGTCTGCCATTGAAGCACATTAGTGCACGTCAACTGAACGAGAAGGAGCCATTGAAGATGAGGAAAAAGACCCCTCACTTCCTCCTCATAAGATGGAGGGGAGATAACAACGGCCTCACTCTTGCAGCACCTAGACCCCAGCCTGAATGGGAGTGAGAGGTGGAGCACTTTACAGGACACTCCAACTTTAGAGACATCTTTATTCTGGATTAGCAATAGTCCTGCCTTGATTAAAATCCTGCCTTCGTGCCTTTCAGGTTTCAGTTTGGCGTCACAAACATCTCTCTCAGTTTCCTCAAACTGTCAGACTTCAGATGAGACACAAGCAGATGATGAAGATGTTGATATGTTCCTCTGGCTTCAGTTATTACATTCACTCACACTAACAAACTTAATGACCTTTGGTTTTCTTTTCCTGGGTTTTGTCTCTCAGGCTACATCTGTTCTAAGCCTCTGATTGGTGGAGCTAGTAGAGCTATTTGCATGCAACCTAAGAGGAATATTTGAAGACTCCACATTACACATAACTGCAACTCCCTCTGTCCATTTTTTAAGGAAACATGTATTTGATTTGTTTTTGAAGATGTTCAATTTTACAATATCAGCCTTAAAAAGGTAAGTCATTTCAAGGAGGGTTAGAGCATCGTTACCGTGCAGGGTGCAGTAACTGCAGAGCACTGAAATGCACTCTGCCTTTAGAAAATCTTCACCAAATACAAAAAAAGCATCTACCAATAAAATGCATTCGCTTAGCTACATGTATATAATCCAATTGACATGTTTTGAAAATGAACTTTAGTCTGATCATTGGGTAAAGATCCTTCACATTTCTCCACAAATCACTGCATTCTTAGACATAAATACATTAAAAGTGTAAATAGGGTCTTAACCTTAT
Source organism: Gobionotothen gibberifrons (assembly GCA_943591055.1). Classification (NCBI taxonomy): domain Eukaryota; kingdom Metazoa; phylum Chordata; class Actinopteri; order Perciformes; family Nototheniidae; genus Gobionotothen; species Gobionotothen gibberifrons. The sequence continues at coordinate 163,810 of CALSBZ010046764.1, forward strand.
TCATTATTTGATTGTGGTCATCATTCAGAAAGACTGAAATATGAACTGGTCCTCACAAGTATGGTTACAAGAACCCATACACACACTCTCATGTGTACACTTGGAACCACAAACAGAAGCACGTTCCTCTGGAGTGTGTAAATCTCACTCTCCCATGCTTCTCAGGCATCCATGTGGGACTCAGCCAGCTGGACGGGTGCCAACGCAAGCTCTGGCAGAGAAGTGAGCAGTGTAAGTGCTGTGGGAAGGGTCAGACAAAGTGCGCTGTGACGTGGGCCCTGGCAGACATACAGGAGCCGGAGGACGAGAAGGCACACCGCGGGGACCGCCGCGCTGCTCCCCCCCCCCCGAGGCACCGAGCCCCTTCATCACCTCAACAGATTCCACTGCAAATAGCTAAAGCTGCTGTACAGTAGGGACACCGAGGAGGACCTGAGGCCGACTACAGGCAACACACAGCAACAAGCAACAGACCTTTAACATGGGAGTGAAGGAGGAGACACCAGCTGGTGTAAAAGTCAATCATACTGTCAAAGAAGCATTTCCACACAAACAACGTACATTACACATAAGAAAAGTGTGGGAGTGAACTTGAGAGTGGCCTGACAGGTAAGTTCAATGAGCAAAGCTTACCCTCAGGTGAGCCTCAGAGGGTCTCACAGAGCTTCAACCTTCACAGGATAACAAGACGCCAACTTTTACTCTCTCTCTGCCACTTTTACAAAGTAGCCTCTGCAGTAAGGCAGCAGAACAATAACATCAAATACATTTAGGGCGCCAATTTACAACATCAAATCAGCCTTTACGCAGATTATATATTATTAAACTTGTAAACATATTATTATAAGAATCTTTCAACTAACGAAGGACCCAGATAATTATTTATTTGTGGTTTGTAATCTGAATAGTTGCTCATCTATTATTACCATGATGTTAAAAGGATAGGCATTAACACGCCACACATTGGTTTCAATGCCATATTCACCGGCACGATAATCAACGATAAAGGACTTATTATTATTATTCTTATTATTATCTGGCTCATTATTCTTGTTATCCGTCTTCTGTCTAAGATATAAAGTGAAGTGTTATTCTGCAGCTGCATGGCATGATTCTAATTTCTCATGTCGGAATTCCGAAACATATTTTGTAGTAATAATCACTAATATCATATTTACCCAGGGTAAATATGGAAAAGCAAAGAGTGGTGCCAGCCCATCGGGTGTGGAAAGGGTTGACAGTCATGTAATACAAGTTTAAAAAACACTCTTTAAATGACATCCGTTCCCTGCATGCCAGACTTCAGTGACAGCTACCTATACAACTTGAATTCACATAACCCCTTACTCAATTGAAATGATAACATGTGGTAACTATAATATGTTATTGCTATAATTATGTTGGACTAGACACAGCAGCATGTGACTCTAGTTGCTATGGGGGTTTGGCATAGTGTTATACTGCAATCAACTAGTGCTGTAATTTGAAACTACAGGAGATGAATGCAGTACACACACACACACGCACGCGCACGCACGCACACACACACACACACACACACACACACACACACACACACACACACACACACACACACACACACCTCTGCCTCTAGTCAATATAGGCAAACACACATAACTAGCTGAGAGCAAAGTAAAGTCTTAGCCTCGCCCAGATAGAGAACGGCAAAGAGCTCCCCCTCCTCCTTCCTGTAGCTGTGTGTGTGTGTGTGTGTGTGTGTGTGTGTGTGTGTGTG
>CALSBZ010046764.1:165894-180376 GCA_943591055.1 Gobionotothen gibberifrons
TGTGTGTGTGTGTGTGTGTGTGTGTGTGTGTGTGTGTGTGTGTGTGTGTGTGTGTGTGTTTGTGTCTCATTAACCTCAGCAGTAGAGAAGGGGAGCTTTGCCGAATCAACAGCTCTTCCCTGTGTGTGCTGGCCTTTTATAGGGCCTGACAAGCCAACTGCCATTCCCATGATACCTTTGTTTTTATAGGGCAGTCAACAAACATCACCCCGACCGAGCACACAGGAGCCCCAGCACCGAGCTCCTGAGCCCAGGAGCCCATCCTCGCTGAGCCCATGCCTTCATTAGGCCTGGCTAGCATTTTATTTAACATTTATGACACTACGTTTTCGGACATAAAAACGAATCTTCCCATATTTAATTTCATTGAATATAATTCCAGGTAGCTGTAGCTCCTGGGGTCCAGGATTCAAACACCATTAGGACGTACAATGTGTATATGCCTTGAGTATAGAAAGTGTATAGTGTAGTGACTAAGTTTGTATTTTATATGTTCATTTGATAAAATATGCATAATATGTTGACAGGGCACCATTTGATTGAAATGAATGTACTCAATTCTTTCATGTCAGACATACAGGAAATGTACAAATTGAACCAAAACAAATGCCGAGATGTACTGCTCATTAGCATATGTTTGGAAATATGAATAATAAAGGTAAAAGATAAAGGCATCAACCCTCTGTGACCTCTGGGCCGGTTCAGGGTTTCAATGCTCCATTAATGTTTCCCTTTTTCCAAGAAAACTAACTTTTTGGCATGCACTTTGTTTCTGTGTGCTCCTGTACATCTTTGGAAGGTAAATACTAAGGTCTCACTCTCTGATAGTGATGCAACCAGATCACGTCTACATGTGTTTATGTATGCATTATCGTTAACTGTAAACTCTTATGGTTTACTTATTCTAATTATACATATATTTATTTTAGCCCTTATTTTTTACCTTCAATTTCAACTATTGCGGATATTTCCTATTCATTATATATTCATTTCATGTAAATTAAATGTTGACCTTTTTGTGTGAAGCAATTCATTGTAATTATTTAATTGATTGTATATTCAACTTTAGAAAAAGAAAAAAAGTCTAGCCATTTGTAAAAATAAATAAATAATGAAACTGACATCTAATTGTATATTGATAAATCACCTTGATTATTCCGATTACATTTTAAGGCAAAGTGACAGTTTAAAGTTCTGCTAAGGGACAAAGTATAATATGTTGATTAAGTGTAGGTGGTTAAAAAAGTGTTTGTTAGTTAGTTCTAGGATCTTTTTACGAGTAGGTCCCTTTTGTTTGTCCTGTTCACGTGGATGAGAAGCACATGCTCAGTGGGCAATGCAGGTTTCACATTTTAAATGTCTTTCAAAAAATACATTAGCTCCAGTTACTGTAACATTTTTGTAGACTTCTATATTTAGAGTATTTTAACTTGTATTTTTTTCTTGTTACTAGTTTTGCACATTGCATTAAAAGTTGCAGTAGATGAAGAGTAAAAATAAAAGTCCCTTGGAAAGTCCACACTGTGAGAATGGAGCAGAAAGGGCAGAGGAATCCTTCATGTCGTGGACAGCCTTTAGCACCTCTGACAGCAGCAGGAGCTAAACTCCATCAGCTTGTATTGGGGTGAAGGCAAAAACATGACTTATATATTGTCAAGGTTCAGTCTGGCTTCAGCTGTAGAAAAGGCTTAAAGTAATCATGTGTGTGTGTGTGTGTGTGTGTGTGTGTGTGTGTCTGTGTGTGTGTGTGTGTGTGTGTGTGTGTGTGTGTGTGTGTGTGTGTGCGTGTGTGTGATATAATTCCTAGTATCTTGGACATCTGCTTACACAACGGTGGCCGGAGCTGCCTGGAGTCCTGGCAGGAAATACCAGCCCTGTGTGATGATGTGGCACTTTGAGCCATAAATTTACCATTCCCCCCCCCCCCTCCTCCCCCTTCCTCCCCTGGTCAGCTCACCCCATCCCCCACCCTGCTTCTTCACATCCACTTACCTTCTTTCTCGTAGCTTACTTAAATTCTGTACTGAGGTCTCCTATAAAGGATGTTTTCATCAATACTATTCATTTATTAGTAAAGCAGGCGAGTTGTTTAAAATAAAGTCTCAACCCGGCGACTTCCTGTCATGTCGCTGTTGTTGTGTGTCACTTGATATATGTTCGGATTTGTATCCATCTATTGGATGAATTAGGTTATGGTAATCCAATTAAAATCTCACCAGCAGAAGAGCTGCTGCAAAGGAAATGAAGACACACCGTTCTGCATGATACTGCGTCCTGTATTCAAATAGATTTGAATTTGATTCTGATTCCAGTCGTCATGCCATCATATGAGAGGCTGCAACATGGATCAAACATTGCTGCATCTTATCTCACAGGTGCCAGCTATTTATCAAACCATGTTTTTATGTTTTACATTCAAAACAATCAAATATAGTACGTCCATTAATGCCAGCATGTGAACGCACCGTCCCACAGCACAGTGAATGTTTATTTCTTTGGGTGGATTGAAGGGAAACGTTCCCTTTCTCATTAAAAGCCAAGTATTTATTTATTATTATGCATTATCGTTAACTGTAAACTCTTATATGTTTACTTTTATTTAATTATACATTCATTACTTTTAGCCGTTCTTTATAGCTGCAATTTCAACCATTTTTAATATTTCATTTGGAAATAAATTATAATCTATTATTGTAAATTAAATGTTGACCTATTTGTGTGAAGCAATTCAATATAATTGTTTAATTGAACATTTAAGAATCAAGTTACAACTCTCTAGGAAATGACCTGAGAAAATATAAGAACAAAATAAAGCTTTGCGATAAAAATAATATTCAAATCTAGGAAAAGAAATAATTCTAGTCATTTGTAAAATACATATACAATCATTAAACCGACATTTAATAGTATATTGATTAATCACATATAATTACTTTTTTCAGTTTGTGGTGCAAAACAAGACATGTGAAGACACGTTGTCAGGAGCTCTTGGAATAGCATGTGTTCATAGTGATACCAAACTATAGGTGCCTCCACATGAAACAGTTCCTCTGACGTTACTATAAGGTCGGCCTGTGGGGCTTTGGTAAGCTGATAAGCCGCTATAAAGTGATAATAACCATATCAACTCCAAGAAATACTTTGACTAAAAACTTTTGTATTATTAACACTGGAGATAATTAACTTCTGCCACTTCGGGCGAGAGGTTTTTACTTCATAATGTTGAGAGGTAAGTGGTCCATGTCCACCACACTCTTTACATAAATGGCTGTAGCCTCATGTGCTCAAACACTAATCTGTTGTTTTAATCTGATGTTGATCCCCTCAGTGATCTCTGACCAACTTAGGTATGTAGGAGCGCTAAGCAGCGTTCTGATGGGCAGCGGCTCACAAGTAGGTCAGAGGCCGTCAAACAGAGCTTATGCCAAACAGAAACAAAGTGTCAGCAAGCCCATGCTAGATTTCACAGGAGTACACGCCGATTAAAGAGGATCGCATTACATGGCGGGCCACATTCTTCAAGTTACTGCACAAACCCACTGTGTTCATACGACAAGACTTCTGTTGCTTTCACATCATCACCTATTCTTCCACCAAACAAACCCACAGTGTCACAATACCTAAATCAAATATAAGTAAGGGATGTGCAGCGAGGCGGTCAGTAGTAAAAAAGAACACAGGTGGTGACAAGGATCTCAACGGCTACCTACTAAATTAACCAGCGACTTGATTCACAGTATTGATTTAAAAATTATTTAATTTATAAAACATGATCATATTTTCTGCTTAGTAAAAAGTGTCCATAGATCCGCAGCCTCTTAGCGAGAACTTGAAACTTTTGAAACTTCCAAATTGACCAATCAGAATTCAGTATCAACTAACCATCAAATGAAAAGGAAACACTTTACATTTTCTTTTAAATTATTCAGTTATATCAATTATTTTGATCATCAACCAATTCATCTGTTTTCACGAGACAAACTCTCCGTACTTCAAGACGACAGAACAATGATAACTGTAAAATGTCCATCTGCTGATGAAGGAGTGCAGAGCGCACACGCCCAAGCAGGAAGGAAGATAAACCCTCTTATGCAAAGAAAAACGGCCTTTTGGGAGGGATCATGAAGTGATTACTTGTTTACAGGTCTTTGTTGTGTTTGAGTGAAAAATACTTACTACTTCTGTCATTCGGCTTCATCTGACAGCTTTTGTTGTTATGGTAACCTCAGCCTGTGCTGTCACTAAAGAAGATGTGGAGTCCCATGGTCTCTCAACCACATTTCAGGAGAATTCCCAAAGCTAAATGTGTTTTTAAACACTGTCTGCTTTTGGGGTGTTCCCTCTCTGTAGTGTGTTCTATCGGTGTTACTGCATGTAAATGGTCTGCAAGGGCTAACCCCCCCCCCCCCCGAAACAACTCCATTGGACTCCTTTGTTTACTTCTGTTAAATGATGACATCACACGCTTCTATTGGCTAGCGCTCCAACACATAGTATGTGTTAGGCAAAGGGGCGGGACATCACTACGCAGTTGTCCAATCACAACAGAGCCGGCCAGCTAACCAATCAGAGCAGACTTGGCTCTGGTTTCAGACAGAGGGTGAAAAGAGGTGCTGCAGCACAGTAGAGGTGTTATGAAACCTGAAAAGGAGGATAATAGGGCCCCTTTAAATCCATTTCTTTCTAAATATCCAGTAACACATTTCATTCAAATGTATTGATTTTCTTTTGGGTCAAAACAATCAATTCACTGAGTGCTTCATATTGGCTTAAAAGGTCCCATGTCATGCTTTTCCGGCTATTACCCGTCCCCTTGTGTGTTATGAAGCTTTTTCTGCATGTAAACAGTCTGCAGAGTCACAAACCCTCAAAGTACACCCTGTAGGGAGTAAAACTCTAACACAGAGAAGACCTGTCTATGCTGCCCCAGAACGCCTCGTTGGGGATTTCTCTTTTTCTTCCTGGGTACAGTGACGTGCCCATACCCAAATGGACCCATTGGTCCAAATGGACCAATCCGTGGAGCCGTTACGTTACGTCTGGGGAGCCGTTAGGTTAAGTGGACCAATCCACGGACTTCCTCAAACACACACACTCAATCTTTTCTCAGCTGCAGCTCCGCCGATATCTCCTCCCTGAGACGGCGGGGCGCGGCGAGGCTGTGAGTCGGTGTGTGAGCACACACACAAACTCCCAGCCAGGCTGCGGGTGTGTGTCTGTGTTCGGGCTGGTTTCGGGCTGGGTTTTCGCTGTGTCACTGGGCTCATAATATAAATCTATTCTAGTAGACCTCAACAATGGAATTATGATCAGTGGAAATGGCCATGACATGGGACCTTTAAGGAACATTGGTTTTGAGTTCTAAAAATAAAGGGAAAAAAACACCGGATGCTTGTGATGGATATAATCTCGGCCAAGCGCCACATATAGTATATAGTTAGTATTAAACAGTGAAGCATGCAGCCTCACCTTATTCTTCTCATGTTATTACTGAGTATTGGTTTGACATGGCTCCCTGAAGAAGGCCCCTGTCCACTAACATCCTTCCTCACACAATCATATGAGGCTCGACTCCAACAAAACAACGGCACTTTTTCCAACTGCTGACTCCCTCACAAATTATATAGGTCTCCGCTGGCTTTTTTCCAACAAGGTCAATATTGATTTTTCATTCCCATGTGAGCAGCACTGAATAATCTTTTCCATGTCTATTTCTTACTTTGCTGAGACATTTGTCATCAGCCTGGATATGACTGGAGATCAAATTGGTGAGGCTCCTTTCTAACATCATTAGGTTTCATTCTGGAGAAAATAGGATAATGTGATCTGTGCTGGCTGTGACAAAGAGCTGCTTGTGTCAAATAAACCTGGATTTACTTCACACATTATTAATGGGATCGCCATTTTCCTTAGTGTCCTGGCCGTGGGTGAATCAAAGTAACCCATTTATTTCCCCATGGCCCCCCACCAAGCTGGCCATAAATTAAAGCTCCTCTTGCTGCGCTGCTAGCCTTCCTCTGTTTGTACAATGTGTTTTCTCAAGCAATCTCACCAGAAGGAAACAAAGACAGGAAGTACAACTGCTTCCTTTTTTCGCACTGAGGAATCCATAAGCACATTAGGAACTATATCTAGTTTGTATTGATTTCAGCTACACTTCGGCTTGAATTTACTGATTGCTTCTCTGACCCTGTGAACAAAGAGCACACTTCTATCTGGATTTCTTTGTCACAACTAAAATGACACGGGAAATGTCTCTATTTATCACCCAGTGTCCATGCAGCCACTTATCCTTCTTCCATGCCTCTGTCCCCTTTTCATCCCTGTTTTTCCCGTCACTAAGTGTGTGTGTTACGATTCTTGTAGCAAGCCTGGACAAAGAACCATGCAAGCAATTTCCATGTGACAATAAGCTGTGGAATTCCTCTGGGACCTCTCCATAAACAAAGGACATGCTGATGTTTAATATCATCTTCAGTACATGGATCCATAAAGAGCCTTGCATTTATCATCATTACATTTGAATCACTACTAAAAGATTTGTAACATCAGTTATTGTTGTATTTTCAGGCTTGGTGAGTAACGGATTACAAGGAACAGGATTCGGATACAGAAAAAAGTAACTGTATTCTCTTACAGTTACAAAACATAAAACACCCTATCAGGTTTATGTTACATTTCTATAAAATGGGTATTACTAGCAGGATTAGAATGTTACAAAAAACCTAAAAAGAGTATATTGTAATAGAAAAGAGCACATTTGTTTTCAGGTAATTAGTTATTGTAACAGAAACTATTTATTTAAGACACCCAGAAACCCTGGCTGTTCCTCAAAGACTTTTGGTTGACCAACTCATCCAACAAGTTTGAATCCTATAGACACTCGCTATGTTTTAAAATATTACAAGTGCAGCTTAAATGTTGCTTTCCATTCTTTGTTATAGTTAATAAATAACACAAATGATCTCTTTCCTGGACCAGCTGCAATTGACATCCCACCTCTATAGCTCGTCTAGAATGCAGCAATAAAAAACGTGGCTTATTAAAAGTAGATGTACCTGCAGGATCTTGTGGTTTGGAGTTCTATTGTAAGAAGCTTTACATAGAGTGGCAGCTAAATGAAACCATTATTTAAAACACAAGACTTTCTCATGTGAATGAACTATTTCTGTGCACCTCACCATCATTTGACAAACATTACATTATTATTACGTTTCCTGACTTCAATCCATAGTATCATAAATCCATAAGCCTTCAAATTCATGGATCTGTTGCCGCAACCAGCCTTCCTGGATTGTAAATACCAAATCAATTCATAGTGGATCAATCTGCTGCTAGATAAATCGACACATTTGTTTACTGTCAGAAAATAAAAAATGTCCACCTCAAGACTCCATTAAATTGCTTGTTTTTCTAAAGCAACACCCCAAAACCAAAAATGTACACATTTTACAAATAAGGTAATGAAGTTATGACATTTTAAATGATAAATGACAACATGAATCAACTACTCAAAGCGCTTTTACAACTCATGTTAGCATTCATACACACAAGGGGCCACCTGTTTAGGAGAACATAACATTTACCCTCTCACACACGGTTATTTCGTCACATAGTGACAAACCATTGACTATAGCATCAGGAGCCATGGAGTTCAGTATATTGGATATTTTGACATTTTGACCACTTGACTGCTTATTAATTTTTATTAAGTGGGTCCAAACTCTTTCCTGGATTGTTTTTATTTAAAAATGTCTGTCCTGTCAGGTTTGTAATTACAGGGGCTTTTCAGTTTTGTTACATGAATGCAATGTTTCAAGAATGCAATAGTGGCATCACTGCAATAGCATTCGTTACATTGGTTTGCATAATAAAACAATTACAAAAATTGTCTATAATATAATAATACTCAACAAGACTGTTTAGTGTGGCGCCGCATAACAAGGTGCAGATATTGTAAAGAGTTGATCAAAAATGTAATCTCTGATTAAATAGTATACAAATAATACATTATCGACAATACATTTTAAAGAGACAGCTGATCTGTCTGCATTAGTGTTCCCATCTTAATGTGTAGTCATGACTAGCTGGTGCAGTTGATAGATGAAGCTGCCACATTAGCACAACAGTTCTCACTAAGACGATGGATGGATTGATGGTTAGAGAAGAATTACCAATATGGAGATGGAAATGGAGAAGTGTGTGTGCCACTCCTAATGGAGAGGGAAGCCCCTCTACATTAATGTGTGCTGATGTTCTGCTTCATTTGTCAACAACTGGGAGTAAAGAAGCAGAAGCACAACACAATCAGCTGAGAGCAGAGACAAAGAACAAGCAGGAGCCACTGTGTTATCCCCTAACCATACTTGCCACCCTCCCGATTTTCGTGGGAGACTCCCGATGTCATTGCCCTCTCCCGGTTTCCTCCCGGGGTCATATTTCTCCCAATTTCTGACAAAATCAGATTTACTCAGGACTGTTTCCACTCTGACTTTAATACAGCAACACCATAGTTTGGTTTCCATGGTAGCACGTCTCTTTAGTAGCACGCGCAACTGAAAGTCTGAGAGGGTGTTCAGCATGGTGAGGAAGATAGTCATAGGAAGAACTCGACCCTCTGCTCACACCTTTCCTTTAAAATACAGGTCCAGCCCACACATATGCTCCATCAAGGAGCTACAGGCAGCAAGGCATTGCACTTACAACTACAATAAGCATGTTAATGTTAATCTAACAGCTCCGGCAATCCACTACCGCGGTGGTTTTGAAATGCCCGATTTCTGAGGTCTCAAGGTTGGCAAGTATGCCCTTCAGATATCTCATATTATCCAGATGATCGGATGCTCCTAACGCTGCCTGGCGACGGGAATAAATATCTCAAGGATCATGCAAATCGTCCTCACTGATTTCCCTGTAAATTTGCTTTCCGTAACACAATGGCCAGAAGAGAGTTCCACCCTTCCTCCATCTTAACTGATGACAGTGGAAGATTACAGAATTTGATTATTGCTTTGTGTAAAAGCATAGGGATAATCCTAAAGCCTTTTTTGCATGTTGACTACAAGTTAAGTCAGCTACTAACTTAGCTGTTTCTAGATGGCATAGTCAGCAGAAAGAAAATACGTCAAAGCAAAGTAAATCAACCTGGCATTAAAACATTTTATCACAAAAACAAATGGTGTGGAATTAAGCACTACATTGTGGAAATAAAGTCAACATGACTTCAATAATCACACATCGGTATCATTACATACTTTTAGCTTTCATCACATCCAAAATGTTACTATTGAGCTTATTTAGCTTTGGCCTTCGGTAAGATTGAACATTTGACCAAATATAAGCTAAAACTTGCAAAATAAACGTTTGTATTTAGCTGCTACCTTCTCTACTTTGTTCCCAAGAGTTTTTGGGTGTTTCTCAATGTCGAGGAAGGTTCCTCCAGAGCCACTATTTCAAGGATGCTACGTCATCGAGTCCCGCCGAAGGACTGTTCCAATGTCCAGGATCCTTGGAATTCTACCGAGGTCGGCGTCCTTTGTTGCGGGACATTTCGAGGCTGCACATGTGTATCCTCGGCGGTCTTAAAATTCCCACAATGCTTTGCGCACGGACCAATTTCCAAAATCTTTGGCGGAAATCGCGCTCTATTTAAGGCGGGGCCTCGCATATGACGCACACCTGCACACCTGTTAGCCTGTTCCACCATTCTTCGTTTTCCGAGGCTAGGAAGGATTCTTGCGCCGCTTCTGAAGGACCTGACTCGGAAGACATGTCCTACCAAGGAAGCGTCCTCGACATTGAGAAACACCCCCTGTTTGCTTTGTGTTAGCTTGATGCTAGCTGTAAAAGCAGTTTGTCCGCTTGATTATATTTAAGTATTAGTAATGCTGTGTTTCAGTTTGGATAATCTCCTTAGTACACTGCATGTCACGCACTGTGAACATTTGCAGTATGTGAATTTTGGTAGCGTTGTTTCGAATCACATGAAGCTGTTTCACGATTGCCGCTGTTACCTAGCTAGCTTGCTACGATCAATCACTTTAGCAAATCATTACAGACTGCCCAATGAACCCTATTAAATTCACGGTGGCTTCTTTTTGTCAACAGTATGGTGGTGCGTTACTTAAATTGTCAAAAGACTCCCAAATGTTTAACTTTTATATGTAATGTCAGTGCTGTGTTAACCACAATCGCGGCTGGTCGTGTCACTTCCATTATATAGCCAAGACTGCGATTGTTGAGGGCCTACGAGTGCAGCATTCAAGTATTCATAAGGCATTGTGTCTCACATTGGGATGCACTTGTGCCCTCAAAACAGCAAATATAGGTAGGCTACAGAAGTATGTGATTTGGGACACAGCATAAGTGTAGATCGGAGTATAATGCTGATTTATTTCATCAAATGTCATTCAGTACTGTAGGCGTAGCTCCTGCATGTGTGAGTAACCTGACACTGCTCCAGTTGATTAGTGACTGCGGAGGCTCTCTCAGTAGAGTGTCACCTCACACTTCTCTATCAGCCAGAAAGGGTATTGTCTTTCCATGGGGCTGCAGTGGTGCGAGAGCAGGGCAGGAAACATGAGCAGCAGCTATAGTTAGGCTGATGTCGCCCTGTCACTCCCAGCCAAATGAGTGTGGGGAGGGGGGCTGTAGTGGCATCTGAGATAACAGGTCAGTGTGTGTGGGGGGGGAGATAATCATTAGTGATGGGGGGGGGGGAGTTAGTGACTGCCATGAACACTTGAATGGCAGCCCTCTGGCTCTATTCGGCTGGAGGAAACACTTGATTTTATCTCCCTGATAGTGGAGGCAGCAGCAAAATCAACAATGGTGGGTGTCAGGTAAATGTAGGAAGAAAATCATAAATGCAGAGGATTAGACAGATATATAAAAGATAAAATAAACTAAAATACCATTACGCATAGGGTGTATTTTCAGAACAATCTTGTATTGGTAGTAGTAGTGCCACATCATACTCAAATTGAGCAAACAATTGCAAAATGATATCTAATTGAATTTGTACAATGTCCCTTTTACAATGTTTTAGACACACTTACTTGTAAGATTGATATTGGGTAATTTGGTATTTTCAGCAAGCTACAGGGAGTTTATAATCTTAGAAGTTGCCCAAGGTGGGTTTGTAATTAGGTGATTCTAGTGAGAATGACTTTGTATTAATGCATTATATTGTGACAATCACCACTTCCCAACTAGTACTTTTGCAGATTGAGCAAACGTTTTGGACAGGGTGGGATGCTTAGAAGTGACCTCAGTATAGTAGCCTATAAGTATAGTATATTTTACGTAACATGCTAATATCAAATCCTGGTGCTTTCAGTGCCTCAGTGACTATTTGCTTCTACGTCTACATGTCAGCAGTCCTTCAGAAATTCACTGAGGTTTTCTTTCTATGACCTGACAGATGAGTGATTTGTAATACCAGTAGAAAGTAAACATATGGTCATGTTTCTCCATTGTTCCAGCTATATGAGGGTTGGACAGTAGGACAAAGGTTTGCGGACAAAAAGGCAGTCAAACTATACTTTACGACAAACATGCACATTGAAGGGTGCTTAAATACAAAATGCATGCAAAATCTCTATAGAGTACACCATGCAAATCACATGCAAAGAAGCCATGTGTTGATTGATGTCAGGAAGATGATGAACAAAGCAGCTCCAAACTCCGCCTCCTGGTTTATTTTAGTGACTGTATCTTTCTGTCTCCTCACATCCCCTCAATACTCATCTCAGATTTGATTTATGTTTTTATCCACCTCCCATGGCATCGGTAGCCAGATGATGGTGTATAGCTGTGTCTCTAAGCATTATGAAAATTCCCCAGTAATCGGGATTAACAGAGAGGTTAATTAATTTATGTTGCACCTGATCTTGGTGACCCATTGGCCCGGACAGATCAGAGCGGACATGTCCAGATTACCCTCAATCTGGAGCCGCAGCAGAGAAACTGAGACCACGGCGCTAAACTGCACACACGTCTGCTTCTCTATCTGACATGAGAGTATATTGGAGAGCACTGATACACGGGGGCCCCTCAGGCTTCAATAGGAATGTAATGGCATGCATCATGCACACACACACACCTGCACAAACACATTAATCTATGACAGGAGGTACAACAGATGGAACTGGTGTGTGTATCTCTTTCTGTGTCCGTCAGCTTGTTGCCATTTCTGCATTTACGGCCACCCCCACCTTTAAAATACATGCAGTATATCGGTTCATGTTTCAAACCTTCCCTGGGTTCAAGTGAGCACAAGTTGTCTACAGTACCTGGTTCTACAGGAACATCTCAGCCGCTACTAGAAGGTTACCACAGCAGACCTCTTATTGGTCAGAGATAATTGCGGTTACCACTTAATATCATCTCTAATAGACCTCGCTCCTTTTTTTCTCATTCACTCGATGCATATTTTTTATAATTCGCAGAATTTGAAAATGTGCCGTACACTCCACTGTCAGTAAAAAGAAGTGCATAAGTTCCCGAACTGTGCAGCTAGTTTGAATGACTTTGTATACTGCAGGGTAGCTTGTGAATTTACTCCAGGTGGAACTAAAGTCTGATTTAAGAGTTCATTATATTTCACATCATTAATCCAAATCTGTAAAGTAACATTTAAATAAATGTAGTGGAGTAAAAGTACACGGTTTACCTCTGAATTGTAACAGAGTAGAGTAAACCTACTTAGTTACTTTACACCATTGCGTCTTATCCGCAGTACAGAACGTAACTAAATCAAGGAAAGGACCTTCTACTGAAAGTTAGTTGAGTGGAGCGATATTATACGGTATACATGAAACCCCCATACTGTGTTATTCTGAACCTATATGCTCACATACTGTAGGCTTATTTTGGAAACACTGTCAGGAAAGAGAACACTTCAAAGTGCTCATCATACAAGGATCGATTGAGCAGCAGCGACAGATCCTCCTCAGCGCACCGCGGAGACCTTGACACACAAACACGCTTTTATGGCAGCAATCTAATCTGCTAGCCTGGCGTTTGACTATCAATGATTACTCAATCTGCTTAGTGCAAAGCAGCTACCCAGGTGGCACATGCACATCCCTAGCCATTGACTGTACAGCTTTTGATTACATACATTGGGTCACAAAAATGCTGATTGGCCATTACAGTGAATGCAAAATGAGGCTGAAGGTCGCCTATATTGAAGAATCAGTGAATTTTCTGTCTTTGTTATCTGTGGCCTCTGCAGGGAGGGAGCGATCTGTGTGCACGTCATACTGGCTCTTACACTCAGTCTTCAGAGCAGAGGAGAACATCATGTAGGATTTATTCTTGGTTCATGCAAATGCATTCACAGCATCACCAACCAAGTCATTTAGTCTCAATCATTCTCACTAAAGAAACTGTTGAAGTTGATTCGACTGCTGCAGTGTTTTACAACAGATGTTTTTGTTTATGGGTTTTCTGGGGAATTAGAACAAAAATACAATTGGTTTGTTGGTCCAACCATCATGACATTCAATGAGTCAAACATGTTAACCTTGATTGCATGCCTTATATAATAATATAATATAATAATCAGATAATATGCTTGCTATACTAAGAGACGTGAATGGATGCCTAAAGTTGTGAATTTGTTCTAGATGGAGCAAATTGAGGTCTAGAAGCATCCATATACAAAATGGTTTAACCTGAGCCAAACTATGACTGGACTGAAAGGATCATTGCCTCGACATCAAATTAATGAAGATTGCTGGAATATTTCACTGGTTCTGGTTCATATTCAGTGGGAAGACACCTATAGTTGATTTTTCACATATCATCTTTTTATCTCTCACTTTTACTTCACAAACTCTTCATCACATTTATTTTCAGCCTTTGGTTTGTGTGACATCGCCCCCTCTTAGAGGGCCGGCTCCAAACCCAATAATCAACCCTTAAGGGCCTCTCAGGGCCCCATAACTAACGATGTGAAGCACTGCACCATTTGATTGTGCTACACCACATTTCTCTTATAACAAGGTTAGCAGCAACGATATAGAGCACAAAGATCTAAAAACTGATACACATGCATTTAATCAAAAGATAACACGTCGTCATGGTAATTCTGAGGGCCTCCCCAACAATGGCAGGATGGAAAAAGCCAGTCAGAGACGCAGCGGTGAGGCAATGTTTGCCCAACAGTCAGGTCTCGTAAACAGAGAGGGGGGCTTTTGCAAGCAGCTGCAGAAATTCCAGGCTGCTGCGATTAAAAAGTAACACCCACATCGAGGGTTGGGGGGGGGGCGGTGTGGATGTTTGAACAAGCTAACCCTGCCTCTGTTTTAATGAAAAGAGAAGAGCCATTTGCAGAGAAAACAAGTACGTCTCACAGCGCACTGAGTGGAGCTCAGCCCACCTTTCACTGCTCACTGAGACACAGAATGAGTAGAGGAGACACAGCTCCAGTGTGTGTGTGTGTGTGTGTGTGTGTGTGTGTGTGTGTGTGTGTGTG
>CALSBZ010046764.1:187088-233690 GCA_943591055.1 Gobionotothen gibberifrons
CACACACACACACACACACACACACACACACACACACACACACACACGCACACGCTGCCAGACAGGGAGATCCCAGCGTTTTTTGGGTGTGAGCCAGGCTGGAATACCACCAGATCCAGTTTCCTGCATTTCCTGAGCCTCTGCCAAAGCTCCACGCTTCTCCCTCCGTTCCTCCAGCCTCACACACTCTCATAGCCTTGCATCTGTTTGTCGTCAGCATCTTTTTCTGTCACCAGGAATTTATTTTATGTTTTACACTCTCATCTCTTTGCGTCGTCTCCTGCTGGGTCATCAAAACTAAAATAAGTTTCAGCAGCATCGTTCTGTACAATAAATATTTAGGTTGTGGTTACCTTTTGTTTCTATTTAGGAATGGAAAATGTAATGTTATGTCAAAAGATATGTGTTTTTTTGAATATGTATGTTTATTAATGTAATGTTTTCTTGCCTGACACGCCTTCCTGTTGTGCCTGAGGTGAACACATGTGATTTAGCAGCTACTGTAAACACCGGCTGCTCCCATTTGGTTGAGATCAGATTAAAAGTTCTCCGCCTCACTGAGGCCTTTTTATATTTAGCCCACATCTTGTTCCTATTTCCAAAGATGCATTTACTGCCTTCAAATGTGGTTTTGTTTTGCAGCTTTGAGCATGCTTACTATGCTGGCTCCACTCTGTCTGCCTAGCAGCCATAAGCATCCTTTTATTGTCCCATGACCATTACATTGAATGACTACATACAAATGACCCCACAATAACTGCACATCCTGAGGAATCCTTCAAGCGTGCTGCCTGATGTTACATGGAGCACGCATGCTCCGACACAGGAGATTATAAACATAATAACTGGTAGATTTTAAATCTATTCGCTGAAGCTTTTCTGTTGTTTATACGATGTAGTAACTTAAGAAAGGAGCGCTTACTTACCATCAGATCTCATTGATGGCATATATCAAGCAAGCTATCCACTAACATGACTATAGAGCTGAAGGTTAATTATAAAATACAGCATTAATGACGCATAGATGTGAAGAGAAAACAACGATTGAGCGTTCTCTGCACACACTCATCTCACCATCCTCCACACATAATTGTCTCTATATTGAGGCTATTGGTTTCAGCCCCTATTTAAATTGCATTTCCATGCATTGGGCTGCTTTAATGTGCAGCGCTAATGCAGTCACTAATGTACACATCACATTTAGGGAAGTCTGTAAATGATCCATCATAAATAAAGGATGACATGGAGCATCCACAGTCGCTCACAGAGTATAGATCTGCTGCTGCCGACTGGAAACATACACACAGCCGTATATCAATCAAATAACTCAGTGTCATTAACCAGCTGCTAACAAAATAAAAGAGCAAATCATGAATTCTCCTTTATAATTATTATAATTCATTACAAATTACGTTTTCTAGATATACGACATTAACAGGAAAAACTTTTGGGCAATAGTTTGTAAAAAGTCCATTTGAGCGATCATATATGGCAACTTGTCTAATGGAAATGTTTGAAGCAATATCCTTTTTATTAATTTTTTCAATGTACCATCAATATTTTTAACTGCGTTATTGCCATATAAACAATGGACACAAGGGAAAGCCTTTTTAAAAAACAGGCAACCAGAAACGTGCTCTTGTTAATTGTAAATAGCTGAGTACTTTATAGTCTGTCATTTTAATACAGTTATATTAGTTTGTGTCCTATCAAATATTGCTTGTTTTGATGTAAATAAAGGAATCTGGAGCTGTTGTGAATCTTCACAACTTGTAAACTTATGAGTTGTTCTTTTTATATCTGATCTATAGCTGAGCATTAACACTTTGATTATTATGGACTAATTTCGCAGCTTGTTAGAAAGCCTCATTCTAACAGAAACTGATAGCTGAACATATTCACCATTTAACATTTTCATTATTATCTGCAAATACATTCGACACAGAGCCTTTGGATAACAGACTCTTCATCATCATGCTTTTCTTCAGAATGCAAAATACAGCAACATGAAGTGACACTCCAAAACAATGTATCCAAATGCGTAAAGGAAGGCTAAGATGGCACAAGCTTGTATTTTAAATAGACGGCAAATCTAATGAAGAACCCGCATCGTTATTCAGAGCGCACATACATGACTGGAGAAGGTCAAACAGTGGAGTAAGTTCGGCTACTTTCAGTGTGAGCAGCTCGGGCTGTCCTACCTGTTTGAACTGCTCCTCGTAGGTCCAGTCGTGGTGCTGGGGCGGGGGCGCCGATGGAGACTCTGCGTGCCGGCCCGGGGCGAAGGCCGCCGGGACTCTGGCCATGAGATGCATCGGGGTGCTCTTCGGAGGCAGGCAGGCTCCCTGCAGGAGCGAGGACTGCCGGTGCTGGAAGTGGTTCAAACCGACATCTTCTTCGCCCTCCTCGTCTTCATCCATCAGGTCCTGCTCATCCATGTCCTCTCCCTCATCGTCCCGCTCCCTGTCGTCGCTGCCCGGTCTGGAGCTGTCCTCGTCGGCTCTTCGGACCTCCATGTGTGGGAGCGTCACCCCGGGGGACGAGTTGGCAACTCCGGCGGCCAGGGCGCCGCGCATCGCCGCCTGGTAGTGTCGGAAAGCCAGAGCTTGTTGGTGGATCTGGGACTCCACCATGGAGCGGAGGTCTTTCTCTGTCTCCGCCTGCCGGAGCTTCTCTTCCAGGGCCAGCCGCGCCGCCTGTTGCCGCTGCAGGTTCTCCATGACGGCTTCGAGCTTCATGCCTCCGCTGGCGGGCTGCTGGGACTGTGCGCCGGGGAAGAGGCTGTGAGAGGATGCGGAGGGAGCGGGCAGGGGAAGGCTGCTGGCGGACGAGAAAGAGCCTTGCTGCGGGGAGAGGGCGGTGGCGAAATTATTATCAGCGGCACTTTATACGATTAAAACACATGCTCCACCAATTAGCCTCATTACACAGTTTGGCTCACCGCTGCTGTAACATAAAGAGGATTACATTTTACTCATACAAGCGAACGTGACAAACTTCACTAAATGAGCCGATAAACTGTCGACAAACAAAGTTCCTAATGAAGTTACATTATTAGTTATGAATGCATTTGGAATAGAAAACTATGTAAAGTAGTTAGGTGTAATAATCCAATAGAAACCTGGACCCTTACCAAAGCAGATTTAGTAGCTATATTATCAACCATGCTTCTGTCCGTCAGATGCGCCAGATATTAGGAACCGGATCACAGGAGTCTTGCTTCAGTCCGCGTAACGTTCCGCATTCAACATCCAGACATGTAGGTCTCGATAGGCGGAATAAATACTTGAAATGTGTTTGCTGCTGAATGCTGGAGCCCCGAGCTGATCTGGCAACAAGTGGTGACTGTAGAGAGGATGACCTCTGGAGGTGGAGATCAGCCCCCTGCTCCATCTGCTAACTACACGTCAATATACTGACAGTATGACAGTAGGCCTACTACAGGTTGAGGCGGACCGCTGCGACCTGGGGACACTTGGAATAAATATGACATAAAATGATTAAATGATCATTTATTCATATATTGTTTGATTTCAGTTGTCATAAACCACGGGAACACATTACAAAATATATATGTTTAAAACGTTTAAAACTGACTGACTGTCTAAACATTTGAATACTTGCTTAAGACGGCACCAATTCTTTAAGTTTTTGTAATCATTTCAATGTATATGTATGGTGATCCAGTGTAGTCAACTTAGAACTTGTTAAAAACAAAATGCTGGTTCTTCATTGAAAAATAAAAATGTATAATAATAATAAATAATAATACAATTACTGTTTTGATCATTCTTACATTGAATTCAGAAATAATAATCAAAATAATATGAATAATTATTCAAATGCATTTCATTTATTTCTGTTAATTTTTACATTATATATTTTTTTTTATATTTATATTTGACTCTTTGGTGTGTTATTATATTGTGGTATGCGTGTTGCGCATTAAATCACATGTTAATTAAAGATAAAGTTAATAGTGGACTGTCTAATTCTGTTTCTGACTAATCGAGCCAGCCTTTCTCATCATATTGATGCAAAATCCAGTTCTTCTTATTGATTTGCTGCACTGACCTTAATGTCCGGCTTTACCCACACCCCTGTATCAAACAGTGTGTACCTTTCATTATCACTACAATCAGAACTATCTGACCTGGGACGGGACACCCCCCTCCTGCAGCGGCTGCTTACACATGGAGAGAAAAAGGACACCTGTCTGCATATTTAACTCTGACATTCACAGACCCCCCCCCACCCCAACGCTGTCAGGTCCATCCCACTAATACATAATACAATTCAGCTTCTTCAGATGAGAGCCCACTCCAAATAACAAAGAAACATTTTTAGAAAGTCCTGCATTTCCAGTGTTTTATGATCACATCCAAAATCACATCACTTTAACTCTTATATTTACTTTCAAAAATGTTGTTTAAAGTGAATTATACATGTCCATGTCTGCACTGCAGTTAAAATATCATTTCTGAGAACCCTGCAATTTGCCACCATTTACCACAGTGACCCTACAATTAAGGCTTAGTGTAAGGTAGGATATATCATTTAGCTGAAGCAAATCAATTATCATCAGCAGGGTCAGCACCGGCCGCTCATCTGTTCTCAGAGAAGAGCTGCTTCTCTGCACTCTGAGCCTCATTTAAAAAAGGTTTTCCCAACATCTACCTGAGCTATAAAACAGGTTTTATACTATCAGTTTATCTACT
Organism: Gobionotothen gibberifrons; assembly: GCA_943591055.1. Classification (NCBI taxonomy): domain Eukaryota; kingdom Metazoa; phylum Chordata; class Actinopteri; order Perciformes; family Nototheniidae; genus Gobionotothen; species Gobionotothen gibberifrons. Next base: position 191,807 of record CALSBZ010046764.1, read on the forward strand.
ACTTTCTGAGTTAAATACACACTGTATACACTGAAACGTTAACTTGAATTAAATGTATTATGTCAACACATTTCACATAACTTGCATGTTAGTTGAAATCTGCTGACATAATACATTTAATTAAAGTCAATGTTTTCGTTTTTTCAGTGCATGTTTTCATGGAGTCATGAAAAGACCAATTTTTCACTTTGTAAGCGATTTCCTCTTATATAAGATTACTAGTATTAAGAAGAATAACACAGTGTGAGTTTGCCATACAGAAGGAAGCAGGTAGGTTTTTGTTATTCATGCAAAATGAAAGGTGATGATTTCCTCTCTGTTTTATCTTATAACATCAGTAAAAACCTGAGTTTAAGCAGAGGGTCTTCATTTTCTTCTGGTTCGCTTAAAATGTATGTTTTTATCTGAAAATGTAGTCTTGTAGGGTAACTGTTTAGAAAAAGCAACTGCACTAAAGACATACATATATTTCCCATAAGTCCATTTCTGTTTTCAGTGTACACCTCCTGCTAAATATTGAAGAGAAACGTGCTTGATCATGGCCTGCAGCTCAGAGGCTGACATGCCCCAGGAGGGATCTCAGTCAGAGATGGTATCTTCAGTCAAATCTGAACTTGACATGACCATCAAGCAATGCGATCAGTGTCAATAGTTTAGGAAAAGTGTTGTACAACCCAAACTCTAACACTCAGAGTGTAAGTGCTAGGGCTGCACAATCAATCGAAATGTCATCGTCATGGCAATATGGACTTCAAATTAGAGAAATATTTGTTAAAGGCTAAATATGTGTTTAAATACCATTTAATATGAAGTATTATGGTGCTGAGGAGACAAAACGAATTTGCTTGCTTCAGATCCTCTAAAAATATCACACTATATCTTCATCATCATATATTTTTCAATGAGAATAATGATGCAATAATGATCATCCTTCCAATATACCGCAATTGATAAAAGTCATATCATTATAATACTTTTTTTTAGCAAATTGTTCATATACAATGATTTACCTATTAACATAATCCAACCTGAGGAAGGGGCTGTTTACAGAGTCAGGTCGTAGCGTCTTAAACTCGATGCCTTTCACTCAAGAGGGGTTTAACACAATGAAACAAACACACACATTGGAGATGTCTTCAGTTAGGGGTTAGCCGGTTGTCTAAGGTGAGGATAGCAATTTGTATCTCATCTATTTGTGGTCCACATTTGTGCTTATACTTAGTACATATGTAGATTTTCTTTAGATTGTTTTAAGTGAGGGTGAGGTACTGCAATGATTCCTGCATTAACTGCAACGGGACTGCATTCGCTTACAGTTAGTTTACAGACATATCAGAAAAATAGGGATTACTATCAGGATTACAATGTTACTGAAAGCTAAAAAGATCATAGTGTTTGTTGTAAAGAATCAGATGTTCTCTCTTCTCTGTCAGCTGTACTGTTCTGGAGGATAATACTTGAAGTGTGAATCTATACGCCTACTGCCTGAATCTGCTTTATGGTTTTCACTTTCTTTGCTTCATTTGTTCTGTTTTTAATTCAGCAGGTGAACCTATGTTCATAAAATAGTGTGTGTGAGATTAACTGAGTGTATTAAACTATAACGGAGCATTGTCTGTCAGCTCAGATTCTATTTCTGCTTTTTTAAACTGTATTATGTGCTCATGTGTTTGAGTGTTGGTGTGTAGGCTGCTGCCGGAATGTGCTGAGTGAAAGGCAGCTTTTCCTATGAGTTAAATAATTGTTGGTTTTCTTCTTGTTCTATATTATACAACTAAGTAACACCTCGTATTTATATTTATTGTCTCTTTGAGGTATTCCAAGAGTAATGAAAAGTAATCAGGTTACATTACTCTTAATTGTATTCATTTTGATACTCAATTATGTCACTGATCACTTTGTATTTACAGGTAACTAAATGTAACAGATTATTTGTAAGTAACTCTTCTAAATCTGTATATTACATATTTCCAGGTAAGGCCAATAACTGCTGAGACATTCCAAAGATGAATGTCCTAAAATTATTTTCTTAAACATTATACATACCTCTAAATAAATGATCATTCATTGTTTTAATGGCCATGAGCGGTGGTGTGTCAGCAGGTGTACAGAGACAGTGCGCTGGAGAACAGCGCAGCCCAGTGGAGGATCAGAGGCCTGCAGCTGCAGATCAGCAGGCAGCACCCTCCTGTTTATATCAAACTGATCTCTGATCCAACCAGGCCTCCCCTCTACTACTCACATGCATATAAACCTGCAAAATCTGTCGGCTCTTTAAGTCACACTGAAAAAACTGATTAAGTTGTATTAAGTCAACAGATAGATAGATAGATAGAATTGGAGGATGAAACCCTCTTTAATGGGCATACACATCCACATGCACACAGCACACACAGTGACATGTGTTCTCTGCTTTGAACCCATCCTAGTACTAGGAGCAGTGGGCAGCTATTGTACAGCGGAAGGGAGATTTCACATAACTGTATTGGATTAGTTGAAAGCAATAATATTAAGTATAAATACAAAATATTGGGTTCAACTTAATATTATTGCTTTTAATTAACCTAATACAGTTATGTGAAATGTGCTGACTTAATATATTTTATAAAATCAATTCCTTTTATGTGATTTTATTTGTAATATCATTTTATTTTTTATTTATTCTTAATCTATGTATTTTTTGTTTAATTCATTTCCATGTATTTTACTCTGTGTAACTGTGTTTTGAAAGGCTATATAAAAAAGAGAGTATTTGATTATTTATTAATTATAACACTGTGCATCATAAAAAGGTTGTATGACTAACCATACGTTTGTATTTGACCCTCATATAACGAACTATTGTGCTCCATGGTGCAATAACTTAGTAGCTTTAGACATTTTTACAAAAGAACATTATATATGCCATCATGGTCTAAGATCAATGCTCTGACCCTGTTTCTCGCAGCTTCAGCCTCCTGAAGCTGCATGTAGGGGAGAGTGGGGTCGGATGAGCCAGTGGGTAAGTTGATCCTCCCCCTTTATCTAGGGAACTGTGCACATTTGATGTCATGTGACCATAGATTTAGGAAGCACCCATCATGTATATGTGGCTGTGATGCAGAGAAGCAAAGGGTAAAGTGGTAAATGTGGTTTTTCTTTTTTAAATAAACCACGTTTTGCTCGTCAAAGTTAATTTTCAAAATGTCAGGTATAATTACTGTTATGTCAAAGCAAACGTATCGAGGTCTGAAAATATGTATCATACATGTTGGTTATTTACCAAGGTGTAAAACCATGAGAATCATTTAGCTAAAGATTAGCATGAATGACTCAGCTAGTTTGTTTCCCAAAAAGTGTGGGGCGAAGTGAGCAGTGGTTCAGCTTAACCCCCCATGAGGCACTGAATCTAAGTTCAGTCTCTGTAGTATAACATGCTATTTCAGCGTAGTTTTACACTATTGATTGGTTTTTGATGTTTTAAACATTGTAGAAAAGCCATCATGCCGAGAAAGTCCAACAGAAAGACTGAGGAGATGGAGAGAGCCACTGATGGAGAGGCTGGAGAATCCATCAGAGCAGTGGCAAAAGACAGAAATATGGACAGGTCGACCCTGGGTAGAGACATAAAGAGGAAGGAGGAAAGGAAGTGAAAACAGTAGTACAGAGGAACATCAGAGGAGAGAGGGTCTTCACTGTGGAGAGAGAAGGGGCTTCAGACCAGATCCAAAAACTGCTGACCAGTTCCATGGCCTCAATCCAAATACATCTGTGAACTGGCTTTGAATTACAGACAGAAACAACATTCCTACCACACAACTCAAGTTTAAACTTGAAAAAGTCAATTGGTCAGATGGATCAATTTACCCCTTTGCGCAGATCAATTTACCCCTTAGATTGGATGTTAAGCCACCAGACCACAATACCACTTTTTCAAATCATATTTTCATGGCCCTTTGTGATAGATGCATTATTTTCATGTTGATTGACAGAAGACATCCTGAAGGAAAGGTTGTTGTTGTCATTTGACTTCTATCTTATTTTTCCTTGCCTAGAGGACAACATAAGTAAATATTGGCTCATTTTACCCCACTCTCCCCTAATCTCGCACAACGCCTGTTTGATGTATAATATGATCAATGACATACTGCGTGACCTTATCCCAGTTTATGTCCCGTCGCATACATATAAGACTAGAAAAAAGCATCTTATAAAGAATTTAAAAAGTAAGCTTAAATTAACCAGCTTTAGTGTGGTTTGCACAGGTATTGAATGAGATGAACCTGTTTAGCCCGAGAGCCCCCGGTAGTTTTTCACGAAACTGTGTCTCAGGGCTTCTTAATATTTAAAAACCTATTAATGTGGCATACCAGATTAACGGGAAGAAACTCAGCTAACTGACAGTACGAACCATTTTTACCAAAACAAAACACAAGTCTCATAAGAAGCGTCTAAATGACCCCTGAGCGAAAACGCACTTGGCACAGAACTCAAGGTAAAAATACCCTTATTACTTATCGTAACTGCACATACAAGATATCCGATTAAAGCTGAAATTCCACAGATTATATAGGTATTAGTATCATCACTGAGCGATCAGAACTCGAGACAGGGGAAGCAAACACAGACATCACAAGACGTAGCATTACGGAGCAAACAGGGGAGATCGTCTCACTTTAGCTGTTATTCTATCAAAAGTCGTGTTCAATGGGATTAAAACAATAAAAACGTTGCTGAAGGTTAATCCATAGGTTAATCCAATGTGTCTGTCACTTTGAAAAAAATATTGATAATCCATAATTCCATTTTTATGTAAAAATCTGAGATTTTAAATTAGCTGCTAATGGTAGCCACCAGAGTGTATCGCAGCTTCCAGTTCCTTGGCATTCTGGCTGTGCAGCACTCATTCACCAATGGGTAATGTTTGGATGGATTTTAGGAACTTCCCCTCGATTCTATTGGCTCTAACAGTTAAAAAGAGATGTCAATCATCAAAATCGAACGAGGGGGGCCAGATATATGGAAAATGCACCCAAATGACCCTAGAAGTGGTATTCTTTTTCTAAATCTCTCTAAAAAGGTCAAATGTCACTTGTTTTGCATCAATCTTGATGCAGGGTACTTATTATATATTACAGTTTGGATTCCTAAAGCTTTAAGTCTACTATCCCATCATTCAAGGGTGGTTTTCACTAAGTAAAGAAAAATGTTGGACGGACACTATAATTTACATTTTTTTACTATGTTCAATCTGAATTTATTTTTAAATATAAACATCTAAATTGATTCTGACACTTCTACACCCAACTCACAGATGTAACCTTGCTTTGAGAAAAAAGATTATTAATTTATCCCTTTTAGAAGTGAAGATATGGTCATTTGTTCTGGGAATGTCATTTTTGAGCCTGAGACCTGAAAAACAGGCTCAGGGCTTAACAGGTTAATAAACCAATACAAATGTCTTTAAAGGTCCCATGTCATGGCCATTTCTACTTATCATAATTCCATTGTTGAGGTATACTTAAATAGATTTATATTGTGCAATGTTCCAAACTCACATTGGTTTCTTATACAGCATCTCTGTAAAGTATGTGTATTCACTCACTGTCCTAAACGGCTTGTTGGAGCCCCGCCCCCCGCCCCCCCAGTGTGGCTTGATATTGAGTAAGAAAAAGGTTTATAAACGCTGTGAGAATGGGTCTACGGAGAGCATTTCTCCGAGATCCCAACTCGTCTATTCCCAGCTAGCGGGGAACGTTCTCACAACTTTGGTTAACGTTACCTACAGGTTCTAATAATGTTTTAAAGAAACGTTTTGATCTGATGTTCAAGGAACCTTTTTAGGATGTTTATTATTTCAAATAATGTTCCTATAAGGTTTACACCCTTTAGATTTGAGACCGACAGACATATAGAAGAACGGACCGACTGTCAATGCTCGTCCCTGAAACCCCTGTTAGTGTTTGTATGTGTTTGTTTCTACTGTGTGTGTCTCTCTCTTCCTCCCCTGCCTGCTGGTCTGCTCTACAAGGCTGGGAGCCATCTCCAATCAACCACACCTGCAACCTGCTCATTAGCCACACTATGAAAGCCTGCAGCCTGCTCTCATTCCCTGCCGGATTATTGCCGTGAACGGTTTGTTGCATGCCGCTCTAGAATTTTGCCAGCATATCCTTTGACAACTTTGCCTGCTTTTGCCTCACTCTCATTTGTATGTCTCTCCCCGGAGGAATCCAAGGCCTTCCACACTCCCAAGACCAGCCAGGCCTCTCTACCCACCCTGGAACAACTGTTTCCCACTGCCGCCATAACCAACCTCCACTCCCAGCTCCCCTTTTCTAATAAACAAATGTTACTTTCACCAGCTGATTCCGAGTCTGATTCTGGGTCCCCTCCAGTACATGTGACACCGACAGTGACTTGTACTAGCTGCTGGTCGAATAAAAAAAGAAAAGAAAAGACTTCTGATAAAGCACGTTATCCTACTCTAAAATAATAACATTCTGGCAACATAAAAAAATCGAACTTGCAGCTCAAAACGTTTTAAGAATAGTAGGGCATAATGTTCGAACAATGTTATCAAAAACATTTAAAAAAGGTTATTATAAAGCATTTTAAGAAGGTTTTTAGAGAAAGTTATCCTACCGTTCAGAAGAACATTCTGGGAACAACAAAATAAAACGTAACAACAATAATAACAACAAAGTCACCTGTGACCCACGTGACACCGGCTACATAGGCCGGCGCCATTAGCGGATCGGTTCCTTGTCATCTTCACGCTTCGCGAGAGTACCGTGGTTGCATTTTTGTAAACTACAAGCGTTCGTTGGCATACAGCCGGCTGCGTGCAGTTTTGCGACTATTCCACTATTGCTACGGGCTACCCGTCCCCCAGGAGCTGTGGCCGGCTACGCGGAAAACTTCGACGGACAGGTTGGTGTCGGCTTGGTCGGTGATGGCAGTGTTTCTCCTCCCTCTCCCAGCTAAGCTGTCTTGTTTACTATTTGGCTTTAACTTTTTTGGTGACGGCAGCGTTTCCGCTCCCTCTCCCAGGAGTTGCCCTTGCTGTGCTATTTTGTACTTCTGCTGACCGTGGCGTTGTGCCAAACTATCATTAGCATTTTGAGTTTCCAGCTTTAGCTGTGTTTCCTTGTTTAATTAGTTAGCAGTAGCGTGGCTCAGCCTAACCGTGTCCTGGCGCGCAGCCACTTGGTTGACGCCGGAATAAACCGGGATTACCCGTGCTGTCTTGTTTGCTATTTTGCTTAAACTTTTTTCTTGGTGCCTGTACTTCCGACCCCTGGGTAGTTTCCACCCTAACCCGGGGATACGAATTGCAGTTCCGACGCCAGCCCCTAGCCTTCGGCCGGGTCAGAATGACAGTTGTCAGCGACCCGGCGAAGGCCTTAGCTCTGGCCCAAGAGTTATCCGTCCTCTTGGCCAAGGGCGCAATCGAGCCAGTAGACCCTCTGCTTCAGCCTGGGGGGTTCTACTCTGCGTACTTTCTTGTGACCTAGAAAGTCGGCGGATTCCGTCCAGTCTTGGACCTCAGAGGACTCAACAGATTCCTGAAGGTGCTGCCCTTTCATATGCTAACCACAGCAGACACCCTTCGTGTTGTCACACAGGGGGAGTGGTTCGCAACCGTGGACTTGAGGGACGCCTACTTCCACGTGCCAATTGCATCCCATCACTGGAAGTTCCTGAGGTTTGCCTTTCGGGGCCAACACTATCAGTTCCGGGTGCTTCCCTTTGGTCTCTCCCTCTCTCCAAGGGTGTTCACCAGGGTCGGGGCGGCAGCTCTCGCACCCCTGCAGACGCAGGGTGTGAAGGTCCTGCCGTATCTAGACGACTGGCTGGTCTGCGCGCCATCCCGGCCTCAAGTGGCCCAGGATACAGCGTGTCTCTTGTCTCACGTAGCCCGGTTGGGCCTGAGAGTGAACACCGAGAAGAGTTGTCTGGACCCTACCCAACAGGTCACTTACCTGGGGATGGTCCTAGATTCGGTCGCCATGAGGGCCTACCTGACACCTCGTCGTGTGGACGACATTTCCCATCTTCTTCCCATCTTTAGGCTGGGCAAGATGGTGCCTTACATCCAGTTCCTCCGGCTCCTGGGCACACTGCCTCAGCCATTGTGCCCTTAGGCCTGCTGTCTTTGCACTCCATGCAGATGTGGCTGAACAGCTTCCACTTGGACGCCAAGTGGCATAGGCACAGGGAAGTCAGGGTGTCACAGCGGTGCCGCCACTCTCTGTCACGCTGGGGGGACAGGGCCTATCTTCTGATGGGTGCGCCCATGGGCGCCATCCCATCCCGCCGGGAGACTGTCACCATGGATGCATGTCTCTCAGGGTGGGGTGCAGTGTGGCGGGGCAGAACTACTCAGGGTCAGTGGTCCGCCCAGGAGGGTGCGCACCATATCACCGTGCTAGAGCTTCAGGCTGTGCTGCTTGCATTCAAGCACTTTTTACCCCAACTGGCGGGCAGGCATGTGCTTGTTCGTTCGGACAACATGTCCGCCGTTGCCCATATCAACCACCAAGGGGGCACCAGGTCCGTTCAGCTGCTCCGGCTTTCACAGAACCTCTTGTCTTGGGCGTCTCCCCGTCTGACCAGTCTGCGGGCAGCCTTTTTACCAGGAGACCGAAATCAGGTTGCGGATTTCCTCTCTCTGCACAAACCTCCACCGGGGGAGTGGAGGCCTCATCCAGAGGTGGTGGAGTCAATTTGGAGCCTTTTTGGCAGGGCCGAGGTGGACCTCTTTGCCTCGGAAGAATCGAGGACGCTCTGGCGAACGACTGGCCAGACAGTCTCCTGTATGCCTTCCCGCCACTGCCTCTGATATTGCAGACGCTTCACAGGGTTCTTACTTAGGGGCACAGGCTCCTTCTGGTCGCCCCCCACTGGCCGTGGAGAGTTTGGTTCCCACTGCTGCACAGTCTCTGCTGCAGCCCACCATGGCGTCTCCCCGACAGGAAGGACCTTCTGTCACAGCTCAGGGGTCAGATCTGGCATCCCGACCCTCACCGCCTTCAGCTCTGGGCCTGGCCTCTGATGGGCCAAACCCACTGTTGAGAGTTTTCACGGCATCCGTCAGGGAAACTATCCTGAATGCCAGAGCACCATCCACTCGAGCACAGTACGAGTGCAAATGGAAGCTCTTCTCCCACTGGTGTTTGGGTAAGGCCAAATTGGCTCCAAATCCACCCATAGCAAGGTCACTAACATAACACTAGACCATCAATGGCACCATTGTTTCCCCCTCCAATCAGGCACGCAACCTTGGCGTAACCTTTGACCCCACCCTCTCCCTCGAACCGCCAAACAGTCAAAACCTCATTTTTCCACCTCCGCAATATTGCAAAAATCCTACCCTCTCTCACCCGCCCCGCAGCCGAACGACTAATCCATGCCTTCATTTCCTCCCGCCTTGACTACTGCAACTCACTTCTTTACGGCATCAGCACTACATCCCTCAACAGACTCCAACGGGTTCAAAATGCAGCTGCACGTCTCCTTACGCATACCAAATCATGGCATCACATCACCCCAGTCCTCAAAGACCTCCACTGGACCCCCCCCCCCTCAATCAACTTCCTCTTGACTGCCTTTTTTTGTTTATTTTATTTGACTATATTTACTTTTTTGTCATGACATGGTTGGCATAAGTCATCCAGTGCTAAAGCACCGCCTCTGGTGGTCAGTAGGGACGAAATGGAACAATAGTTACGGATGTAACTACGGTTCTATGAGTCCCGGATGACCGCCAGAGTATCCTGTCGCTCAGAATTCTTGTGTGCTCGCGAGAAGATTCTGGGAACCAATCCAGATATCTTACCATGACTCACGCATGCATGCACGTGCACGGTTGTGGCATGACCACCAAAACAGAAAGATATGTATTTAGTTTCCTATCCATGTGGACATGATTTAAGTGGGGGGGGACCTAACCTCCTCTAGGTGGGTCGCATGTTCCCCCGGGAAGATTTTTTTTTTTAAATGTTGAAGTTAAAAGCATCAATCTGGTGCACTTTGAGAGCAACATTAAGAGATCTATGGATACATCTCTCAACACCCATATGAAACAGAACAGTAAGCAGATTTTCTTTTTCTTTATGGATATTTTACAAATCGCTCCCCTTTCAAACTGTATTCTTGTTTATTAATAACAACTTTTTTTTACTGTCATATAGTATTTTATACCTATTTACTTTATTCTCTTATTTTTGTATAACTATAATGATCATATGATGTGCCTTTACCTCACTGGTTGTAGAAAAAGCTAAGTTATTGACTGTATGATCAGTATGACAGATGAACAGATCACCACTGGGCTTTCAACTAAAGACACAGCCACGCAAAAAACTGCGGCATGTGTACGGCTCCTTATGGGTACTGACATTTGTGAAGTCCCGGCCCGGAGCGACGTCCTGGTGCTCTCCGGCAGCTCTAAACCCCTGTCGGACGAGACATATACCACGTGATGACACGTTAGGCTTGTGTTGTGTTCAAGGACCCTGACCTTGGCCAGGAAAAACAGGCACTCGCTTGTTTAATTCTTTTGCAGCCTAGATTTCTTAATTTTTTTTCTTTTTTGCGTGTGTTACCTCGAGGGCCGTATCAAATTGTCTCGCGGGCCGGAGGTTCCCCACCCCTGATCTAGATAATTCGAACGGCTCTTATCATACTTATCACACTGAGGTACTTCCGGGTCATTTCACTCTGTTAGGAAGGTTCCTAAGCAAAACCAAGCCCCCAGGAAGTGCACCGGACTCAGATGGAAATATTCGTGCTGGCCAAAACGGCGGTACTACACTTCCGCTTGGTTGCCAGGCCCGGAAGCACTTTTTCCCATTGACTTACATGGGGAAAGAATGGTCTGTAAATCGTTGGATAATTTTTTTTAAACTAAATAAACCACCCAGTATGAACACTTGTATAGCCCTTATTAAAAACATTCGTTCCTCAAGTTGTAAAAATGTGCTAATAACGTTATTCTGAGAGTTATTTCCCTCTGCATTATGAACGTGCATCTAACCCACGGGACCGCGCGTGTTACGTGTTCAGCCTTTACCCATGGATGCACAATAACAACAGACCCACATCGTCTAACCCCACGGAGCTGTAATAATGGATATATTGCACATGTTTGCTGTAACTCATCATTTGTAAAATATTATACTACATAGGCTGTATGATTAAATCTTGTACCGTAAATGTTGTTTTAAATAAAGTTAATATTACCGACATTAGATTAACGTCCCTGTAGCTTCTTATTGCACTAAGAAGCTTATTGCACTGTATGTATATATATATGTATATACAGTGCAATAATTATTTCATGCTAAATGAAGCTCTGTTGCTTGGATATCACTAGATCCTGTTACAGCGTAATATAAGTACATAACGATTTTACTAGCTTGCCGCTAGCTGCTAACTGCCGCCTCGTTAATATCAAAGCCATCATAATAACAACCCATTACCATGCTGTCATGAACGTGTGATGCTGTTACGTGTATGCAAATTGACGTGCTTGATGTGAACGAGCATTTTGGTTAAAGTTGCGCATGCGCTATGAGCGCACATACGGGTACTTCTCAGGCATGCCGGGTAATCTGTGACGTTTCACTCTCTCAAAAGTTGGGCCATTTTATCATCATGCGCTAATGAGCAACTCTCATAGGAATGAATGAGGCCCCGCCTCCCACGCTGTATCCAGTTCTTATTATACATCCATGAGCAAAACGGGGTGTTTCTCAATGTCGAGGACGCTTCCTTGGTAGGACATGTCTTCCGAGTCAGGTCCTTCAGAAGCGAGGCAAGAATCCTTCCTAGCCTCGGAAAACGAAGAATGGTAGAGCAGGCTAACAGGTGTGCAGGTGTGCGTCATATGCGAGGCCCCGCCTTAAATGGAGCGTGATTTCCGCCAAATATTTTGGAAATTGGTCCATGCGCAAAGCATTGTGGGGATTTTAAGACAGCGGAGGATACACATGTGCAGCCTCGAAATTTCCCGCAACGAAGGACGCCGGCCTCGGTAGAATTCCAAGGATCCTGGACATTGGAACAGACCTTGTGTGGTGGTGTGGTTTCTCCAGTGTCAGCGTCAGAGCAAGATGGCCGCGCCTATGTTGGCTGCTAGTCGTCTTCACTCGCTACCGCTCCTGTGTATCGCTTATCTGTTTTTATCGTTGTGCGTACGAAATGCCAAATCGGCAGTTTCCTACGATCGCCAAACTCTGCTGGATATAGGTGTTTCGGTGGCACAATCACTGTCGGATCAATCGGCACAGTGGAGTTGTCACCGTACCCTGCACCCCCATGTACCAGAGGTAATCTGGTCTACAACCTGTTGCTGCCCCCGAACCTGGAGAGCAAGACGGAGGGGAAGGCGAGCCGGAGCGGCGGTAAAGTTCCGCAAGCTGACAGAAGGCCGCTCCTCGTCTATACTGTGTACCATCTCCATGTCAGCTGGCCCCAGGATGAGGCCGTCATGCCTCCGTCCTATTCTCCCGGCATCAACATCCCACCTACCTGAGTTTGCTCCTGCCAAACGACAATTCACAAAACTCACCAGCGTGGCTTTAGTGCCTGGGTGTCTGCATCGAGGGCCGGGGGGCTCTGGAAATCGACCACCGGCTCGTTTCGGTGTGGCTCCTGTGTCCGGCTGCCTGCGCCCACTGCCTCAGGCCTCGAAGATAGGAAGAGCCGGATCTGACTCCATATCCTTTTGTTTGTTGAACGCCAGATCCATTACAAACAAATCCTTTGTATTAAATGACTTCGTCGTCTCAAGAGAGCTGGATTTTATGCTTGTTTCGGAGTCCTGGCAGAGAGCCGGGGAGTTTTCCTGCTTGAACGAACTTTGTCCTCCGGGCTACAGCTACTCCTGTGCTCCTAGGCGTTTCATTGTATTTTAATCTACCGCCCTCCAGACAAGACAATGGCTCTTTTTTATCCGATCTTGGTGACTTACTAACCTCCATCATCCGCTATGAAAGAGTTCTTCTGTGCGGGGATTTTAACATTCATGTAAATGACTGCTCAGACAAATTTGCCAGTGATTTCATTAATGTCACAGAATCTTTTAATTTCTGTCAACATGTGTCTGGCCCAACGCATAACAAAGGTAACACATTGGATCTCGTGTTCACAATTGGTATAAATATCAACAATGTTTGTTGTGAAGAGCTATCTGTTTCCGACCATAAAGCCGTACTATTTGTCATGTCGTTGGATAACGCTTATGTTCAGGGGAAGCGAGTAAAAACATCGCATATTTTATGTAGCGGTGCGGTTGAGAAATTTGTAACAGCTTTTGACAACAATGTTTTGGGGTCCCATGTTGATGATGTCGATTGTCTAGTCAACGCTTTCAATACACACTGCTCCGCTATTTTAGATGACGTCGCTCCCATGGTGACACGCAGCTCCCCAGCTGTAAACACATCCCCCTGGTTAACAGAGGACACCCGTTTACTGAAACGGCTTTGTCGCAAAGTTGAGCGGCTGTGGAAAACCACAAATCTCCAGGTACACCGCCTCCATCTGAAGGACCTTTACTGTGATTACAACAATTTGGTAAAAAATGCCCGGGCAACCTATTTTTCGAATCTCATCTCCTCTAGTAAGCACAACCCCAGAATACTATTTAAAACCATAAATACCATTGTAAACCCGTCCACCCCCTCAGTTCCTATTTATTCAAACGACGACTGCGACCGTTTTCTCACCTTTTTTATAAACAAAGTAGCTGATGTGAGGTTGAGCATCACCCCCTCCCACTCCCCCCCCCCCCCTATCTGTCCAGTTAGGCAGGCCACGCTGAGTAATTTCTCCTGCCTCACCATTGCCGACCTGACCACTGTAGTGAGCGCTATGAAAACTTCCTCAAGCCCTCTGGATGCGTTACCAACGTCCATGCTAAAAGAAGTCTTTTCATGTGTCGCTCCACCCCTGCTCCACATTATAAACATCTCCATTGTCTCTGGCTCCGTCCCATCTTTTTTTAAGCAGGCGGTTGTTCAGCCCCTTCTCAAAAAACCCAATCTAGATCCCTCCCTCCCGAAAAATTACAGACCCATCTCAAAGCTCCCATTTGTGTCAAAAGTTTTAGAAAAAGTTATTGCTAATCAACTCAATACATTTCTGAATGACAATAAAATCTATGACAAATTCCAATCAGGTTTCAGAAAAAAACACTCCACAGAATCAGCTCTCCTCAGGGTCTCCAATGACCTCATGATGGCATCAGATGCAGGCGATTGCGTGGTTCTGGTGTTGTTGGACCTGAGTGCAGCGTTTGACACAGTGGACCACGCCATCATGCTGGATAGACTCAGGGAGTGGGTAGGCATCTCAGGGTCTGCCCTCCAGTGGTTTGCCTCGTACCTCAGTGGGAGAAGTTTCTCTGTGGCGGTGGGCCCGTTCTCATCACATAGCACTCCCCTATCCTGCGGCCTCCCCCAGGTTTCTGTTTTAGCCCCCCTTCTCTTTGCCCTGTACATGCTCCCATTGGGCCGCTTAATTAGACAATTTGAGGGTGTCTCGTATCACTGTTACGCAGATGATATCCAGATATACTTCTCCTTCAAACCTGTCAAAATGGAAAAAGTAAATACCCTGATCACTTGTCTGTCTGCAATTGAGGAGTGGATGTCAAGCAACTTCCTACAGCTTAATGCATCAAAAACAGAAGTCTTGATCTTAGCGGCTGATAACATTGCCTCTTAGGTAGCAAGCCTCCTGGGTTCATTCAGTGGCAACATAAGGGCAAACATAAAAAACCTTGTTGTAATTTTCGATCAGTCTATGCTACTAGACAAACACATAAAACTTCTGACCCGTACCTGTTTTTTCCATCTCAGGAACATTGCCAAGCTCAGTTCAGCTCAGGTTCTATCCAACGCAGAAATGGAGATGGCTATTCATGCCTTTATTTCATCCCAGCTTGATTACTGTAATGCTCTGTTCTCCTGCCTCAACAAAACATCAAAACCGGTTACAACAGGTCCAAAATGCTGAAGCCAGATTACTCACTCGGTCCAAAAAAACATGCCACATCACTCCGATCCTTTCTGCCCTGCACTGGCTCCCTGTCCATCTCAGAACCCAATTTAAAGTACTGGTCTTCACTTATGGCGCTTTCACACTGCAGGCTTGGTTTGGTTTGGTTTGGTTTGGCTTGGTTTGGTTTGGCCTTATTAGGCCTGGCTCACTTTAATGCTGCGCTCACATTACAGTTTAGGAGCTGGGGCAGTTACTATAGTAACGCAGTGTAGGCGGAGCCGTGACGTCATCTTCAATGAGCACCCCATAAAAACAACATCAGCTGTTAGCTGTTAGCTGTTAGCACTCAAGCTCACAGCTCCTGTCTGTTAAGAAACTAGACAAAAGTTATAAACAAGTACAAACCACAGACTGTCTGTGTCATGGTGAATACAGTCGCTGGCTTATTTATGTCTGTATAGGCCGTTGTTGTGAGTGTGGACGGTCGGAGCATTGCGTTAGCTTAGCCGACCTCCCGATTTCCCCGGAGAAAAACCCACAGTTTAAAGGGGAAAATGGGAGAACACCTCAGGGAGAGCAACAGAGGAGGGATCCCTCTCCCAGGACGGACAGACGTGCAATAGATGCCGTGTGTAAATCGAAGAGATAATATATTTTACAGCGTAGGTAGACCGAATGTTTGGAAATGCATGTGTCTGTAATAAGAAGATGCATCACGCATTTTAAAAGGTTCTTCGCCTCCCGTCTGTCTGCAGACTTGTCAAAGCATTAATTCATGATTTGTACTAACCGGTATCAGTATGTTGTTACTTCGGCATCATTTTGAAACGTGTATACAATTAAATCACGGTCAAATATGTTCATCTTGTTGTAGTTGTAGCCCCCCTTGCCAACGATTCTCTCTGACCAATCAGCAGTCGTCACTAGTTTAGCATATTCCGCCCGGTTGTTGGCCCCGCTTGTTGGCCTCGATAGAACCACAACTTTGTCGGGCCAGAAAAAAGACGAAAAAGTACGCCCGGGGCGGAACTAGGCCTAGTGTGAGCGCAACCACAAACAAGCCCCGCACGGTTCGGCACGCTTAAAGCGAGCTCCGCGCTGCAGTGTGAATGCGCCATTATAGAGCTGTCCATGGCCAAGCCCCAGCCTACATCAACGACCTGATCCACCCTCACAGCACAACCCGGGCCCTGAGGTCCTCTGAGCAAGGCCTCTTAAAGGTGCCCCGAACTAGGCTAAAGACAAAGGGGGACCGTGCCTTTGAGGTGGTGGCCCCAAGGCTCTGGAACAAACTCCCCCAGACATTTTTAAGGGGCAGTTAAAGACCCACCTCTTCCGACAGGCCTTTGGGTCGTCGGAGGAGGTGAGTTAGTAGCTGTCTTTTTATTGGTGTTTTATCGTATGTTTTATCCTATGTATTACCTGCTGCTGTTTTATGCCTTTTATTCTACATTTTATAGTTGTACTTTGAACTGTGTCATGCATACTGTACTGTAAAGCACTTTGTACATCCGTGTTGAGAAGGGTGCTATATAAATAAAGTTTTACTTACTTACTTACTTACTTACATTCGGCGGGACTCGATGACGTAGCATCCTTGAAATAGTGGCTCTGGAGGAGCCTTCCTCGACATTGAGAAACACCCACGGACTATTTGACCGCAACCTTAACCTGACAACTCACTGACAATGTGCAACAGTGTTTTGTGTCCCTCATGCAACAAAAACTTCCCCAAAACATTTATTAGCAAACTTTGCTAAATAAGACGGATATTGATACAGATTTTAACAGCTTGAAGTTTTACGCTTTTTTTTTTGTTTTTTTTGTTAGACAACGGTAGATTTGATATTGTGTACAGTGTTGTATACAATTTGGAAGTAGATGGCAGATTCACTCCCTCACAGAGTCTAGGGTGCAGAAATGGAACTGGGCCACAGTGAAGCCTTAAAATGAGTGGTCAATGACACAATGCAGAATCACTTTAGCTACAACAATTATAGCAATTCCAGGGTTGGGCAAGTTACTTCCAAAATGTAATACATTACATATTACTTATTACTGTCTTTTTTAAGTAATAAGTTACATTAAAATATTACTGTCTCTGAAATGTAATGAGTTACACTACTTTTATATTACTTTTAAGTTACTTTCACCAAAATAACCGCAAAATAATGGCTAGGTATTTTAAATGGTAAAATGTAGTTTAGTGCAGCAAATGTGTAGGCCCTTGAGGCTACTAACAACTTTTATTACGAGGCTTAGTTGAATACTCGATTCTGATTGGTCAATTCCGTTGCTAAGGAGGATCAAGAAAGAGAAAGTAAAAGAGGGTAAAAGACGGAGCGCTGGACGTCAGATAAATGAACAGAAGAAGACAGACAAGAAGTAAACACTAACAGGAACACGGTATGGGCTCTGCAGTGTTTAAGTGTTTTTTTTGTTTTTGTTTTGTTACTTCCCATTGTAAAGCGTCCTTGGGTTTCGTGAAAGGCGCTATAGAAATTGAAATTATTATTATTATTATTATTATTAAGGACTTGTTAGTGGATCAGAAACTGTGAACAGAGTTGGACAGTGCTGCCGTAAAGTTGTTGTTGTCGCAGTTCCAGCCGTTGGTGCGCCTTGGAACGTTGGAGTTTATTTTTTCTTAGCGGAAGAAATACGATCATTTTAAGTCAATAAAATCATTTCAATTAATATTGGTCGAGTCGATTCCTTAGTTTGTTTAGTATCTGGCCATGCAATAAGCGGGATAATGTGCAGCGACTTGGTCATTATGGGGAAAAGAACACCCTTCAGGCCAGGGCCGGCCCTGACCAATTTGCTGCCCTAGGCAAGATTTTAGCTGGCGACCCCCCCCCCCCAAAATGCAGACACCACTCACTATGGCCCAATCCCAAACCACTCCCTCAACCCTACCCCTCCGTGACTGAGTGAACTCCGTCTATAGGCACACTCGCAGCTGAATGAAGTTCCCTCCATTAAGGGTTAAGGGTATAAATACAGCGGCAAGCTTTGGGACGGCCTCCCCTCTCTCCAGCAGAAACAGGAATTGCCGTAACTGTATGTAACAACGGTTTCAAATCAGCATCTCTTAGACAAAAAGTTAAAATTAATAACTCAAATAAAACTCCAAACATCTTTCATTGTGTTACTTTTTTGTAAAGCTCTTTTAGTTTTAAACCTGATGTTTATAAGCTTCTTAGTTTTTGCAACAGTCTGTAAATATACACAATTTTATAAAAATAAAAATCTAATGTAATCTTGGTAAATCAAATTAACACGTGCAGATTTCTAAATACATGTTCACAAAGGCATGTTTTTAGTTAAGGCAACATATTAATTATCGTTTACAAAAATAACCACATGGAACTCACATTTGTATGATGTTGTTTCCTCCATGCCCGAAAAACGGTTGCACACCTGTGGAGTGAGATTATCAAGCCTGCATCCATGCAAACTCGCTGTCGGAGGCTTTTATAACCCACTACCCCTCCGCCCTGATTGCTTTGGACCAGCCCTCAATGTGGCGGACCCTCCGCGTGAACGCGCAAACGGAGGGGTAGGGGTAGGGTGTAGGGGTAGGGTGTAGGGGGCGGTTTGGGAATGGGCCTATGAGTCGTGCATGCATGCACGTGCACGGTTGTGGCATGACCACTGAAACAGAAAGATATGGACACAAGATGTGTGCAAATGTATTTTGTATCCTATCCATTTGAACATGATTTAAGTGGGGGGGGACCTAACATCCTCTATTATTATTTTTAAATATTGAAGTTAAAAGCATCAATCTGGTTCACTTTGAGAGCAACATTAAGAGATCTATGGATACATCTCTCAACACCAATATGAAACAGAACTGTAAGCAGATTTTCTTTTTCTTTATGGATATTTTACAAATCACTCCCCTTTTGAACTGTATTCTTGTTTATGCGGGGTGCGCCATAGTTTATGGGCGCTGTACGCAATATAGGCATAGTTCTGTTAGTATAAGATATAGGTTTTTCTAATCCTTGTGACATGGTGTGTGTGTGTGTACTGTGTGTGTGTGTGTGTGTGTGTGTGTGTGTGTGTGTGTGTGTGAATATGGGACACATTTTGATATTCTTTTTTTCATTGTTTCTTTTTTTGGTATGTCTTTCTACTATTAAATGGAGAAACCAGCCCGAGTGCGCTAGAATTTGAAATTACGCAGCCGAAAAAAATCTGCCCTTCCACACCTTTAATGAGCTGGACATCTGTTGTTAACATTCAGATCATTTTATTGTATTTATTCTCTTGTCTATTCCATGGAGTCATATGCATCATGTACACAGGCTGCATGGGTGCTATTGTCTTATGCTTTGTGCAATATTAAAACGTTATTATTCTTATTCTTATATTAAACAGGTTTATTTCACTCCATCATAGCATAGTCTATGAAATGATGTCCCTGCAGTGTCGTGTATTCTGTTGGTTTGAATGTCAGATGTTTCAGACAGCTTCACCATGCCTCCTCCTCATCCTCCATGTTTCTAGTCTTTTCATAAAGTTGGGAGCTATTGGTGATTTGAGGAGTGGCTCTTGAGACGATCCTCAGCGTGTTCCAGATGAAGGGTTATTGAGCGGCCCTCTGCCTTGAGCCACGGAGAGCTTGACCCCCCCATCCTGTCGATGATTAACCTCCGGGGATTTTCGACCAAATCGCCAGGTGCAATCGATGGCTTCACAACTGTCACACTGACCACTTCCTCTAATGACGACCAGCTAATTAGTTGTTTCTCACTGCAAGGGCATCAACTCTTCAATAATTTATTTAGCCTTTTGTATTCTTAGAGGTATAATGTCCTGTTGTCTGTGCATGTCTATCTGCCACCCTGCTATTGTCTCAGTCTCTTTATTACAGCAAACCGGACCACTAGATTCAATCTGAATTCAGCCAAGGGTTACAACTTCAGATCAATGCTTCTATAAATGATAATTTACCTGCTAATGTCATACTTCACTCCCCTGCTTGAATGTAACCTGCACTGACAAACAAGCACAACAAATCCATATAGTTTACACTCATACGAGACGCAAAATGAAGTGTTTAATTTAGTTTCCTTATGACAAAAGAATCCTGTCTACTGTACCAGAACTCAACTCTAATCGTTCCACAATGCCCTGTTGGACTGCCGTAGGCTTCATCATTATTAACTCATCGTTGTTTTATAAACCACAAAGAACCACGTTTTTCATTTACATTGGACCTGATGATGATCAGGTCACAGCATATACTGTAATTTGTATTTATTGTGTATTTTTGTATTTATTGTTTCATATGTATGAATTATGCGTCAGGATTGCTATTGTAATGTTATTGTACTTGTACTTATTGTAATGTTATTTGAACGTGCATTACAATAAAGGCGTTCAGTTCTTTTCTTAATAAACAAAATTTGATATTAGACTTTCTTTTTAATACATCTATAAATGTAAATGGACATATGTATATATATATATAAACATAAATGAATATATACATATATAATTTGGATGGGCTCACGCTCCTAAATGCTGCAGTAATACTCTTACACTGTGTGACAGTGATTGTTATCTGTCACTGCCCTCCAGTGGCGCTACACCTATCCTCAGGGTCTTATATAAAACCATAAACCTATTATGACATATTACATGATCGTCTGTTGACCTGAGTCTATATGTACAGCAAAAAAAAAACGATATAAAAGACTTGTTCCCTTTACTTCACCAACCAGTGGGTCAACATTTCCCAATAGCTGTCAACCAGTTTCAACCAACAAAATATATTATACATTAATTAGAAACTTTTAAATGTTTCACTTTGTGTATAGAATAATGTTTTTTTTAATCTATTAAAACGTTTTAGTTGACTTGTGTTTATCTAGCTCTCTGTGGCTTGATAATAATAATAATAATACATTTGATTTATAAAGCACCTTTCATTGCTCACAGCAATCCCAAGGTGCTTACAGGAGGTAGAATAAAAACAAACAAAATAAACAAAGTTTAATCAAAAGCTTTTTGATCTACATCACATGACCAACTTTGTTGTAATTTAAAAAACGTGGCTGCCTCATCGCTCCATTTATATTATAACAATTATATATAAGTGTGAACATGCCATGTGATTGTTCTTCGTGCTACATAAAGTAGCCTCGAAATGCATTGTGAGTAATGCATATACATACTGACATGGCATGAGTCCCTGTTAAGACTTTAGAAATTGTACAGGTATTGTTTTCTCACAAATGTGTATTTTTGAAGTAAATTATGAGTCATGGATGACACATGTATTCATTCTTTATTGAAGATCAAACTGCAGCAGCCTGTGGAATACGATTTTGATAATGTTGAGAGCCTTTTTTATACATGCAGTAAATATACTGCAATAAACTACAGGCTTTTAAAAGAAATGTATACGATAACAACAAATAGAATAGGGCTTCATGTCTGACAGCAGAAACAGAGGCAAGTTCATCATGTGCTCCATAAGATTAAAAGACTCTGCTCAAGCAGTCGAAGGTTTACATCCCGTTTATATTTTTTGAGACACCCTCCTATTATTGTGTTGTAGCCAATTTCCATTTTTTTTATAATTTTGCCTTATGGTGGCGACCAATGAATGTTCAAAGAGTAACCTATAAGAGGTTCATCATTTATTGCCATAGAGCATGAAATATTCTATTAGGCATTTGTGAAAGTGGGGTGTGGGGAGGGCGCCGCCTGCTGGCGCACTTATTGTAAGTCGCTTTGGATAAAAGCGTCAGCTAAATGCAATGTAATGTAATGAGATGGCAGTGACTCAGCTGGAGACCAGACAGCTGATCAGTCACACAATAAAAGCATGGGTTGGGAGGGTGACTTTAAAATGTACTCTGTTATAATTATTAGTTAACTGTAAAAGAAGATATAACCATATCAAAATATAAAAGTAATGTTACCTGATTACTTTCTGGTAACTTTGGATTACTTAAATATCAAATGCAATACAAATAAATACAGGAGAAAATAAATCAAGATGTTTTTTACTTAAGTGTATTATGTAAGATAACAGAAAAATGTAACCTTACAAAAGAAGAAACCAAAAAAACTCAAAAAAAGGACTTTGGCTGGCTGTTACATCAAATAAAATGTAACATGTATTTTCAACGTAATAATTTCATGTTTCCAAGATGAACGTGATGAAAACATGTATGGTTTGCATGAATCGCAACAACTTCACATTTATTAGATTCATTCATGTTGAGATAAACTGAGATAAAGGGATTAGGGTATATGATTCCCACTCCAGAGCAGAAGGTGGCGGTGTAACCACCAGTAAACTGGATACTGTAGAGCCGATGAAAGGGAGTCAGAGGGAAAGGGAGTGTGTTCAGTATAGAATTCCATACTTTACTTTCCATTTAGTACAACAGACAGGATACATACAACATGCTTGCTGCTGCTCTCAAGCTAGCATAACCACCACACTGTGCTCCCACTAACTCGTCCGTGGTGCAACACACACTATAACACACAGTGAATTATGTCCCGTAACTGTCACTAAACAAGCCCCCCCAGAATGTACTCGTACACAAAGTCTGTGTGGCGGGGAGGAACGACAAGCCGACCACCCCGACTCCGAAGAACGGGAGCCGGGGAGGCGACCTCTGAAGGGGCGGCCGCTGAAAGAAATGGGACCGGAGCCTCAAGCCCCAATTCCGTGACAGGGGTCGAGGCCGGGGGGCGGCCCCGTCGCGGAGGTCGAGCCAGCACCACCGGCTGGTCCAAGTCCAGGTGAGCAGCCTTCACCCGGTCCACTGAGACGTGCTCGGCTCTGCCACCCAGGTCGACCACCAAGTGCTTGGCCCCGTGTTCCAAAACCCGGAAAGGCCCATCGTAAGGGGGCTGCAGGGGGCTGCAGGGGGCCTCTGTGCGCGTCATGTCGAATAAACACATGCCCCGCCGAGCGGAGCTCCACGGGAACCCGGGACCCCTGAGTTCCGTGCCGAGCAGTGGGGATCGGAGCAAAGGCCTCAGTGGCATCCTGCAGTAAAGCCCGCTGGGCCGTCGCCGACCAGGGAGCCGATGCGTTGGGGAGGAAATCCCCCGTAACCCTCAGCGACTGGCCGTAAACCATCTCGGCCGTGGAGCACTGCAGATCCTCTTTAGGCGCAGCCCTCAGGCCCATCATCACCCAAGGCAGCTTGTCGAACCAATTACCGTCCGTAAGGCCGGCCTTGAGGGCTGCCTTCATGGAGCCATGAAACCGCTCACAGAGGCCGTTAGCCTGAGGGTGGTAAGCGGTAGTCCTGTGCAGCTTATCCACAAACCACTCGCCACAGCGTTCCAGAGCTCGGACGTGAACTGTGAGCCCCTGTCCGAGGAAATGTCTGACGGGGTGCCAAAACGACACACCCACGTCGCAATGAAAGCCCGGGCAATGTCTGCGGCTGATGTTGACACGAGAGGAACCGCCTCCGGGCCAACGGGTCGTCCTGTCCACCATGGTGAGGAGGTAGGAAAAGCTATGAGAGGAGGGCAATGGACCAACCAGGTCGATGTTGACGTGGTCAAACCTCCTCTCAGACACCAGGAAACGCTCCAAAGGGGCCTTCGTGTGGCGGTGCACCTTAGCGCGCTGACAAGCCACACACTCACCAGCCCAAGTCCTCAGGTCCTTTTTCAGCCCATGCCAGACGAACTTCGCGGCCTCCAAGCGCACCGAAGGCTTAGCGCCGGGGTGTGACAGTCCGTGCACTGCCTCGAACACAGAGCGCCTCCAGGTGGCGGGAACGACTGGCCGCGACAGGCCCGTGGAGACGTCACACAGGAGGGTAACGCCCGCGTCGCCGAACACCACGTCCTCCAATCGCAGCCCCGCGCCCTCCACCTTCAGAGCCTGGACGCCGGGGTCTGTGACCTGGTCCGCCGCCATGCGAGTATAGTCCAGGCCCAACTGGACGGCTCCGATGACGACTCTGGAGAGGCAATCTGCAACCAGGTTCGACTTGCCAGCCACGTGCTTAATGTCTGTGGTGAACTCCGAGATGTAGCAAAGCTGCCGCTGCTGACGTGCCGACCAAGGCTCCGCCACCTTAGACATGGCGAAATTGAGCGGCCTGTGGTCGACAAACGCCGTAAATTCACGGCCTTCCAGCAAAAAACGGAAGTGCCGCACGGCCAAATAAAGTCCAAGGAGCTCTCGGTCAAAGGCGCTGTACCTGCGTTCTTTGGGCGTCAGCTGGCGGCTGAAAAAGGCGAGCGGCTGCCAAGTGCCCTCCACCCCTGCTCGTGCACCGCACAAACGGCGTAGTCCGATGCGTCTGTGGTAATGGAGATGGGAGCCGTGGATGATGGGTGCGCCAACAGAGCCGCCTGAGCCAACGCGGTCTTGACCTCCGTAAAAGCAGACTCAGCCTCCGCCGTCCAGTCGATCGCCTGGATGGGGGTTGTGCCCTTCAAAGCCTTATACAGCGGCCGCATAATGTGGGCGGCCCGGGCGATGAAACAGTGGTAGAAAGTCACCATCCCCAGGAACTCACGGAGCGACCGGGCTGTGAGTGGGCGAGGAAACGCCGCAACAGCCTCAACCTTCTCCGCCAGGGGAGCTGCACCGCCCTTGGTGACACAGTGTCCGAGGAAGTCAATGTCAAAAACCCCGAACTGGCACTTTGCAGGATTGATTATCAACCCGTGTTGACTGAGCCTCGTGAAAAGGGCTCGGAGGTGTGACAGGTGCTCTTCTACCGAAGCGCTGGCAACGAGTATGTCGTCCAGGTAAACGAACACGAACGGCAGGTCCTGCAGCACCGAATCCATCAGGCGCTGGAACGTTTGGGCGGCGCTCTTGAGCCCACAAGGCATCCGCAGGAACTCGAAAAGTCCAAACGGCGTTATCACTGCTGTCTTAAGGCCGCCGTGCGTCGCCTTGCGTCGCCGTGTCCTCCTGCGTCTTGGCCATGTGTCGCACGTGAACACACCGCAAAGACTTCAGTGTGTGAGTGGCAATAACTCTCCTTACCAGCAGGCGGCGGTAGTGTGTATTCACCATTCAAAAGAGGCAACAACCGGAAGACAGAGAAGAAGAACAGACTGCATGATATAAACAAATAACGTGTGCGCGTTCTATTTCCCTCTCGTCCAACGAAAACATGTTTCGTGGCGCAGCAAGCGGAGGAATCACTAATAAATGTGAGTATTGGGTTTTAACTTACTTTAAATTAACTAACGTCACACACGTCAAACCCAAGGGGCATTAAAACGTACATTTTCTTTAAATAATAAGGATAAATATGTGACGCTAACTAGCTAGCTGGACGTACTGCACTGTTGTTTACACCTCTTTTTAATTCAATTCAGAAGTTTACTAAAGTTTTTTCTGACATGTTCCAATTGTTTACTGTTTATTAAACTTTGGGACAACATTAAAACCTTTTTGTTCATCTCATGCTGCTTTGAGGTAGGGCTAAAAGACAATAAAATGAAAATACAATGTTAAATTGTAATTGTTAAACACATTGTTTACAAACAAAACTCTCAAGAGCAGCTGGAATTGTCAATATTCAGTTGTCATTTGTGCACTTCGAGCGATCTTCCTACGGAGAGGGATTATTTTGTACACATTGGAACTAATTTTAAGAGTCATGAGACTGTTCCTTGTATGTTTGTGGGTTGCAGTTTTGAAACAAATATATACGCAACATTTCACTCACAAAAACAGGAAACACAAACCGCATACGTTGAAAGATTTCAAGCCAGGTGTAGTTAGAACCGCTCTAGTTGCACAAGAATCCTCTGATAATCCTGAGGAATACGCACATAATCAAGATGACTCTGCAGTTGAAGTACACAGTGCTTGTTCAAGTAGTGATGTGGATGTAACTCAGAACTCTTCCAAAGTAATTGAGAAAAACTTTGCTGCATCGTTGCTCATGTTAGAGCATTTTGCACATGTGCCGGGTACAAACATTTATGAGTTTTTGGAAGAACTGCACTACTTAAGTTCAGCAACATTGCCCCCCTCCTTTAACATTCTTGGTGTATTTCAGAGTCTGTGATAACAGAAGTAGCCACTGCTCTCTGCGCATCAAACCCCTTGCTCAAAGCCATAGGGAAGGGTGGTCCCCTAAGGACATCTTATCTCCGCAATCAGTATTACAAAGACAGCTTTAATGTTGAAGAACCCATTGAGTACATACTTGATGCCAAGGAAGAAATGAGTTTTCAGTATGTGCCTGTACTCAAGTCTTTGCAGCAGCTCTTTCAGAGGAAAAATGTTGTGGACAAGGTAGTTGAAAACCACAGAGTGCAGCAGAGTAATAGGGGGACTGGTAAACAACAGACTTACAAATCTTCCCAGGATGGTTCACACTTCAAGGAAAACGGTGTTCTATCAGGGGATGACTTAAGAATTTTGTTGACTATATACATAGATGACTTTGAGATCTGCAATCCTCTGGGTACTTCTCGCAAGAGCTACGCATAAGCTTTGTGGAATCTACTGGACTTTGAGTAATTTGCCTCCAGGCTCACATTCATCACTATCCTCGATTTACCTGGCGGTCTTGTGTAAAACTGATGATGTGAAAAAGTATGGTTATGACCGTGTCTTACATCCTCTTCTTCAAGATATGATAACTCTAGAACAAGTTGGTGTTTTCATTCCATTGCTTGGCAGATGTCTTAAAGGTACCATTCAGGTTGTTGCGGCAGACAACCTGGGAGCTCACAGTATAGCTGGTTTCAATGAGAGCTTTTCTGGTGGATATATCTGCCGATTTTGCACAGCAACAAGTACAGACATTCAAACAAAAGAGGTCAAGTCAGGTGCATTCAGTCTAAGGACAAAAGAACTCCCTGACTCTCATGTGAAATCAGTGCAGGAGAATGGGGCAAGCTGTTTTGGGGTGAAAAGACATTGTTCCATTGCTCAATCTCTTGACCACTTCAGTATTCACACGGGTTATCCTCCAGATATTATGCATGATATTTTTGAGGGGTTAGTGCCTGAGGGTGATATTGCATGGCAAATACTGTTGGACTTAAAAGACATTGCAGAGCTTGTGGTTGCTCCAACACAAACAGATGAGTCAATTGCCTATCTTGAGGGCAAGATTTCAGAGCACAGACAAAAGTACCAAGAACTCTTCCCTGATGTGCGACTGCATCATTATCTGGAGCACTATCCACAACTGATCAGGATGTTTGGTCCTCTTGTGGGCCTCTGGACCATGCGTTTTGAGGCCAAGCACAGTTTTTTTAAGCAGGTTGCGCGACACACCAATTGCTTTAAAAATGTGCCCCTCTCGCTAGCTACTAAGCATCAGCTAATGATTTCCTATCAACTGGTATCATCCAGTTTTGATGAAGCTGCCCTGGAAATCACAAAGGTCTCAACAGTGCCTTTGGATGTATTGAAACAAGAAATAGCTCAGACTATTGCCCAGAACTTCCCTGGTACAACTGAAGTTCACTTAACAAAGTGTGTGTCAAGCAAAGGGGTAACATTCAGAAATGGGATGATAGTTGCTCATGGGTCTACAAGTGGACTGCCTGACTTTGTAGAGATTCTTCAGATTTGCATTGTACAGGAGAGACTATGTTTCATGGTGAGAAGGCTTTATGGGTGGAATAGGGAGCATTTCAGAGCCTTTGAGCTGAGTCCAGCAAGAGAAACTGTTTTGATTGAGCTTGAGGAACTGGCAGATGACTATCCTTTGGCAGACTACTTTGTTGGACCTCTCAGGATGGTGACATTAAAAAGACACATAGACATATGAGGTAACCGACAGATTTAACGCTGAATGGTTATTTTGTCCTCTCATTGCTCTGTTGAAATTAAGATTACCCCTTGTGCATCCCTTGAAAAAATGTTCTCATCCCTATTTCACAGACGGCCGTGGCATGGCTACTCCAGTGAAGCTCAGAATCATTTTAGGAGAAAACAGTTCCCAGAGATTGATCCTTCCAGATGGGATTCCAGAGTCTGTCACTGAACTCACACAACAAATTAAGAGGCAGTGTGGAATAGAAGGGGAATTCAGGCTCCAATTCATGGATGCTGAGTTTGGGAATGAATTCACCAACTTGCTGTCAACATCAGATGTCCAGGACAGAAGTTCCATCAAGGTCATCTTTACATCAGTTGCACCTGCACATCCTGTTGGCTCCCTGCCCCCTCCCTACTCAGCTGCTGCCACTTCCCGCTGTCTAAATGACTCCTCATCTCTCTCATCTGGAAGCTCCGTCAATACTGACATACTGTCTTCTCCTGAGTCCACGTCAAGATCATCTGGATGGCCCCCTGTCTTCATTGTGCCCCGGTTCTCTTACGACACTGAACTACAGCTGGACAGGGCCAACGCTACTTTCAAAACGGACGGAACATTGTTGAGTCCTGACAACAAACTTAAATCTGCCATTCTTGATGGCTTAGCTGAGAAGATTATAGAGTACAAAGTCTACCTCTCTGACAGTGAGTTTGAGGAGGTAGCAAAAGCTCTTGTCTCATCACATCCATGTTTGAAAGAACCCGGTTCTTTCACTGGATATGGCGGATGGAAGACAAGCTTGAAATATAAACTTGCTAACTATGCCCTAAAACACAAACCTGATGGCAAATGCAGTCCTGCCTATGGTGTGAAAAAGCCGAAAAAAGCAGAGGTGAATTACTGCCCCACCTACTCATCCGGGGAAACGGCAGAGACGCTTGAAAGGTTAAGAGTGACCCTCCTCTCAGAAGTAATACAAAGGAATAATGAGGACAAGGTGGCAACATTGATGGAAAAGACCTTTGCATGCAGAAGGCAAGAGGTTGTTCGGCAGGCACCAATGATAGCCGATTTCAAAACCAGGTGGCCGGCTCTCTTCCATGTGCGTGAGGTAAGTGAATGAATGTGTGAAGGAACGTCCCCTTTTTACTTTTATTGGGATATATATAGTAGACAATGAATGCTTACGGACTGCACAGTATGTGCCATATAAAATACATATTGACAAATTCTGAATTTGGTATGTACAGTGGCATTTGTATGCAGGAATCATATAAATAAATACATGATTTATGCAATTGCATGTCTTAAACGGACTGAACTGCTAAATCAAACCTGTGAACAGTGACATCAATATAGCCAATCTGAGTTTTGTGGGTTTCGTTTTTTTGTTGTAGGTGAATGCAGAATTTAAGAGAATCACAACAATTAATTAAAGTTCTTCTCTTCGCTGGATATTCACTCTACAAGCCTGATCGACGTGTATACCAAGAAAGGTGGAGTTCAAGGGAAGAAGATCAAAAGCATCATGCTTCCCATAACCCAGGTATGAAAACAATGGAAAGGTGACAAAGAAACTGTAGGAGCTGTACAAAGTCTAGGATGTTCCGTGAATAGCATAGCATCCGGAGCATTATGTTTTCGATATTTTTTTGACACTTAGCACCACATCCATTCCCCCAGTGGGGGTCATTGTATCAGAGTGAGCAGCGGCATACTATTATGAAGGCCTAAAATAATGCACTACAAAGCTGTCCCTGACAGCAGTCTTTCATGGAAATGGCAGATGTTCCTACCCCAATGGTCACTGAGTGTACTGTAGGGCTGCAGCTATCAATTATTTTAGTAATTGAGTATTCTATCAATTATTCCATTGATTAATCGAGTAATTGGAAACAGATTACCTTTTTAAAGCAAAAGTATTTCTTCAATAAAAAGCCATTTTAAATATTCAAAATAAGACAGGTTTCCTCAAATGAACAACTAATAGTTTTCCTTTTTTAGAAAAATGTATTGCTTAAATTGCATAGTATATTATCTGTTGTAAGGGACTGAGAGGCAGAGTAGTGGGAGGCACCTACATTCCCAATAGGTGGCTCCACCCGCTGCCAATTAGCAGTATTGGGAGCAGGTGTGGAGACCTCACACCTGGTGCTAATCACTCCCTCAAGGGAGACAAAGCACACAGCGTTGCTCAGTTGTGTGTGGCACATGGAGGGAGCAGGAGGCTCCCAGCGTGAGGAACCATTTTTGTAAGCTGGTAAGTCGGTTAGCGGCCCGGCTACGTTAGCCTTTGTTTAGTTAAAGGTATTTTTGAGTTTGTTAGCAATAAAGCCTCTTTTTGGACTTGAACACTGCCTCTGTCGTGATTGCTGCACTACCACTTTTCTCTTTATCTGCCCAGTCCTGTTACACTGTCCAAACTAAACTCATTTAATTAAAGTGCAATATTACATTCAGGGTTTTAAAGAAAACATTTGTGAAACGGTGAAACCCAGTCTGCTTGTTGTTCTTAATGGGCTTTTTTATTGCATGTTCTCTGATCTGCATACTTAGACTGACAGCATTGACGTGAGACGCGAATGCATCCTCAAAGGTCTTTGTGTCTACTTCAACGAAGATCCAGAGAAGCTTTTTTATCTTCACAAAGAGGATGATCATAGTTGGAATGGATTGTGTTTCCTCTAAAACTAACCCTTAGGGAAATGTTGCCTTTACATTTTGATGATTTTGGATGTGTTAATGTTTTTTGGAAACAGTGTTTTTTTTTTGTTTTTTTTCAATTTGGAAAACCCAAACTACATAAAGCTCAATATGACACATTATAGAAATGGGATGTAATGCACATCAGTGAAAATCACTCTCCTCCTTATTTGTTTTTTCACAGAGCATCGACAACAGCAGTCAAACGGCAATGGCAGAGACGGTCTTCGGAATATTTGTCATTCGACACGAAGGTGCAGAGCCTGGGGATGACCCCGAGAACGTTGGGATCATTCTGGAGGGTGTCGAAGTGCTGGATGATTTGGGAAATGTATCTTTTGCGGTGGCGATGATGTTTGCTCTCGTGTATGCTCTAAACTTGAGCTACCCTCCAGAGCTGAAGTTTACATTTGAAGCACTGCAGAAAATAATGATGGAGCTAGATGGAAACAGACTATCCACAAAAGGACAAGTCCTCAAAACATTGCTTTCCCGTGCCTAACGTCACTGTTTGGGATCACCTCGTGTTCCAAACATGCAGCCATCAGAGATTCGGTGACTCACCTCTTTGACAGAAATGTTGATTATATGCAAGAAGTATAAAAGTAAGCATTCAAAGTTGGCTGTAGCATGGTTACGTGGACCTCACTGAGCAGAGGGCTGTGCGAGGAGGCAGATGTTACCATGTTGCCTTAATTGGTCTACTGTTGAAACTCAAGTTTGTTATACTGTTCACCCTAAAGTTGAAACATTTTAATATTTGGGAAGAAACTTTATTTTTTCAAGCATCTGTCAGTGTAAAGCATTGTTTATCTTTGCCTATTTTGTGAAATATATATTCACGGTTATATTTAATAACATCTGTCAGTGTAAAGCATTGTTTATCTTTGCCTATTTTGTGAAATATATATTCACTGTTATATTTAATAACAGTGAAACCCAGTCTGCTTGTTGGTTGAGATGGTGTTCTTAATGGGCTTTTTATTGCATGTTCTCTAATCTGCATACTTAGACTGACAGCATTGACGTGAGAAGCGAATGCATCCTCGCATTATATTTCATATAATATTTGGGAAGAAACTTTATTTTTTCAAGCATCTGCCAGTGTAAAGCATTGTTTCTCTTTGCCTATTTTGTGAAATACAATTTTATTTCAACATCTCGCGTTTGTGTTATGTTTCCACCCTTGAAGCTCACTAGACTAGACTGTTGAAATTATGTTTCTGTTACTATTCACTCTAAATGTTTTAAATGTGTAAACACTCAAAAGTTATTCTTTGAATTAACTTGATTAAATCATGGAAAGTATTTCCACATGATGAAATGGCTTTCTTTCAGCTTTAAGCAATTACTTTGACCCAACCCAAGTAAATTAAGTTGGTAACAAACCTTATAAATAAGTAGTATCAATCCTAATAGATTACGTTGACCCAACCCAAGCAAATTAAATTGGTAACAAACCTTGTAAATAAATTGTATCAATCCTAATAGATTACGTTGACCCAACCCAAGTAAATCAAGTTGGACCAATCAAATTGCTTAATCTTGAAAGAAAGTGATTTAATCATGAGTAAATATTGTCCATGATTTAATTACGTTCATTCAAAGAGTTATTTTTTTTAGTGTAGAATGGCTTAGCAGCTAAGAAATAGCTTCACATCACAAATCAAAAATGCTAAGTCTAAGTATTATCTGTCAGTTACCACAAAAAACCTGAATAATCCGAGAACATTTTGGAAAACCATTAAATCGATATCCACCGGTGAAATCCGTAATGAGCTACCTCCTTGCCTTACCACAGCATCTGGCACTATATCGGACAGGGCTACTATGTTACATTTTGTGTCCTGTGGCTCTCTGTTTGATTCTGTTTCTAATTCTGCTTCTGTGAACACCACAGTCTGTGACTCTGAACAATGTGGTTTGGAAAACCCCTTCAGTTGTTCTCCTTTTACTATTGATGTGTTGTTCATGAAGCCTTAACCAAGTTAGATCCTAAGAAACCAGCTGGTCCCGACAACGTAGAACCTTTCTTTTTAAAGATAGCTGCAGATTGTATTGCACCACCTCTTACTTCTCTTTTTAACCTCTCCCTCAGCACGAAGACAATTCCAAAAGTATGGAAGTCAGCTTATGTCCTGCCTTTACTAAAAGGAGGGGAGGCCACTTTATTAAATAATTATAGGCCCATCTCTAAATTGTCAGTTCTGGCTAAGGTTCTTGAAAGCCTAGTGAGTGAGCAGGTAAAGGTGTTTTTATGTAAAAATGACATCCTATGTAAACATCAGTCAGGTTTCAGAAAGCAACATAGCACCATCACTGCAAAAATGAAAGTGGTAAATGATATTGCGGGTATCTTAGACAATAAGCAGAGTTGTGCAGCTCTGTTATTGATCTTTCCAAAGCGTTCAATACCGTCGATCATTATATCTTGAAGCAGAGGCTTATCCAGCCATGCAGTGGGGTGGTTTGTGACCTACTGTACCTCACTGAAAGGTCCCAATGTGTTCAATATGATGGGCTCATTTCTGAGTGGTTAAACATTACAAATGGTGCACCACAAGGTTCTGTTTTAGGTCCACTATTATTCTCCATCTATATCAACAGTTTAGGTCAAAATGTGGATGGAGCAACTTTACATTTGTGTGCGGAAGATACCGTGATGCAGTGGCGTATCAAGGTTGTGATTGGCCCCGGTGCAAATATTGTTTTGGGCCCCCCCACCCATCGCCCCAAACATAAGCGCACACTGATGCGCTCACACACGCACGGACATACACAACCACTCCGAAGCGCCACATGTAGGGTATTAACAACAGCCTGCCCTGGCCTCAAGCCACCACAGCCTGACAACAGCACAGCGAACTAAGAAGAGGATTACACCTGTTTACAACTTTGCCGTACTTAGTTCCCAGCACTTAGTACCCCATGGAACTAAGAGCCGATCGCGTTCATGATCACGAGGGAAGATTACGCAAATGAAGCCGCTGACGTCACTTCTTCTTCTTCTGCTTTGGGTTTACTGGCAGGCCGCAAACCACTTCACGGCGTATACTGCCACCCGAAGTCCCCGGCCGGAAGTCCCCGGAGTTGGGGACTGGCTTCAGTAGAAGCTGCTGGGACTCCCAGCAGCTTCTACTGAAGCCTTCCGAGTAAATCGCCAGAACGCCGACACCTCCTCATCACTCCACCGCTCCCATGTTTTTTTTTGTGTTGCCATAAGTTAGTCTCTCTCCGTTGGTGCACTGGGCTAATGCTAATGCTAATAATGCTAATGCCAGCAAATACAATGGCGGCTTCACAAAACTTTTCAGAGTTTTACGGGGCATGGAACGCAAAATCCCAGGAACTATCGGAACTAAACGGGAAAAGTACGGGGAAAAGTACTACGGTGTGAAAGCGCCTCTTGATGTTTGTCTCTGGGGAATGGGCCGGTAGGCCTACATGGACCGGTTGCTATAATATAGCTTTTGGTCTTGGCGTCGGGGGTCTCAATAGCGCCATAGAGTCCCCTATCGGTTGGGGCCCTTAGGGGAACTGTTGGACCACCGCCGGGCACAGCCAAATCCAGCCTCTCCTCCTGGCTGGCTGGAGAAGAAGGTCACACAGCCACGGCCACGGATACAGCTTCACTTGTGGAGCTAGATGGCAATGATGGTGGTGAGGCAGGTGAGCTATCGTTAGCCTCCGGCTCCGGCTGCCGCTGCACGTCAACATTGCTAACATTAGCGCTCGATTTCGAGGACGATGTATGACTGTCTAATTTCGTCAGTTTAGCTGTTACATCTCCTTGTTCTATCTTGTCCTTTCTCTTTTGAGCGCAGCTCTTGTGCTTTGGTTTGCAGTACATTATAAATGCAAGCTATTACATTTTTTATAATCCTGCCGAACTTGCTGCTAGCTACAGTACAGTACAGGTTGATTAAACGGTTCGCTCGTCACGCAAGGTATCACATGACATGAAAGGAAGCAAGGTCATTGGACAGACAAATTACAAATTAATTTAGGTTGATTGGTTACTTTGAAGACTGCGTGAACCAGTCAATGCCATTGGGGCCCCAAAATACAAATGGAAAAAAAAACAATA
This sequence comes from Gobionotothen gibberifrons, assembly GCA_943591055.1. Lineage (NCBI taxonomy): Eukaryota > Metazoa > Chordata > Actinopteri > Perciformes > Nototheniidae > Gobionotothen > Gobionotothen gibberifrons. Next base: position 226,343 of record CALSBZ010046764.1, read on the forward strand.
TATATGGCTCTGGGCCCCGGTGCACCGTCGATAGTTACGCCACTGCCGTGATGTATTGTGTAGGTCCCTCCATTAAGGAGGCTGTTGTTAAATTACAGACTGTTTTTAATATTATGCAGACTCAGCTCTCTGAACTAAAGCTTCTTTTAAATGTTGATAAAACTAAGGTAATGCTATTTTCAAAAGCCAAAAAGACACCAGAGACCGCTTTGGATATTGTAACTGCGCAAGGAAAAATACTTGAAATGGTTACCTGTTATAAATACCTTGGTATCTGGCTTGATGATTGTCTCTCTTTTAAACTTCAGGTCAATAATCTGCTTAAAAAGCTGAGGGTGAAGCTAGGTTTCTTTTACAGAAACAAGTCCTGTTTCTCACTTGAGGCCAGGAAAAGGCTAGTCACTGTGACCTTTTTACCTGTGCTGGACTATGGTGATCTGGTCTATATGAATGCACCTGCCAAGTACCTGAACAAGTTAGATGCCACCTATCACAGTGCACTGAGATTTGTAACTAATTGTAAAGCACTTAGCTACTCATCACTGTACCCTGTATGTGTTGTGCACCGTCAAAAGTGCTAAGTCAGTCATGTTTAGTGTTGTTATTCTTGTATTGTCTTTCACTTCCTGTTTTGTTTTGTCACTCATTTGTCACGTCTCATTCCAGGTTCCTTGACTCCCTTCCCTAGTGTGTTCTCCCGCGTTCATCAGCACCAGCCCCGCCCCTAATTGTTTTCACCTGTGCCCAGTTATCTCCTGTTTATATTCCCCTGTTTCCCTTTGTTTGTTGTCAGTTCGTCTTGTCCTGTCCTCATGCCAGAACTCTGCTCTTCAGCGTTTGCTTCTTTGATTCAAAAGCCGCGTTCACACCGAGCACTTTTCACCCGTACTTTTCGCGTTTAGTTCCGTTAGTACCCCTGATGTCGCGTTCACACCAAAAAAATAACTAAGTGCCGGGAACTTTTCACCCCATTTTTAGCGCCTGCTGAGAGCAGGCACTTTCCTGGGGAAAAAAAGTACCCCAGTTCTGATTGGCTGGGCGATTGCAAACCACGCCCCGTAAAACTCTGAAATGTTTTGTAGAGCCGCCATTTTATTATCCTCGCATTGCATTATTAGCATTAGCATTAGCCCCGCGCAGAAACGCAGAGAGAGACTAACTTATGACAACACAAAATAAAACATGGGAGCGGTGGAGATGAGGAGGTGTCGGCGTTCTGGCCGTTTACTCGGAAGGCTTCAGTAGAAGCTGCTGGGAGTCCCAGTAGCTTCTACTGAAGCCAGTCCCTAACTCCGGGGACTTCCGGCCGGGGATTTTGGGCGGCAGTATACGCCGTGAAGTTGTTTGCGGCCTGCCAGTAAACCTAAAGCAGAAGAAGAAGAAGTGACGTCAGCGGCTCATTTGCGTAATCTTCCCTCAGGGAATTTATTCCGGTGTGAACGCGATCTGTACTTAGTGCCCTGGGGTATTAAGTGCCGCGGCACTAAGTGCCGGGAACTAAGTACAGCAAAGTACTCGGTGTGAACGCGGCTAAAGCCTATTTTTTGCTCCTGAAACTTATGTTAAGGTTAGTTCCTCACATTGTGAGCGATTTTCTTTTGTTACCTTTGTGCAAATAAAGTATATCAATTATACTTTACCTCTGGCTCCGGGTCGTGCATTTGAGTCCTTATCCTTGTGTATCCAAGTTCTTAACAGTATGCCAGGGCAGGTTTGCACTTACTGTTCGGAGACTCACTCATTGGTACAAGTTCATATATAAAGCCATGTTGGGTAAACTCCCATCTTATATCTGCTCTCTGATCACACAGAGTTGCAGGTAGCTATTGCCTGAGATCACATGATGTGGTCTTGTTACATGTGCCAAGTGCAAGGACTGACTTAGTATACGAAAGCTTTTATGTGCGCAGCTCCTCTTGCTTGGAACAGTCTTCAAAAATAATTGAAACTGAACAATTTGGTTCCACTGCCTGTTTTTAAAGCTCGGATAGGTGAAATGCTCTTTGATACTGTTGGTACTTGTAAATGTCGATAGGTATGTAAATGTAGCTTGTAAATATGATGTATGATGTCCTTTATTGTTTTATGTTGTTTTATGTTTCATGTGTAACCTACTTGCTGCAGGTCTCCCTTGAAAAATAGATCAATGATCTCAATGGGACCTACCTGGTTAAATAAAGGTTTGAAATTAAAATGAACCTGAGCAATACCAGTTAATGGCAATTACCTGCATCACTGCACCACTACAGTATGTACCATATACAAGTCATTAAGAAGCCAACAAGAAAAAGAGTCCAGACATCAAAATCAGCAACTTTTACTCGGGTTAAGAGGCTAAACAGGAAGCATGGTACAACAAGATCTCACAGACAGAAGACTCAGCGCTGCAGAGAGGTGTAGCATGTATCTGTGAAGGTCTGCGAGAAATGTAAGATGCTCATGAGCCACCATCGAGGGAAGGTTTCCAGCACCTTACTGAATACATGACAGGATTTCAAAAACCTTTACCATTATCTGGAAGCGCTTAGATTTTGACTGAAGACTAAAGCTGGACTCAAATCCTTTGTCACAGTGGAACTAACATTAACAAATCTGACAAAGAAATAACCTAACAAGCAACATCAACACAGTTGTATGGCCGAAGCCCATTTGTAAATGCAATCAGTTGATACTTTAAACAAATATATACAGGACAGAGTTAATGAACAAACAATAAAGCATTGGTGGATACACAAATAAAGCATTGTAAAAAGAGTATTTTTCTTAATGTTTTCATAATGTTGTTGTGTGGAAGTGTGCTTTGTTTCATGGCAGTGATCAAGGCTCATTGCCACTAGCAACCAAAGTGTGTAATTACATGGTTCCACATTTTGTAATCCATACAGATTTCAATGTTTTGCCCAATTAGACTAAGCCATCTCACCCTGAGCTACAGTGGCCGAAAGGTTAAAACGCGTTCCAACGGCCCAAAACATTTCCATCAGGAGAAATGCGCTTTAAAAAAGTTTCAAATATAAAAACACAAATGTGCCAGAACACATGCAAATATAGAAACATCTTTAGCGACTTGACAACACGTGCAAATCTTTTCGAAAACATTTACAAAACATATGCAACGTTACTGTAAGTGAAAGCACTGCACAAACAAAATGTTGCAAATAAAAAACTAAAATCTAAGTTTTGTGATCGCATGACTCCTTCTGATATTATTGCACATCTGCTGTAAGCTAGCTAGCTAAGGTAGCTAATCGAGTCATTACAAATATACTGACTATGACTTACAGGTATGGCAAAGACTAACTGCTACAGTGGCAGTTGGCCAACTTTATAATACTGAACGTCACCTAGCACTCCGGCCCCACTGCGGTCCAACTGCGCCCCCTGGTGTCCGTTGTGTTTTGGCCTTCTTGCAGCTTTTTTATATTTGCAGCGTTTCGTTCATGCAGCACTTTTAGTAAACCTGGCTCATGTTTCCTCAAGGTGGTGAATGTTTTTCTAAATGCTGCAAGTTGTTGATGATGGTTCTTTATTTGCATGTAAAATGAAATACATTTGTGTTTTTTTTTCAAACTGCAGCGTGTCCCCTCCTGTTTGGGCCATAGTAACACGTTTGGCTGTCGGCCCCGTACTGAGCAGAAGGTCAATTCAAGTTTTTTGACATCATTTTTTTGACATAATTTTTTTAACATCGTGAATAGAACCCCTGTGTACCTGATAGGACATTTGGTTATGAAGTAGCACATCATTAGTGCTTTGTAACTGAAATACATTTTTTCATTCATCTACAGCATAGTTAACAAATATTTGTATGACCGGCTTTAACACACTGGCTATGTATCTGATTGTCACCGGGACGATGATGTAATCCAATTCAAAATATAAACATTTGAAAATGAATGCACCAACATTAAAATGGCAGACTCAGAGGTGAAGAAAGACAGACACACAGCTCTGGCTGCAACACACTGTAAGCATCGCTCGACAACTTTGTAAATTGTCGGTGGATTAGTCACACTTCTGAAACCCGCAAACTTTTATATAGAAAGACTTCTCGCTTTCTTATTTCTCGATCTCATTAAAATACTCAGAGAAGCCTGAGTACGGAGCGAAGTCCCCGGGATCTGAAGAGGAGGACACAGATATTACTGTTACACTCAGGAAACAATGCAGACAGTATTACTTTAGCCCTAACACATTTAAAATACCCATCCCCTGTGGAATAATACTTCTGTTACTCACCTTCACATGGTCCTCTTTTAAAGGAGATGTCATCAATAGCAATATCACTTCGTAGTGATGGGCCTCGGATGGCTTCAAATATGATCTGAAAGAGACACAAACGATGTGACTATATATGATGTACATATGTCTAATATGGATCAATTATATCCAGTTTCCAAATTGTATTGTTTTATATATATATATATATATATATATAATAATTGTATTTACAGATTACAGAAACATATATTAATCTCTAATTCTAATATTGACTTTTTGAGTTCAGTTAAAGGTCCCATGTCATGGCCATTTCTACTGATCATAATTCCATTGTTGAGGTCTACTAGAATAGATTTATACTGAGCAATTTTCCAAACTCACATTGGTTTCTCATACAGCATCTCTGTATAGTATGTGTATTCACTCTCTGTCCTAAACTGATTGTTGGAGCTCCTGCCCCCCCCCTCCCTGTGAGCCCAGTGTGCTCTGATTGGTCGCGAAGCTGAGAGGCTCGTTGCTGCTCGCAGCTGCTGCAACGGAGCAGACAGGCTTCCGTGTCGGCGATACAGGAGAACAAGCGAAACTCATCTTGAGCACACACAAACACTCACAGCCGAAGTAAAAACAATAAGTGTGGCTTGATATTGAGTAAGAAAAAGGTTTATAACGCTGTGAGAATGGGTCTGTGGAGAGCATTTCTCCGTGATCCCAACGTAGAAGTCCGAAAAACGTTTACCCATTTAAACAGTCGTGGTAGATACCTTGTTTGTTTTAAACATCATAAATACACAAACAACAATGAATACTTACAGGTTGTGTACCCGAATCTCCCGCTGGTCCAAACAAAGTAGGAACAGCATCGTTCTTCAGTGCCCTACGCTGTACATATCCGGCATGAATCGCTGAAAGGTTTGGGAAGCTTTGTTTCGTGAAAGGCTGGCAGAGGGTGCGGCCATAGCTCTGGGCGTGGCTACTGGGTATCCCTACGTAGTGATACCCAGGAAGAAAATGAGAAATGTCCAACGAGGCGTTCTGGGGCAGCATAGACAGGTGTTTTCTGTGTTAGAGTTTTACTCACTACAGGGTGTACTTTGAGGGTTTTTGACTCTGCACACCGTTTACATGCAGAAAAACCTTCATAACTCACAAGGGGACGGGTAATAACCGGAAAAGCATGACATGGGACCTTAAACCAAATGATACAATAAAAAACATGATTTTTTTGGATATTCTTTAAAACTGTTGATGGTTACATTTAACTGTTTTGTGATCTGTATATGCACTTGATGACATTTGTTTTCTTTCTCTTCTCATTTTCTGGAACAGTTATATTATTTGCACTATATGCAGTCCTAATACCAGATACACCCTTTCTGTCGTTTCTAATTTGACTATACAAAATAAAAATGTTTAATGCACCAGTACTTAAAACAGGTTGGAACAGTTCGTTTTCTCATGGTTTTATTGCTTTATTGTATGTTGCTTTGGATAAAAGTATCAACTTAAAGTAATGTAATGTACTTGTTGTGCCATGCAGCCTGCATTAGGTAGATTCATTTAGTGAGCTCAGAGACGAGGGAGCTCTACTCTGTTCTGTATTATTTATTTTTGGTGTTTTCTCCCTCTCCTTGGCATTAGCCAGTGGGACGTACCTGGTGTCGGACGTCACACTGGTAGTCCACCATCGCCCTCATCCAGCTGACGCTCTGCTCCCCCCGGCGTCTCCACAGCAACGCGTCCTGCTCTCTGTCGCTGCGGCGCAGGAGCATGCTCAGTATGCCGGAGCCAGACCCGTGCATGTGGTAGAAGAGGATCAAACACTGAGGGGACGAGGACCCCCGCAGGTCAGAGGTCAGCAGTCGAGCTTTGTGACCCGGACGCATCAGTGACGCCTCGATGTACATGAAGTAACCTGGGTGAGGCATAATGAAACATTTATGGGATGTTTTCTCAGTGGAGACGTGTTATTTCAGCTATAAAAATACAATACACAAAGAATACTGTGTCATCCAAAAGCCAAAACTGTAGAAATAATGTGAACATGATGTCGACGTCTCATCTGAGATGAACATCTTTAGGAGTGGAATGATACATGAATCCGTTCACATCACACATGACCTCTGAATGAATGAACAAAGCAATGGAAGAGGAAATGACTCACCCACCCCAGTGGTGTGGTCTCCTCTGGGTCCTGTATAAGAGGTGGGGGTGTGTCCTCGCACTCGCAGCCAGTCGGCTTTGTCTCCTTTCTTATCCTGTATGTAGCCACAGACTCCACTCTCAAAGTCACACTGGCCCGGGAGGGAGCCTGCGGAGCAAACACACACCGTCAATGCAGAAGGTGTGCATCAGTGCAGTGTGTGCTACAGTTTACTAAAACTCCAGGATCATTCTGGGATGGGAGCTAAGCTGACTAGTTAAGATTCAAGGCTGTTCCACTATCCCAGCCTGCTCCTGGCTGCACTGAAAAAAACGAAGCGTTGACTTTAATTAAATGTATTATGTCAACAAATTTCACATAACTGTATTAGGTTAGTTGAAAGCAATAATATTAAGTTTAAATCAAAAATATTAGCTTCAACTTAATATTAAAGTCAACTTTTCAGTTATTTCAGTGTGATCTACAGTACCTGGTTGACTCAGGCCAACCCAGCAATGTCTGTTTCGTCAACGGCCCCTAACCTGAAAGAGAGACAAAGCAGCACCAGGGACCCCCCCCCCCCTTTAACGTTCGCGATACAGAGGGCTTCATCAAATAACTTTGAGTGGAGCCAGAAGTTGGAGTACCAAACACTGACTCCAGGTACTCATCTGAGTACCTCACTGAGAAAGTTATGTGCACCCCTGAATATAACACAATAAGCTTTGAATAATATAGTGCCCCTGTATAGTAGGGTTTGTACCTGCTGTCATCTGACAGTCCCCCAAGCTGACAGTGATGTCATCGATGGCTGCCAAGCCACACTCCCAGAAGTTCTTACATATGCTGACAAACACCACCTGGGAAACAGAAAGGTTTGAATACTGGCTGCTATCATCCATCCATCCACCCACCCACCCACCCACCATCCATCCACCCACCATCCATCCATCCATCCATCCATCCATCCATCCATCCATCCATCCA
>CALSBZ010046764.1:233700-246812 GCA_943591055.1 Gobionotothen gibberifrons
CATCCATCCATCCATTCGTCTATCCATCCATCCATCCATCCATCCATTCGTCCATCCATTCGTCTGTACGACTATTCATCATTCGTCTGACTTTCAATAATCCATCCATCCGTCTGTCCATCCAACATCCACCCACCAACCCACCCACCATCCATCCATCCATCTATCCATTCATCCATCCATTCGTTTGTATGTCTGTATGACTATTCATCATTCGTCTGACTTTCAATAATACATCCATCCGTCTGTCCATCCAACATCCAACAACATTTCCATCATCTATCCATTGGTCTGTCCATCATCCATTCATCCATCTGACCTTTCGTATGTCTCTAGGCCTGGTCATCATCCATCCATCCCTTCATCAATAAGACGTTTGTAAATCATCCATCCATCAACCTGTGTTTCCATTCTTCCATTCCATCCTTCCCAATCAAAAGCATTAACGTCCACATAAATCACCCATCATAGTGACCCATGTTTTATACCTTGGAAAGCATTGGCTTCATGTAAGTGATCTCCACCTCAGTCCATACATCCCTGGATGTGTGAGTCAGGCTCCAGACCTTCTCCTGGGCCACATTGTTCTCATCATAAATATAAAGGGCCAGAGCGTTGTCTACTTTCCTAAATCCATGAAGCAGGTAGTAGAACCTCAGGCAGTACTTGTGGTTCCCTGGTAAAAGGGGACCATGAAGTCGACCCACATAACCCGGCCTCGAAGAGAAATGAGTGTTAACCAGGAGGAAACAGCCTAGAGAAAATGAGAAATGAGACATAGAACACAATATAAAACAAAGATGATGGTTTTAGTTCATCAACCATATGTTAAACTACAATGGTATGCAGTGTCAAATACAATACAGCGTCCAGAATGACCATCGTCTTACCAATGCGTACATATGAAAGGAACACATATACTTTCAGAACAATTTCAAAAACTCACACCGTCATTCAAAACTGTGACCTTTGTTTACTACTTCTATGATTGTCTTTCCAACAAATACTAACCCCACTCACTAAAATATACATGTCATATACTGCTTGGATAAATACTTGATTCTGATTGGTCAATTTGGACATTCCAGTGGTAGTTAATTCTAGCCAGATTACTGATGAAGAGAACAGACTGTTGCTGAAGAGGATATAGGGACTATGTGCATTCATATCATTCCCTCACTAAAATACCATGAAATACTTCTTGAACAAGTATTTATATATTTGTGGTGAGCACGAAACTTTGGATTCATGATTACTAAACTGTCCCCAGTAAAGTAAAGAAAAAGAGAACAGGAGAAAGGAAAGTGAAGCGGATATAAGACGCTGGACGGCAGAGAAATCAACAGAAGAAAACAGACAGGAAGTAAACACTAGGGCTGTCCCGAATACCATTTTTCGGGCTCCGGATATTCGGTAGTAATCAGCAGCGAATATTCGAATATTCGGTGCGGAGAGAATTTTTTTTTTTGTATAAACTTTTTTTTTTTTGTATACATTTTTTTTCTTCCAAAAGGTTTCATAACACGCTCTGAATCCGAGACACCTGACACCACGCTGTTAAGCAGAAGCGCAGAAAGAGTATACTACTACGATTTATACTTATTTATTTTCTCAGTACTCGCATACATTAAAACTAAATGTGTCCTCTGCATTTAACCCAGCCGCAGTGCAGCGCCCGGGGACCAAATAATGTTTTACAACCTGAAGAGTCAAACAAAGATACAAAACACATATTTCTGTTATAACAACAATACTTTTAATAACATAGCCGTAACAGTAGGCCTAACAGTGTAATACTTGCTACCGATACAGTAAACAGTATTTAAATAAATGAAGAACGAAAAATAAATGAACGAACTGTATGCCAATAATTGCCTTAGCCCCAGATGTTCCCACATTACTCCTATTATTTTCACTATTCGGATAAAATTGAAAAACTAATATAAAAAAACAATTTGTTTGCTTGCTAGCAACTATTTTCCAAGCAAAGTAAGTGCACGTTTTTATCATGTGTAACGTTACTGTTTAAACGGCAGATAAAGCAGCTTCATCATGGCAACTTGACAACAGCTAAGCTAAGCTAGGCTACTACTTACAGCATCCAGGTGACTTTTAGAGTTGTTGTGCCACCGTGGTAGGCCAGTTTCTTGTCGCATATTTGGCACGAATTACCGTTGTCCAATTTAAAATGGTCCCACACAGCTGAAGTCTTTGGAATGTTGTGTTCAGGTGTGTGAAGCGAGGTGAAGCGTGCCGTTTGCGTTCGTGACTGTGAGTGAACACTATGTCAGGAGCACAGGCTGAGATTGTATATATTTCCGCATTTTAACAGTGCAATTCAAAAGTATAAATATAGTATAAGAATATGGCAATTCGCCTTTATTGATAGCATACATTTAGGGAAAAAAAAAAAAAAAATTGAAAAAAAAAAAAAAAGAATATCCGAATAATGAAATTGAAAACCGAATAGTTGGTCAACGAACGAATATTCGAATAGTCGAATATTCGGGTACAGCCCTAGTAAACACTAAAGGAAACAGCAGAAGAAGACAGACAGGAAGTAAACACTAAAGGGAACTATAGAGGCTTCTCAATACTCAAATTTCCCCTCCTCGACTCATCGGCTCCTCGGTCCTCCGGTAGTGACCCGGAAATGAATTTCAGCGCGCCATTTTGAAGGACATCTCATTTCTCTAAATGCACACAGAGGACCGAGGATCGAGCGTCGAGGAGGCTCTCTGGAGGAGCTATAACCGAGGATACACTGATGGTTCCTCCACGGCTCCTCCGCGGATGCATTTCCGGGAACGGTGGAGGCGTGACGCACGGCCGGACTTATCCCAGCCAATCACAGCTCTGCATGCATCCCCTGGATATTATTTTAGAAACTGCTTTCATCGCGTCGCGATGTTTACAGTGAGAACAGCTGTGAGGTCCGTGCAGAAAGCAGAGCAGTGTGTATAATATATATCACTCAGTGTAACAGGCCTACTCTCTTTATTTGCTTTAGTTTAGTAGATATCTACAAACAAAGATAATTTAGTGCTTCACATAATAAAATACACAGCGGCTGTAGCGTGATTATGCTTTAGGAGCTGTGCGTGTGTGTGGTACAGTGTGTAGGTGTGTGTGTGATACAGTGTGTAGGTGTGTGTGTGGTACAGTGTGTAGGTGTGTGTGGTACAGTGTGTAGGTGTGTGTTGTACAGTGTGTAGGTGTGTGTGTGGTACAGTGTGTAGGTGTGTGTGTGATACAGTGTGTAGGTGTGTGTGTGGTACAGTGTGTAGGTGTGTGTGTGGTACAGTGTGTAGGTGTGTGTTGTACAGTGTGTAGGTGTGTGTGTTGTACAGTGCGTAGATGCGGCGGACAGACGGGTCTCAGTTGGTTTGGTGTCCTCTGCTTACTTTTAATACTTGTAAATACAACTTTTGGCCCGTAATTTCAATTCCCCATTTGAGCGACCAGAGAGAGGGGGGGGGGGGGATATATCCAGTCTCTGATTGTGTTACGTTATTATGAGAGTGCTCTCATACTTTAAATGGTATATATTTATATAAATATATTTGTGTGTGTGTGTGTCTGTAGCCTGTTATTGTCTCATTATACCGCACTGTGAATGAATCAAAGTAAATATATAAGTGGTCATGAACACATCTGTCCATCAGACAGAGGGCTGCTGTGCCTCCTGTCATCATTAACGGACGTCTCTTTAAAATGACCGCTCAGAGGAGAGGAGTTCTCATTTCTCTAACCGCCTGCTGCTTCCCCTCCTCTCTCCTCGGTTCCCCTCCTCGGCTCCTCTGCTCGCATCTCCTGTGGGCGGGACTAAGTATCGAGGATAGGAGTCGAGGAGGGGAGTCGAGGAGGGGAGGGGAAATTTGAGTATTGAGAAGCCTCTAAGGTATGGGCTCTGGCAGTGTTTTAATAAAATATAAACAGACTTAGACAGTAACAGAAAACCTCGATCGGTGCTGCAGTCATTTTAAGTTGTGTTGCTGTCGCTGCAGTTCCAGCAGTCGGTACAAACGACCTTTAATATTACAGAGTGATTACACGCTGTAGCAACTTAGTGTGTGGTCGGAGAAATATATTTCTTTAAATTGTTGTCCACCACATTATTTTCAGAAAGTTTACTGTAGGCCTTATATTTTTGGAAACAGATATGATAATGACAAAGTAAATGTTCATGTGCAGAATAAATCTAAAAACGTTCATCTTGTCAAACAGCAGACATCCGTGAATTGTGTGTGTGTTCGTGTAGGCATGTGCATTATTTTGTGTGTGTGTGTGTGTGTGTGTGTGTGTGTGTGTGTGTGTGTGTGTGTATGTGTGTGTGTGTGTGTGTCGGTCGGTGGGTGTGTGGGTGGGTGTGAGTGAGTGAGTGAGTGTGTGTGTGTGTGTGTGTGTGTGTGTGTGTGTGTGTGTGTCGGTGGGTGTGTGTGTGTCGGTGGGTGTGTCGGTATGGGTGGGTGTGAGACTCACCTACTCCTGTGGTGTGGTCTCCTATCCTGTAGGCGTTAGGCTTCACTGACACTCGGCTCCACTCCTTACTGTCTGTTTTCTCCTGATGGTACAGACACAGCCCGTCCTCAAAGTCACAGTTGGCTATAGAGGGGTCAAAGTTCGGCTCTGGAATAAAAAACACAGCATCACAGTGAGCCCCCCCTCAGATATGAACAGTGTGCATCGTTCAACTAAAGGGGGAACTGGGGGAGGGGGTTAGGATGCTGGAATAAAAGACTAGCAGCTTAAAGTCTCTGCGTGAGAACCATTGCTGGTTGTAAAATTATTATTTGCAGGAAACATCACTGCTGGATTTGAATGATAAGCGAATAATTATCCATGAGTGACTCTCAGCCCATTGTTCCCTCTTATAATCAACCACCCTCAAATAAAAGTAATCATTAACTATAATGTATTAGACTGCATATTGAAGGCCTACTGTACCATGTAAAAAAGTACCTTTCTTGTTTCATGAATAAATGATCACTTTTCTTTTAAAACAAGCACATTGTTTTGACTTTATTTGAATAAAACGGTTGTTTAATTTACAACTGCAGGTAATACGTTTATAATATATGGTAAACATTTAATGTGGGAAATCCTGAGTGAAAAGAACAGTATACATTTCATATGAATTTTAAATTTGTAAAATGGTTACAGAAGATAAGTTTGAGGCAAAATGCCTTGCCGGACCTTACCAGCCATAATTCTCTGGGAGTGGAAGATTAGTTAAAGGGGCCCTAATATGCTCATTTTCAGGTTCATATTTGTATTTTGTGCCTCTCCTGTGACATGTTGCAATGTTTCAATGTTCAAAAAGCTGTTTAGAGGGTGAAAAGTGTTGCAGTATTAGAAAAATAAAGAGCTTTTTGAAAATTAAAGCATGGAAACATGTTACATGTTAGTAGAGACACTACATACTGAAAATGAGCAGAAAAAGGCTCCTTTAACATTGCAGCCTCTAGTGACCACAAGTGAGATTTCACTTTCAGTGCGATACAGAACAGTCTGTGATTGTTGTTAACCACCCCGCCCTATAATCACCTGTGTCAGTGTGGCAGAATTCAGGAGAAAAGGAGATGTCATCTATTGCCACGTATCCGCCTCTGGCACTGTTAAAAGCCACCTCAAATACCACCTGGTAACACACACAGACGTAACCAGCAACTGTTAACAGATGTGTGATGAGTAATGTGTGACTTCAACTCTAAGTCATCATTTTTCCTGGCTGAGAGAACATGCTCGGAGAAACGTTGTGAACATGTAGTGATAGATAAGACAGCTGTAGAGGCCACACAGTGACCTCAGTGTAGCATACATTCAGGAACATGAGTGAGTGAGTGGAGTGCTGCTTGATGGAAAAGGTCTGTACGACTCTTGGCTGGATCGGAAAGAGGAGCTGACCCAGTTAGTAAAGTTATGCAAGCTTCTTTCCACAGCGACAGCAGCCTGTGGGAGGGTTTCTGGCTGAAAGCACAAGCAAAGGAAACCATAAAGTGCAGTGGAAAGGAGGAGTGTGTGTGTGTGTGTGTGTGTGTGTGTGTGTGTGTGTGTGTGTGTGTCCACTCAGATGCACTCAACACAGGTATGAGACAGAGAAGTACCAAATGAGTTTTCTTTTCGATGATATATAAGGAGAAATATGATCTTTCTAAGACAAAAAAGAAATGTAATAAAGGGGAATAAGAGACTGACAGTCATGTTTGCCAGTACAGCAGCATGTCTGACACGAACACTGGACATGGAAAGAGTTTAAATAGGATAATTAGAAAGGAAACAAGTCAGCAGAAACACCTTTCCTATATAATTACCTCTAAAAAAAATGAACAGGAGAAGAAGCCTCAGTGTCGACCTTTAAACTGAACCCTTCCAAGTATTCAACTTAAATATATCAGTTTTCCTAGCATGATATTTCTTAGCTTCACGTGAAACTCGGTGGATAACAAATATTATGTATGGCTTCATAGCAGTCCACTAGTTTTCAGTGCTCCTATCCTGAGGCTGGGGAGTAGAATCCGAGCAGGCCGTGTTCCAAGCCTCCTTTGTGGAGGCGGCTGCTGGGACTTGTGGTCAAAAGGTCTTCAGAGCCTGTCATGGAGGAAAACTCAGAACACAGTGTTGGACTTGGGTGAAGAAGGATGCCGGCACACTGTAAGTATTTTGGACTTGGTTGGCCCAGGACTCTCTGAAGCAGCAGACAAGTACCGGGCTGCGGATTCGATCCTCACTGAAGCAGAAACCTGAGTTTGGGAGGAGGTCTGTGAGGCTACAGAGAAGGGCTTTTGGTGACCTTGTAGAAAAACATGGACCCCAGAAGCAAAGTGTTGTGTTTGGCACCTTGCAGCACAAACAGCTTGTAATCATACAGGTTTTATCTTACAGAACTACATTATGTTTTCTTTTTTTAACCAAAGTTATCACACTGAAGGCACAGAGCATCAGACAGGACTAAAAGCCTGTTGGTTTGTTCTGCAGCTGCTGCTGCTGCTGCCAGACACACTGCTGAACAGTCAAAAGGTCGACACAGACACACAGTGAGGCCGAGGGTGAGCTTTTCTCCACAGGCCAGAAGGATCATTGATATGCAGGCTTCCAAGCCTCAGGACAATGGTCTCTGCTGACGACTGCAAAACAGATCAGAACCTATGTGGCAGAGGCAAGCCTCCAGGAAGAGAGCCTGCTGTTGAAGCAAAATGTCATAGTGTCCAAACAGAGATAGAAGAAGAAGAAGAAGATGGACTTTCATTAAGGGGGAAATTCAGTTTCCACTCTGTCGTACACACATGCGTTTTTATACAGGTCATACAGTACACACTTTTTAGAACATGCACATACATATACAAATACACACACAGTTATATGCACACATGCACATGCAGTTGAGAGGTCAGAGCGGAGGCAGCCAGTCTAGCCGGCGCCAGTGAGCAGTTAGGTGCCTTGCTCAAGGGCACTTCGGCAGTGGCCCAGGAGGTGAACTGGCTCCTCTCCAGTACCAGTCCACACTCCGTATATTTTGGTCCGATCAGGACGTGAACCAGCGACCCTTCTGTCCAATCCCCTACAGACTGAACCACTGATACTACAACTCTGTGTCAGTCAGTGAAGTGATTTAGGCCGAAAAATACTTTTTCCCATTGACTTTCATTGGGAAAGAGATGTCTAATGATCGAAGTGTGCATGCTCTATGGGCGCCATGAATGGAAGATCACCTGAGGATCCAAGGAAGATCCGAGTATTTCTGTACTCAAGAGGCAGGTCATTTTGGCTTCATGCGCCACTGAGCAACCTTCATAGGAATGAACGGGGTCCCACCTCGAACGCTGTATCCACTTCTCTTCATACATCCATTTATGAGCAGATATTTATGGGAGGAGGATGAGATCCCGTCTTTAAGTGCCTAGTTTCTATTGACAACAACACTGTATTCTACATGTCCCATGATGCAACTCGATAATATTTTGTATCAGACCCAACCTCCTGGCTCATTCCTTCCAAAAACCATTGGTTGCTTTGTGACAGTTTGTTGTGTATATGTTGATAAGAATGTTCTGATCTATAAGACACGGTTTTAAGTATAATGTATGGTTTGAAGTCTGTGAATGTGATTCCTTCTGGATTTATGAATGAAACTGGTAGACTAGTAAATAAAATGGACTCAGACGATGTAATACAAATTGGATGGATTTAGAGTAGAGACAGTTAAGGAAATCAAAACATAGGGGATGCTTATCTTATCTTTAAAAGCATCAGGCAAATACATAATATCATCTTGCTTGCACATTGTAGTGAGGTCTTCTTAGTATTCAAAGAAGACTCACATATCCTCATATGGAGCTGAACTTCTCTTGATCATTGTAAATGCTAGCTCCAGTACTGACCTCCAGGGGGTGGGGGGCCTTGATATCCACACTGACCAGAGTCCAGCCAGCTGTAGCAAACACCTCGGGCCTCCACATGTCCTCGTAGTGTCCCAGCTGGTCTCTGGTGAACAGTGAGAAGATGTTCCCCCTCTCCTGGTCTCTGTTGTAGTAGAAGGACAGGCAGCCGGCCAGGGGCACCGTGGTCATGGGGGAGCTCAGCTTGGCTACTTCCTGGAAGTGCTTGGCATACACAGAGTCCACATACATGTATTGTCCTGGAGCAGGGGAGAGAGAGATGAGCTGAGGGGACACAGTTATGGGAGGTTCATTTACAGGACGTGTGTGTTGTTGCGCTTTGTGTGTTGACTCATGTATACAGGTATTCATACTCATAGAATGCAATGAGCATGAGGTGGTGCAGGAATGAGTCTGAACCCCGGAAATGAATTAACATTTTACCTCTACTTGAAGTGAATAGATTATGGATGAGTTTTTGGTTTGATTCCCTAAATAAGGTCTGAAATAAACACACATTTCCAAGATGTTCATGTTCTGTTCTACGGCATAAAATAACCCACTGGAATGTCTTAAGCTTTTTTGTGTCTTAAAAAATTGCGATTGCGCACTAAATGAGGCTATTAAAGTCATCAAACCGAACATTAGCCGCCGTTATGCGAAATCACGTGACCACAATGTAGTTCCTTTGTAGCGTAACATTAGCTTTTCACTTCTGGCGATTTGCATAGTTAATATGTGGAGATTATCGTGCTGAACAAAAGGTGCAGGGCCGCCCGCCCCTCCCTACAGGCCAATCACGCAGGCTGCATGGGGCCCCGCCTTGCGCAGGGGGCCCCGCCCAGAGGGCCTCAGCTGCTGTGCGCAGTTCTCCGCGCAGTTCTCCGTGCACCCCCCGCTGACACGCGAGAGTGAGAGGTGACAAGGGGAGCACGTCTGTAACCCGACACCGTTGCAATTAATTGACATCTGACCAATCACGGCTTTGATACGGCCACTAGTGCAGGTGAAGAGATGTCGGTGAAAAGACAGTTTCAGTCCGGAGCAAGCAAGAGGGAAAAAAACTAAACATGAAGAAACTAGAGCATCACTTGAAGGTGGGTTATTGTATGAGTCAAATGTACAACTTGCAAATGTTGTATAAGTCAAATTGCCTATTGCCATATTAAAACATCAGCTGCAATTCACCACATGAAGAAGGCATTCTCTGCATAACATAGGCTAATGGAGATGCAGTTATTTCCAGCATTCTTTATTTACCATTCATTCAAGTATGTTATGCCTTTTATCTGCCAATGTACAGGAGGAAGAGTGATAACCTGTCTGTCTAGTTGGCTTGCATAACAGTTAAAGTTTACAGCCTAAAAAGCATGGAGCATTTTTTCCCCTTTTATTCATTTGTATGTCAATTTGCACATTTCATGGTGATGCTCAGCCTCTCCCCTTAACTCCTAACAGTCATCATCATGTCAACCACAACACAGAGAAATACTGATAGAAATGTGTGTGTAGTTGTTGATACATTGCTGACAGAGGGAACTACATTTGAATACAGATTTAAGAGATATCAGTTTTTGAGCATGTCATAAGCATGTTTTGTCTTGACTATATTACAACTATATTATAATAAAATAATATAGTATTTATATTATTGAATTGATTATGATTATTATTATTAGTAGAAGTAGAAGTAGTTTATTTGCATTAATTATATTTGAATCTTTCTGAGGCTAGTATTTGGCAGGAAATGCAGACGTATTCACCTGTAAACGCATACTGAACGACATACATGCACATTTACCATTTACCTCACTGTTTAAAAAAGTAACTGTGTTGATAATAATAATAAACAGGAATTATATTTGCAAAGTAGCCTACTTTGTTTCCAAAAAAAATGTTTTCACTCCTGTCGGTTGGGGGGGGGGGGCCTCATCTCACAATGTCGCTTGGGGCCCCATCTCACAATGTCGCTTGGGGCCCCAAGTTGGCCAGGGGCGGCCCTGAAAAGGTGTAAGTATCATAAACATGTGTTGCCATAGAGCTTATTTTCTGCGACATCCAACAGAAAAATGTCATTGCTTGTAGTCGAGGGAGCCCTTGCTATGATAACTTCCGGGTCAGCCTACAAAAATACGTAATCACTGCATCACTCTATTCTAATCACTCTATAACTATGACCATGTTGTCGCCTTTAAACATATAATGCAGAGTCGGTTAACCTGGAATTTTCCATCCATACCAAATCAAAAAGCAGTTCATTTCATTGGCTAGCAGAGCTCCCTGATTACAGATGCTGCCTTCACAACCATAAATCCATGTGAACTGACTGTCAAACTACAGAGCACTTATATGCATCTGGATCCAGATTGTTTTAAATAGGTACACCATGAACTGTTAAAGGTGGGAATATAAGAGAGGATGTTGAACAGGACAGTGATCTGTATAAAATCTAGACTAGAGGACTCAAGGATTCAAAGGCTTTATTTGGAATATGCACAATACTGTAGATACAGCCTAGTTTTGGCAATGAATCTGATGGAAATGAAACCTAAAGCCTCATGCTCCCACTACAATGCAACATACTATATACCTAACATAAAAGTAAAATAAATAAATTGTGGAATAAGGTAGTGCAAAGACAAAATGATTTAAGTAGGTTGACTTAAGTCTAAGACAGTGAGTTGCCGGTGAATCTCCTTCACTTGAATTGAAGGCCTGCAGGTGCAGAAAGCAGTGAGTGGGCCAGCAGTCATACCTCAGTACAGTCCAGAATACTGCAGTAATAAGCAGTTGGGAGCCGCAGACGCAAACAGCTGACCACAGTAGTGACAAAAGGAGGCTGTATGTTAAGCCATACTTTGGCAGAATGTGTTTGGAGAGTTTGGAATGTACAGATCATAGAAATGGACAGAAGTGGAATGTGTGGAAGTAATGGTTTGAAAAGTTTCTATGGATATTATTTATATTTTTAAACTGCAGTATCAAATCAAATCAAAACAAATCAAATTTTATTTATAAAGCACATTTTTAAAACGATTTTTGGTCGAGCCAAAGTGCTGTACATACAATAAAAGTGCTTTACAATAAAAACACTTTACAACAAATACAACAGCACAAATATAAAAATAACACACAAGGCAATGTCAGGAGTCGTGCTCCGCTCTGACTAGAAGGCCAGAGAGAAGAAGTGAGTTTTTAGAGTTGATTTAAAAAACCCCATGGTCTGGGCCGACCTCACATGGAGGGGCCAATAGTCGTATTTTAAAAAAGCAGGTTTTAACTACGCTGCTGACCTGTTTATCAAATTTAAAAGTGTTATCGAAGGATGTTTTTTTTTAGGGAGCCCAGAGTATCAACTGGGGAGGCTGGAGGTTGGGGTCCAAAAAAGATTACCTCAGTCTTACTCTCGTTTAGGTTGAGGACATTTTGGCTCAGCCAGGATTTGACCTCTGTCAAGCAGTCCATCAATAGCTGTAAAGAGTTCGCAGTGGAATTGAGAGGCAGATAGATTTGTATATCATCTGCATAACAATGGAAGGGGACATTGTGTTTTGTAAGGATTGAACCCAGGGGGAGTATGTAAAGGAGAAATAGAATGGGGCCCAGAATCGAGCCTTGGGGAACCCCACAGGTAAGAGGGGCTTTGGCAGAGGAGAAGGCACCCAGCTGTACTGAAAAGCTACGGTCTGTCAGGTAGGACCTGAACCATGCAAGGGCAGAGCCTGTGATGCCAGCGGACTGTTCAAGCCGTAACAACAGGATGCTATGGTCCACAGTGTCAAAGGCAGCAGTCAAGTCTAACAGCACCAAGACAGCTGGGCTACCTGAGTCGGCGGCTAGGAGCAGATCATTAACAACTCTTAAAAGGGCTGTTTCAGTGCTGTGCATGGGTTTAAAGCCAGACTGAAACTTTTCATGGATTCCATGCATGGTTAGAAAAGACTGCAGCTGTGCGTAGACTACTCGCTCCAGAACTTTGGATAAAAAAGGTGGCTGGGAGATGGGCCTAAAATGTGCGAGAATGGTAGGGTCGAGATTTTTCTTTTTAAGTAGTGGCTTTACCACGGCATGTTTGAAGGCAGCTGGGACACATCCTGAGCCAAGAGAGGTATTTATAAGTAATAAAATACTTGCTCCAACTGAATTAAAAACATCTCTGAGAAGGCGAGAGGGAATGCTGTCTGAGGTGCAGTTTGTCGGCCGCAGGTGCTTGACCACATCTGAGAGAGAAAAGAGGGATACAGGCTCAAAGTGGTCTAGGACAGCAGGGCACAGGAGAGGAGCAGGATCTGGGGTAGCAATAGTGTGGGCTAGCCTAAGAGCAGATACTTTTTCGATAAAAAATGTAAGTATGTGCTCATGTGTTGCATTGCTGGTGAATAAGCTACTGCCTGCATATAATGAAAGGCAGGTTTTCCAATCAATAAATTCTCTGAGCAGAGGACACATTTGTCAAACGAAATATCTTGGTTTGTTTTTTCTTAAGGTGATATTGTTCCGTTGTTTTACATAGTACACTTAAGTAAAACAAATCTTATAGATATGTATTTTCTCCTTTAATTAATTGCATTGTATTTGATATTGAGGTAATCCAAAATAAATGGAAAGTAATCAGGTACATACATTTTTTACAGATAACTACACTCCAATTCTTATGTGTGTGTGTGTGTGTGTGTGTGTGTGTGTGTGTGTGTGTGTGTGTGTGTGTGTGTGTGTGTGTGTGTGTGTGTGTGT
>CALSBZ010046764.1:298312-325060 GCA_943591055.1 Gobionotothen gibberifrons
AGGCTCTGGTTGGGGTGTAGCGCTGGAGGAGTTCAGCTATATAGGCCGGAGCCAGCCCATTTAGCGCTTTAAAAACAAATAAAAGGAGTTTAAAATCAATTCTGAACCGAACTGGAAGCCAGTGCAGTGAGGCCAGAATTGGGGTGATGTGGTCACGCTTTTTGTGGCCCGTAAGAAGACGTGCAGCGGCGTTCTGCACTAGCTGCAGGCGTCTGATTGAGGCCTGGTCCATACCCACATCAAGTTGTATACACTGTTGGAAAGAGGAGGTTCCTAGCTTTCTAATGATATCAGGCAGTGGGGTAGTGGTCGTTGGGCTCATCGGACATTTATGAGAGAAAATCTCTAATGTCCAAGTGCAAGTGAATGCACCACAAGACACGAGCCTTGTAACCCCTCCCCCGGCCCTGGCGCGAGTGTGGAAATATCTTTGGCGGCGATTTCATTTGAACGGGACGGAGCAGAACGAGAAGCTTCCAGACCCAAGTAGATGGAAGGAACGTGGTATTTGCAGTCTACAATGACAGAGAAGAGGCTGTCAAGTTTGGCTGTACTCAGCATTGAATCAAAACGCACTAAAGCTTTGGATCTTATTCAGTTTGTGAGGCGTTTTGCTGAACAGAATGGTAATCGCAGCATCATAACAGTGATTGACAGCTGATAGGAATAATATGATTGTTAATATTACATATTAATTCAGACAAACATCGATGAGACAGTTAATGTATGTACTTATTGCAGCAGTCTGCATAGATTTGGTACTGGTCTAAGAGTGTTCAACTAATTCAGTTATTGTTCAGTTAAAATGCATTCAATTATGTCTGCCATCTTATACATTTATATTTAAGGCTTTACTGATGTGCCACAATAATGTCACCTAATGTTATTCAGTTAAAATATGAATATTTTGGCTTTCCAAGTTAACATTGATTGATATGACTGCATTGTGGCATTGTTTGGGACGACCTAATTAAAATAGCGTCCGCCGTCCTCTTTGAGAAACATACACAACGCAGACAGACACCGTCACAAAAGTATCAGATATGCTTCAATTTACTTTTGATTGTCTATAATTAACTATTATAAAATATCGGCGTTTTAACACTACGTTTATATATGTACTTATTTTTACGGTTTGCATATGAGGTGGTCCGCGAAAATCCTTGATAATAAATAGTGGTCCGCATAAACAAAGTTTGAGAACCCCTGATCTATAGCTTATTGAGGCAAAAATAAATCCACTCCTTTCCACTCTATTCTCTTAATCATACTATCTGTCTTAGATGTTAAACGCCCTCGAAACACAATCAATGTCTACTAATAATTGTACCATATCCCAAAACATTGCTTTCACCCACTGTAACATGTTTACCCCAAATACTCTTTTAGGAAACCATTTTCTTCTATAAACTGAAATACCTACATGCTTCGAGCACCTCATATTTCACACACTATAAAAGAACGTCCCCTTATTTCCTCCATCATTTTAAATCTCACTGTTATTTAGAACATATGTAACTTTTGTGTCTGGACATATCTGTGCAATGTCGCCACAATCTGCTGGGGAATCTTGTTCATAGAGTTTGTGCATACAAAGCTGTACTTGTGGGTTGGTAGCCTGTTTCTACTGTAGTAGTTCTCAATAATTTTGCTCAGATAGCTCACCGATCGGTTGTTCATAACTTATCAGGGGGTGTTATGGTACAGTCTAAAACATGGATCCCGTGTATTTGGTGATTCCCCTAATCTGTAAATCCCCATCACTTACATATCCCGATCACTTAAACCCCTCTCATAATTTGATCCAATAACTGCATATAGAGGGGGTGAATCCTCTTGATTATAACCTCCTCACCTGGCAACCTCGAAGGGACTAGTGCTTCTAACTCCTTCTCTTGTTGCTCAGGTGATCTTTTGGCTCTGGGGATAAGTGAAAGTCTCTGAAACACAGCTGGAGTTTTGTTAGTGATGTGGGCATTCTCTCTGAGTGAACTAATGGATCCATGTCTTACATGATATTGTACTCCCCTTCCAACCAGAAAGGTGCCAACTGTAATGAGGATAATCAACAATGCTATTCTGACTCTTATCCCTAGTGGACCCCACAATTGCTTTGGCTTTGTTCTCGACACAATCTCTATTTTCTCCATGGTTGTGTCAGTTACAGAATTCAAATTATGAGTACAAAAATAACTTATTCTAAAATTGGACTATTTTTCAGGTGTAAAACAAAAAAATAGGTTTTCACTTTAGTGTACTAACTATACAAATCTAAAGACAATTTATCTATCGAGCTGTTTCTATCTTATTCTTATTTCTATTTATTGTTTTGTTCCAGCTCTACCAAATCAGTCCTAACTTCCAATAACTTTCTGGAAGGTGCCAGTGAAGGGGGACAATGTGTGAGGTGGTGTAAATGTTCTCCTTTTATCTTTACCTTTAAACCGGAGCGCATGTGAAGTTTGTTACAACTTCTCACGGTTTCGACCACCGGGGTTCAATCTCACTGTCTTTTGTGAACTTTCACCCTCACCCAATCACCTGGCCTAACAGGAGTTTCTTTTGGTGTCTCGTCTGGTATCTTTGCAGTTCTCTGAACCTGTGTAGACAAGACTTGGATAATATTACTCAGAGCCCTGACACTTCAATTTGTCTGATATCCAAAGCTGGACCACTCCCTCCTTGGAGAAGGTCCAAACCTCGGCATACCTTTTGTTGTTAAACACTTTTATTATTATTATTATTATTATTTATTAACTACTACGTCACTGAAATCAACATATCTGCATAATCATGACACTCCCTCCTTTGAGCATAACATGCTCAATTAATATTGCAATGATTACCCTATTATGAACAGAACATGTAAAACCCATAACGTTGTATTAAATAAATATAACTTCTCTGTGTACCCTTAAAGCGTACAAAAATATCATACGATGTATGGTATAAAAACATATTCGCTAAAAACCTGCCACCAGTACAAAAAATAGTTTACTTGTTTCAATAACGGCTTTAGTCATGGTATTATGCATCATTGTTTCTGCGAAAAACAATACCCCTGGTTTCGCTAATGCATCTCAATAATTCTAGAATTAGAGGCTTGTCTGACACTGCTGAACCAACATATGATAAAATAATTCTCTAAACTAGAGGGAAAATACAAACTATTTTCACAAAAGGTGACATGCAGAGATTGAAGGGCTGGTGCCCCTCACTCAAAATGAGATATTGCCTTACGCACTACATTATAAATCAGTAAAGTCACTCAAGAATAAATAGATAAAGACTGGTTTTTGAAACTGTTGAAAAAACCCTACAACTCCTTCATCTAAGCTCTCAATCAGTGTTATTCTATTTAGTTTGCAGCTCATGCCTTAGAACAGATACTTCAGACTTATTATAAAATTGTGTCTATGAGAAAAATGTAATCTGACTCCATAAATCATAATTGTTGACTAAAAAACTAGACTTCCACGAACAATAAATGAAGTTCCCCTTTAAACACAGCCCTGGTCTTCTGACGGGGTCTATCTATGTACTGGCTCGTTGTTTGTGCCAGTCTCTGTCGCTCCGTCACTGTTCTCCCAGTCACTCTCTAGTTCTGCTGGGTTCTTGTTGACTTCTTCACTGGTTTGAGACAAGCGACCCTAACGGAACACCTCCCTTTGTAGCCAGACTTCACCACAGCAGAATCGAGTTTCTGTTTTCAGGTCTCAACAGCTTCTCGTCAGGTGTATCGCCGTCCCTTGAACTGCAGTCTGTGTAAACAGGAGGACTTGGTAAGGATCTTCCGTCTTCATATTTTGGGTGGAAACCCATCGTCTTGACCTCACTAGCTGTGTGGACTCAATCGTTTTCTGTGTGGGGGAACAACATCACTCGTAATCTCTATCCTTCTCATAATTACAAAAATAGTCTGCTAAAATGTTCTATTATGTTTTAATCTTTACTAATCTATGCATGTTTTATATTTAAATGCAATATGCTACTCTCAATTTTTTAAATAACATTCAACCTCTCCCTCCTGTGGTTCAGATGTGGCTTAATGTAGCTGGATTTAAAGATACCCTTCTGGGCTGAAGATGCATCACCTGGTGGTCTGGCCCTCTGAGCTTCCTCACTGTTGTGGTTGATTCTAAGCTGTTGGTGGCATTTGGTTCATGTTTGGCACCCCTCCTCCTCTTGGTTGTCCTTGGAATCCACTGCCACCACCGTGTCCTCCGCAGTGCTGAAATTGTACGTCTGTGTACACGGGTGCTGGTGGCTGTGAGTGGGGACATACACAGGGGTTTGTTGCGTCTGAAATTGGGGATAATACTGTTGTCTCTGAGGCTTCTGAAATGGTGTAGGAAAGTATTGTGGTGCTTGTGGTTGTTGTAATTGGTTTAGCGAACATTCATTGGACCAATGTGTCATCTGTCCACATCTGAAGCAACCACCATTCTGGACACCTCTTCCTCTGCCCCCTCCTCCTCTTTGTTGATTCTGTATCTGATTGTCTGGCACTTCCTGAGCTTGAACTGTTGGCGGTGCCTGCCCTGCGTTCTCTCTTTGTATGGCCTTCTCAGCTACAGCTGGCATCTGCCTTGCCATTTTCTTGTTCTTATTAGCTTCGGTATCTTTCTCAGCTATTTGTATCCTCAGAAGTCTAAATCGTAGTGCTGCCATTTCTTCATCATCTTCCCTTCTTATTGCCTGGAATCTTACATCTTCTTGCCGTCTTTCTTCAATCATGTAATTTTTTGCTTGATCTGCCTTCCGTCTTTCTTCAATTCCTTTGATGAGTTCTGCTTCCATTCTTCTGCCGAGTGCTTCCATTCTCCTGTTGAGCTCCTCTTCCATTCTTCTGTTGAGTTCTTCCATTTTTCTGTCGAGTTCCTCCTTCAGCTGGTTGACACTGGATAGGATTATTACCTCGTATTCCAAGTCTTTGACACGTGCAGCTGTGGGGGAACCGTCCAACTCCAATACTCCTCCTAAAACACCAAGAGTTGGAGCTCGTATTGGAGGTTGAAAGAAACGGTATTCTTCTGTCATATAGGGAGGCGCATCTGTGAAGCTTGGATGGAGCTTTGAAGGTTGGATTACTGGAGCTTCTTCTGTCTTTTCTTTCTTATCTTCCTTTGCTGTGAGCTCTGCTCCTTGAGCCACACCCATGCTGTTCGTCAGTCCTTGGCTGGCATATTTCAGATGGAGTAACAGACTTGTCACTGTTGTTTTCCTTTTTTCAGCTTTTTTCATAGCGTGTATAGGAGGTCCATACCAAGGGGGTTGTCCAGCTCTCACCCATGCTTCTTGCTGTTGTAGGTATTCAGCACTCTCATGTTCAACTACAGCTTTTCTATGGGCTTCCGTTGGTCCTGGTTGATCATCCGCTGGAAACAGCCCTCTCGTTTGCCATTGTCCCCACAGTTTCTCTATGTGGTTCCATGTCTTCTGTCTACGATTTGGAACTGTTGTAGCATCTGATCTGATTTTTACCCTTTCCTTGATATCTGTAGTTGAGCCTGGCTCTGCATCTGGTCTCAACCTGGTGCCATTTGGCGACATGTTTCTTAAATACTAGGATAAAATTATTAAGTTTGTAAAGATAAAGCACTAATCCTCTGACTAGTTCCTTTGTATTCCTTAAAAAGATATCCTACTTCATCAGATTATTATTATTTTTTTTTAAATAAGTAAAATTAAAAATTAAATGTCTACAGTGTGTACAATGTCTTGATTTTGAAATATGAAAATGAAATATTGGTGCAAATCCAAATCTGGTGTTTAATGTGTATTCTGAAGTGCACCGAATTATGCAAATTTCATAATTTTCTTATCTTAAAAGTAGAAACCACATGTGTTCTTTTATAACACTTAAAATTAAACTTCAGAACATTATTATCTTCTATCTGTGTAATAATTTTGTGTTACCAGCAGAGTGCGCTGTTGTAATCTCCAGCTCAATCCACTAGTGGTGCTGTTGTAAAATAACTTCTTTTTAACAAGACATTTTCTTTTCTTTAAAAACTATCTTAAAAATGGGAAGATAATTTCAATATCGTTTGAACGATACAGCACAAACACGCCAAACACATTTGCAAACAAGAATACTTCAAAATAGCCAAACACAATCGCCAGCAGAAACACTTCAAAAATGAGATTTGACAATCCACAATATTCCTCCTCTACAAATACCAAACTTCCAACGGAATTAATAACCTGTTTCAACAAAATGTACTATTTCCTAGCTCCAACTGTGACAAGAAGTATTATCTGTCCTCCAGAAAAATACCTGGCCTCATGTGACCTGAACAAAGACAGTACTCCAATTAGCATTCTACAAAATGGCGACTACCATGTCTTTGTTCTCCTACATGTGGTGAAGACAAGATGTCAGCTCACTTTCTAACCTTTAACCTGAATAACAAAGGGATGGGATAATATCCCACGTGTCTCTCTGGTTTAGGAGTTTAAATAATGGCTGGGTGATTTTACTGTAACAAAGGGAAACTCTGGTATTAGTAAATACAAGACAAAACAACACTGTACTTCACAACTAAAAAATTGGCTTTATCCTGAAGATATCCTCTCTTAAAATTAGGTACCCTTACGATGTTAAGCCATAAACGTATCTTTATCGTAATATTTGACTTTAAAAGCCTCTTTGAAAATGGGCTATATCCTGAAGATATTCTACTCAAATGTAGAAACCCTTACGCCTAAGCCATAAACTTCTCTACGTAATTTTTTGACTTTAGAGTCACTATGTTCATCTGTTTCTATTAAAACACGCTACTGTGTGACCAAGCAAGACGCTAATCAAACACAATCAGGAGAATATCGCCTACCTAACGCAAGAATGTCGCATTTCCCGTCGTAATACACATGCAATGTCTAGTTATAAATAAAACAGAATAAACACTGATCAAGCTTCACACTTTAATCAGACCTCTTCTCTTAAAAAGGATTTTTACTTCATTTTCCAGTCGTTACCTGTCTGCTATGCCTTGTCAATCTTCATTTACTCAGTCTTTAGCTGACTCGCTGTGTCTCACAGATCTTAAAACTACCGTTTAAATGGGCGTCAATACCCTTATGTTTATAGGAATAACTACCAACATAACAAGAGACACCTACCTGAAGACTGAACAAGACACCTCCATGAAGTAATGACTACACAAATTAATGTTTAAAATACAACACACACAAATTAATAGCATGCTGGGTTAAAAGAAGAAAATAAGTTATGAACTCACCCCTGTCTGTGAAAAAACAGCGCCACGTGTTTTAGAATGATTGTTTTTATCAATTTGGGTTTGGTTTTAACATTAAAATGCACAGCTATTTTCAGGATCCGCCGGCTGCCGTCAAACACACAAATCTAACATTTCCTAGTGTAACTAGTGAAGAATCTTTGTCATAACAAGCATTCTTCTTACCGATTGATTTAAGCTCTTTTGTGTGTCTGCGTTGCCAGTGTCTCCGGAGAACAGCTGGCTTTGTTGTCTCTCCTGTTCAGCGGGATCACGTCGGAATGTTCACCAACTATTAGATATATCCGTTTTTCTCGCGTCCAGGAGAGAACTGGTTAAAATAATGAGAACAATGAGTCTCGACTAAAAGTTTCAAATGGGTTGCTTTAATGTAGTAAAAGGCACGGTAGTGTTACAAACAGTCCACAATCACACATGGCATGCTGAGCAGATTCATCTGAATTTTCATCAACATCGTCACCTTGAAAAATCAGCTCCAAAGCCTCAGCTGTAGTAAACTTCCTTGCCATACCTCAGTCTACTTTTAAGACAATAAAAGAACGTATTCCAACTTTTATTTTGTTTTCGCGCGTGGAATTATACCGGCTCTCGTTTCAGTACACAAAACAACGTAACTGACAGGCAACCCTCTGAATCAGACTCCAATTGGTTGTGACTTTATCCACTCAGAGTGTCCGATTCAGAAAAGTGACTCTTACACTCTTTACGTCACAAACAAAGATGGTGGATGAGAATAGACCTATAAAACATACAGAAAACGATAAGCAATACGCCAGAATCAAGGTGAGACTATCCGCACATTCGTTTCACCAAAATAAGTAAACGCCTCTCAATGAAAAACGTAATAGAGTTGTTTATTGCCGTGTCTGTAGTTTAAAGAGCATCTTGCAGGTTTATTTTTTTTCTACATTTATGCTTAAACTTGCTTGAAAATTACAATTAAAAAAGTGAATGCAGGATTTGATATGTTTTACGAGACATAAGGGCAGGAATTCAGAGGGAAAGGAGCAATTTTGAGCTCTGCTCTTAAAAAAAAGCCGTTTTTAATAGCTCAAACGCGTCATATTACATCACAAAGGGTAAACATCTCCGCTCTCTGACCGCAGGTATAGTTAGTAGTTGCGTTGAGTTGAGCGGTTGTGTTTTAGTGAGCTGGAATTTTTTGGTAGTTTTACATTGTATTTCACCATTTGTAATCATGGTGCAGTATTGTGTTTGTGCAGGTTGCACAAATACCAGCCTGTCAGGACATCGAGTCCACTATTTCCCTAACAGGAAAAGGACCGGAGCTAGCGTTCGTTCCTGGGTGCGTTGTGCATCCACCTCCCTGCAGCACATACTCTCCACAGCTGAAGCCTATCAAGAAAAACATTTATCAAGAAACCGTATTACATCTCTCTCCCCCCCTTCGCTGCTCTCTCTCTCCCCTCCGGTACACGGCACCGTAAGTACGTAGTGTGGAGTTGCATTAGGTAACGCTGTGGTGGCTGTCACTCCTGGCTCCCGGCACAACCTCCACTCACCTGCTGCAATCAGCTGTGCACCCTCCCCGACTACACACCTGCTTTCCATCAAGCCATTTACAATGTTATATCAACGGAGGCGCCACAACCTTTCTCCGCCAGATCGTCAAGTATCAGCCGTATCTCGCGTCTCCCCTCCGGTACACAGCACCGTAGTGTGGGGCTGCATTAGGTAACGCGAGATACGGCTGATACTTGCGCATTCGTTTCTGTTATGGATCAGTATCAACAGTCCTGCCAGTAACGTTACTATATCATCAATGCTACTTTAGTTATAGCCTGATATATGATAGCTAACTTCACAATGTTGTGATGTGACGTTAGCTAACATTCTGTAGCTAACGGCGGTCACTCACCAAGATGGCTGCCCAGTTCTCCACTGGTTCTCCTCACACCACAGCTCAATTTCTCTCCGATGGCCGTTATTTCTTCTAATCCTTGGCTGCTGCTGGTCTCTTGGACGCCTAGCAGGCTCATTATTATAAGGTTGTGGTCCGTCATATGCATTCGAATATTCATGTTCAACTTCTTCTGTGTCTTCTGTGTCGAAACTAGCATTGTGATCCATGTTTATTAATACGTTACACCGGCCGCTCTCCCCCTTGTTTCCCCCATGTTACGTCACACGCGGGAGGTCAGGTGCCGAGGCTTTTTTATGCGGAAGTGAACATTTCTTACAAAAACGAAGCCAGATGTCACTAGTGTATATATCTGTATATATTTTTTTTAATCTAGTGTATTCATCATTTTCCTACACATTTATTCACAGGTGTCTTTAACCTGGAAGTTGCTCTTTAAGGCTTCTCCCCCTGAGTTGGGATTGATGAGGGTATATTTAGAAAAATCTCTATCCATTTTTCTACGAGATCATCACTGTTGCAGTTTCCGCTTTGTTAGATTCTTTGTTGGTCAGCAACAAGCAGACAGCTCCACTGTTGCCCACTAGCTTTAGTTTCAGCCTGTTTGTCTCAGGCCCTTTGTGTCCATGTCATTGGACGGTGGCTGTGGCAGCCTGCTGTCAGCTGCCCGCTTAGACAAAAGGAGAATAAAATAAATGGACATCTTGGCAGACATGGAAAAGGAGCCCTTCGCCACCGGCAAATAGCATTTATATTTGTTCGAAAGCTCCTGTATCATCCCCTGAGAGGCCATCTAATCCTCCGGCCTCAGTTGGAATACACTCAGGATAAGGAAATACACGAGGAAATGTTAACAGGCTGAATCCATTGGACGATGTACATTTCTGCCTCCTTGAGCATTAGAGTCAGCCTGAGGCAGACTTTTTTAAAAGCACAGTCATTGTCAGCTCGGAAGTTGTGTAGAGCAGAAACAGAAGGAAAGGAGATTTTTTGTTTTGATTTTGCACACACTTATAAGCATGGAGCATGTCACAGTAGAGGCACAACATACATATGAACCTGAAAATGAGCAGAATATGTCCTCTTTAAAATGTTCTACTCCTCCTGTGAGTCAGGATGGTGTGGGTTGAAGCGCGGTCCATGCTGTGTCAGGTCTCTTTTCTCCTGGCTTGGGGTTTTCAAGCCTATATAATGATTGTGTGTCTGTGTTAGCACTGTGATGTCGTTGTGAGCATCCTCATTGTCTCACTGTTGCCCCGCTGCATAGAATCCAATGATCTCTGCTTTCATTCAGGTGAGCAGTGGGATTAAAAGGATGATTTTTGATGAATACAACTCAATTTCTTGTCTCACTCAGTAATTGTTAAGAACTGGATATGCATGATTGTACATATACGTAATCGAGCCAACAGTTTATGTATACTGTAAAGACGCTGTAAATTCCTTTATTTAAAGGTCAGCACATGTGAAATGTGAAAATCAAATCTCATTAAATCCTATCCTGTCTGGTTATTTTATCCATTAATATGACAAATGAGTGAAGCAATTAGTGCCGAAACATATTTAAAACAATATTGTAGTGGAAAACAGGTGAAGCTGAAATGCGGACAGGAAGTCTTTCCATGTCCATACAGCCAATGGAGTGTGGGCCTGCTGGTGCGTGGATGGTGTGTCTTTGTCCACAGTCCAGCCACCCACAGCTCCTGACTTCAGCAAGTGTGTAAGTCTTTCTTAACTCACTCTTGTCTTGTGTGAAAAACGAGCGGGGGGTTATAAAAATGCTGTGGGGAGAATCAGACGCCTCACCCCTATTTTACATTTTGAATGTTTTATGACTGGCCTCATGTTTTATTAACTCAAGGAAAGGCAACTATTGGTAATATAATGTAATTATATTAAAGGTGAGGTGTCATGGCCATTTCCACTGATCATAATTCCATTGTTGAGGTATACTAAAATAGAAAAATACTGTGCAATTTTCCAAACTCACATTGGTTTCGCATACAGCATCTCTGTAAAGTGTGTGTATTCACTTTCTCCACTAAACGGCTCGCTGCAGCTCTCCACCCCCCCTCCCTGTGAGCCCAGTGTGCTCCGATTGGTCAGCTCGGCCCCTCTGTTCTGATTAGTCAACCACCAGAGAGGCTCCGCTCCGAAAGGTGGCTTAGCTGACAGTTAGCTGCTAGCTAGCTGAAAACACCAACGGTAGCACACACCATGATATGCCAATATATACACCTTACACACCCCATAACATGTACAGATTCGAGTATAGACATTTGGGGCGTAGAACGTAAGAAGAGTACGTTATTTTTACCTGTAATAAACTACTACTTTGTTTGATGAAAAATCAAATCATGGTTTGCTATATATGAATGATATGTTATAGGAGCAAATACTTCAGGGAAGAAAGGCTACTAAGTATTTTCTATCAAACTTTATTTTAGAAATGTACAAAATGAACATAAATATACATATATACACGGTATATCATCCAATCCTCCCCGCCGTCTTGCAAGCTACACCCGGGGCTGAGGCATCAGAGTGGTCATCCCGGCTGGATCATGTATTGTCCGCCAGATACGCCAGGAGTTTCCTGATCTGGCTGGATGAAATCAAATGCAAATCACAAAATATTATATAATAGAAACGTAGTTGTTTTAGATTCGTTAGTAGTAGTTGTGGACTTGTGGTAGCAGTGTGTATCTCAACACCGTTAGCTTGCCAGCTAATATGCTAACCTAGCTTTCTGGTTTACCTTGGTAGCATATGAACGTTGGCTCGGAGAAAAGGCAACTAATGTAGTGTAATAAAACCACTATGAACAAAAGCTAGTGGTTCATATTAGGCTAGCAATAACGTGTTTACAATTGCAATCTTATACATTAGTCTGCTACGTTCGGTCATTCGTTGTAGCTGGCATGAAAACAATGTTTTCGCCTAGTATAGCTAGCCTCGTTAGCATGCACAGAGCTGCGTCGCAGCTTGGAGGAAAACCACATATAATGTACTGGCCGTAAGGGAAATCACCCGGAGTATACTGTATGAGTATTCCGTGTGTGAATGCAGACATTATCCTGCCATGACAAACATGTAAAGCCATCTGCTGACATTGTAGTTTATATGTGTAAACGTTAGCAACTGAGTTAGCCCAGTTAGCACCGTGTCAATGGCTCAGCACCCCAAAAAACGTTTACCCATTTTCACAGTTGTGGTAGATATAGCTTGCTTGTTTTAAACATCATAAATACACAAACAACAATGAATACTTACAGATTGGGTACCCGAATCTCCCGCTGGTCCAAACAAAGTAGGAACAGCATCGTCCTTCAGTGTCCTTCGCTGTATATATCCGGTATGAATGCTCCATGTTTTGTGAAGCTATTCTCCGTGAAATGCCGCACACACAGTAAAATACCGGCTCCAACATCTGAAGGAACAGTGTTAAAAAGGAATGTCAACCACTGACTTCGTCCTGCCCTCGGTAAGGCATGCATTGAACATTTCCCCTCACAAGACAGGAAACAGACCCTCGTTGGCATGACTGGATACAGTTTTGAACTGAACCTGAGATTCCAACAGTAATAATGCTAGGCTGGCAGAGGGTACGGCCATAGCTCTGGGCGTGGCTACTGGGTGCTCCTACGACACAGCACCCAGGAAGTAAAAAATGGACAATGACGTATCTCCAACAAGCCGTTTTGGGGAGGTATTTTCTGTTTTAGAGTTTTAGAGTACTCACTACAGGGTGTACTTTGAGGGTTTTGACTCTGCACACCGTTTACATGCAGAAAAACCTTCATAACACACAAGGGGACGGGTAATAACCGGAATAGCATGACACCTCACCTTTAACTGCAACTACAGCTCATCAACATGATGGGTTCATTTGGCAAGATATAATGCTGATATTTACAATATATTTTGAGTAATTCATGTGTTGAGAAGATTTATAAAAGTACCAACCGGCAAATTTAAAGTAATTGAAAACTCTAAGTGGCAACCACCAGCAGTGTCCGTTACAAAAGTAACGGAGTTACAGTAATGTATTGCTTTTTGCTGTAACGAAGTAATGTAACGCATTACTAATGACATTTGGGTAATATACTACCCGTTGCAATTCTCAGTAACGCAGTTACAATACATTTTAACCCGAAATTAAATGGTGTTTTGTTTTTTAAGAATTCACTAACATCGCGAGACATTCCGACACCAGAGAAAAATTGTGCGGGTAGATTAGTAAGCCTGGTGTTTACCCTTCGGGCTCATCAAGATCCCTCCATTTCGCGTCAGGTTCCCTGATCAGCCTAAAGAAAAACATGTTTTCCAAAAGAACTACACATCTCTTGAATGACAATATGCCTGCACTGCACCTCCAAGGTGCGCAATACATTATTGCGCAATCTATGCCTGTGAGCGTGCAGCGCGAGCCGAGATGTGTGTGTGCGTAGTTGAACCTTTTCATATTTAAGTTTGTAGCAAGTAGAGGGCTGCTGCTGTGTGTGTGTTTGAATGTGTGCGTGCGTGCGCGTTAGTTTTAAAGACATAGAGCTCAGTTTATAACTCGAACCCTGACCAAGCCATGTAATAAAAGTTGTTAGTAGCCTTAACCTGTTAGACCCCAAGCCTGTTTTTCAGGTCTCAGGCTCGAAAATGACATTTCTAGAACAAATGACCATAACTACACTTCTAAAAGGGGAACATTAATAATCTTTTTTCTCAAAGTAATGGTAAACCTGTGAGTTGGATGTAGAAAAGTCAGAATCAATATAGATGTTTTTTAAAGAAAATTCAGATTGAACATAGTAAAAAACTGTAGATTATAGTGTCCGTCCAAAAATTATTTTTTACTTATAGTGAAAACTACCCTTGGATGATGGTTTAGTAGACTAAAAGCTTTAGGAATCCAAAGTACAACATATAATAAGTACCCTGTATCAAGATTGATGCAAAACAAGTGATATTTGACCTTTTTAGAGAGATTTAGCAAAAACAACCCACTTCTGGGGTCATTTGGGTGGATTTTCCATATCTCTGGCCCCCCTTGGTCAATTTTGACGAATGAAATCTCTTTATAACCGCTAGAGCCAATGGAATCGAAGGGGAGTTTTCACATGGACACCAACGTTAACACAAAAAGGTGGGGGCTTTGCGCATGTAGTTTTGCATGAGAGTGAAGCTGTCTCTCGCTCTGACATCTGGAAACGGAAAAGCAGGTTTATTGCATATGGATTATCAGAAATCATTTCCAAGGGACGCAGACACATTGGATTAACCTATGGATTAACTTCAGCAGCGTTTTTTTGTTGACGATGTCTAAAGTTACTGATAAGTCACGCGTTTCCTGCTTGGGGCGCAGAAATATTTGCCCATCGACTCTTGTTATAAGTGGTGCATGTGCAGCCTGCACCTCTTCAATGTGTTACAACCCGGCTCTTGGGCTGCAACAAAAAACTAAAAAAGCATGAACAAACTAGAGTCCACATGGATGATGCTA
Organism: Gobionotothen gibberifrons; assembly: GCA_943591055.1. Taxonomy (NCBI): domain Eukaryota; kingdom Metazoa; phylum Chordata; class Actinopteri; order Perciformes; family Nototheniidae; genus Gobionotothen; species Gobionotothen gibberifrons. Next base: position 312,954 of record CALSBZ010046764.1, read on the forward strand.
TGCGCCTAGCCATGTTTAGGAAAGTAAACACTGCTGTCCAATGAGGGCTACAGGATAGGGATCAGTAAGCATAATAAGGAGGTTGACAAACACAGGCACTAAAATAATAGACTGTATCAAGTGCTGTGTGCCTTTGAGCTAGCCCTGCGTTGTAATATGACATATGTTTGAGTTTGTTTATAAGTTTGCTTACATTTTGGTAGAGCCCTCCCTGGAGAAAAATGCACCAGCCACCATGGCTAAGTGTGCCATTGACACAAACTGTAGCTCCTCTAATGTGCATAATGATTGATGGGGTTCAAGAACTGTAAAGTTTGAAAACCACAACCAACTTTAACAAAAAGTGCTACATGCAGTGGCGGCGCTAGGGGGTGGCTACTTGGGCTCAAGCCCCGGATGTTTTCTGAAAAGCCCCGGATGTTTCACTTAAAAAAAAAAAAAAGAATTAAATACATTTTTTTTTTTTAATTTAATTTATTTTAATTTTAAAACGACTCGGGAGTAATGTGCAGTACCGGAGTCCACCAGAGAGGCAGCCGCTGCGGGACAGTAGCCTGCGTACTGCGTAGCCTTCCCTGCTCTGAAGAAGAAGTGATCCTTCCTAGTTCCTGTCATCACCAGCAGTGAAGACATGGATGATGTTTCAGGTTTGTGAATCTAATGGTGATATCTGCACTCTGGCTGACTGAGCAAGAAGTGAAAAAGAGTGATGTAACGTTAATGTTATAGCTAGTAAACATGGAGTAACCACACTAAGTATACCCTTATATGTTAGTATGTATACAGAACATGACTAAAAATTATCCTAACATGTAACGTTAACCCTTCATACCTCAGTCTACTTTTAAGACACTAAAATAACGTAAAATTCCAATTTGTATTTTGTTTTCGCGCATGGAATTATACCGGCTCTCGTTTCAGTACACATAACAACGGAACCATAACAACGGAACTGACAGGCAACCCTCTGAATCAGACTCCGATTGGCTGTGACTGCATCCACTCAGAGTGTCCGATTCAGAAACGTGACTCTTACACTCTTTACGTCACAAACAAAGATGGTGGATGAGAATAGATCTATAAAACGATAAGCAATGTGCCAGAATCAAGGTGAGACTATCCGCATCCTTTAAAACTCTACGCACATTCGTTTCACCGAAATAAGTAAACGACTGTATTTGAGTAAGTTAAGGCATTAGTTTGCTTCATTAAAGGGTGTTAATGAATAAGTGTTCTCCAGTGCCTTTTGTCCGCTTTAAGGTATCATTAAGGTAGGGTTAATGTTGCTCTCAAAATGCACCAGATTGATGCTTTTAACTTCAATATTAAAAAAAAAATCTTCCCGAGGGAGCATGCCCCCGGACCCCCCTAGAGGAGACGACGACCCCCCTAAAGGATGTTCGGTCCACCCCCCACTTCTAAAAAATAGCACTTTACCCCTGCACCCCCCCCCCGCCAACAACTCCTGGGCTAAGCCCCGGATATCCTACAATCCTAAATCCGCTTCTGGCTACATGTACACACATTTTAAAGGACGACTCAGAAGTCAGCATTGCATTGGTTCACTCGACAAAAAGCTAATGGGAGTATTTTGTTGGATTTTGGATTATTGCTGAAGATAAGCTCTTTGGCTAACAATAGTTTATGATACTTAAACTTTTTGTTCAGCAGGATGATCTCCACATTTAACCACTCTACCTTAACTTTTATGTTTAAAGGGGACCTATCATGCAAAATGCACTTTGTGATGTCTTTTATACATAAATATGTGTCCCTGGTGTCTTCGGGGAACTCACGCAGCGTCAGAAAATAAAACCCTCTCTCTTTTCCTCCGTACCCAAATCTTTTTAAAACGGGGGTACAACGAGTGGATACAGATTTGCTGCCGATATGACGTCAAATCGGCAGCGGACCCACAGAAAGTTGCTATCAGAAACAATGCCTGACGTGTTTTTGACGTAATCTCGTCTTTGTTTACATTAGCAAGCCTCGCTAACACTCAGAGCTAACCTGTACTGTAGAGCACATGTGTTTTAAAAAGCAGGAAATAAAAAAAGGAACTCACCTTGTGATAAACCTGCAAGAGAAAAAGCATTTGAGCTCCATTCTGTTTCAGAGATAATCTTTGATGTGGTTTAGAACAGGATGGAGTTTTATCACAGCAGAATTTAACTTTATCTCCGGTATAATTCTGATCAGGCATTAGCTCCGCCTCCTCCTTTTTTTTTTTTCAAGCTAAGGACCCAAAATCTGCGTTTCTCTAACAGGGCTGCAAAAGAGGGGTATGAGCAGTATGAGGCATGGCTACAATGGGTGAACTGTTTGGTGTTTTAAGCAAAAAACTTCACAGACATGTTTTGTATAGGTATGGCCCTACAATATATTTTTCCAATATAGCATAATAGGTCCACTTTAAAGTAGATGCAATCTTCAAAAGTAAAAAATTAACTTTTGACTTTAAAGGAACTACATCACGAACACATGACTTCCTATTACCACAGCAAAGCTAAATGCAGCTAATTTTTGGCGTGATGACGTTTAGCAGACTCATTTTGGCTCTTCTTATTAAACACCTTTTAAAAAGTTTAAAATTCACAGGTGATGGAACAAAGGCTTAAGCTTAAAATGTAAGCCTTTGTTTATCACAGATCTTATTTATGGTTTATAACTAATAAGTAAAACATGATATGAGATGAATGAACCTGCAGAGCTTAAATACTAACTTATTTCTGCATATATGGCATTACATAAAAGCAAGCAACAGCCACTAGATGGCAGTCCGAGCAGGGTTCTAACCCCGGGATTCCACCGGGTCCGTCTGCGCCGCGTAACGGCCGCGCCGCGGCATTCACCTCGATCGCGGCCACTATAGTCAATGGGTGCTATTCCACCAGACGTGCCGCGTTACGGCTCAGAAGCGTCCCAGAAGCGTCTCGGCGCTGGGCTCCCCTAAAAATAGGCGGCTGGTTTATTTTTTACGCGACGCAAGGCTTTGCATAGCACCGAGCAGGAAGTGGAACGTTCAGAGCATCCAGTCAATCCCCAAAATAAACTAATTTTGCAGACCCTATACCCCTGTAGTCTTTCAAGTAGGAGGAGAAATGCCAGCGTTCTCCTCCGGTTTACAGGCACTGTGTAAATAGGTTGGGGACATTGAACCAGAGTGGTCAGTGTTCAAAGCCTCTATTGCCGAAGCCGCGGCGGGGAGCTGTGGTCTCAAGGTCTTAGGTGCCTCAAAGGGCGGTAACCCTCGAACCTCCTGGTGGACACCGGTGGTCAGGGAAGCCGTTCGACTGAAGAAGGAGGCCTTCAGGGATTTGTTATCCCGGGGGACTCCCGAGGCAGTTGCAAGGTACCGACAGGCCCGAAGGGCAGCAGCCTCAGCCGTGGCCGAGGCAAAGCAGCGGGTGTGGGAGAAGTTCGGAGAAGACATGGAAAAGGACTTTCAGGCGGCACCAAAGTTGTTCTGGAAAACTGTCCGACGCAGGGAACCATCCAAGCTGTGTACAGTAAGGATGGGACGTTGTTGACCTCAACTGATGGAGTGTTGGGCCGTTGGAAGGAACACTTTGAGGAACTCCTGAACCCGACAACTCCGCCCTCTATGTTAGAGGCAGAGCTGGAGTATGACGGGGGATCAACACCAATCTCCCGGGGGGAGGTCGCTGAGGTAGTCAAACAACTCCACAGTGGCAAAGCCCCGGGGGTGGATGAGATCCGCCCAGAAATGCTGAAGGCTCTGGGTGTTGAGGGACTGTCATGGCTGACACGTCTCATCAACGTTGCGTGGAAGTCGGAAACAGTACCGAAGGAGTGGCTGACCGGGGTGGTGGTTCCCCTTTTCAAAAAGGGGGATCAGAGGGTGTGTGCCAATTACAGAGGCATCACACTACTCAGCCTCCCCGGGAAAGTTTACTCTAAGGTACTCGAAAGGAGGGTCAGGCCGATTGTCGAACCTCAGATTGAGGAGGAACAATGCGGATTCCGTCCTGGTCGTGGAACAACGGATCAGCTTTTTACTCTCGCAAGAATCCTGGAGGGGGCCTGGGAGTACGCTTATCCAGTCTACATGTGTTTTGTAGACTTGGAGAAGGCGTATGACCGGGTTCCCAGGGAGTTACTGTGGGAGGTGCTGCAGGAGTATGGGGTGAGGGGGTCTTTACTCAGGGCCATCCAATCTCTGTACTCCCAAAGCGAGAGCTGTGTCCGGATCCTCGGCAGTAAGTCGGACCTATTTCCGGTGAGGGTTGGCCTCCGCCAGGGCTGCGCTTTGTCACCAATCCTGTTTGTAATATACATGGATCGGATTTCGAGGCGTAGTCGGGGGGGAGGGGGTCTGCAGTTCGGTGGACTAAGGATTGCACCACTGCTTTTTGCAGATGATGTAGTTCTGATGGCTTCATCGGTCTGCGACCTTCAGCACTCACTGGATAGGTTCGCAACCCAAGTGAAGGAGTTCAAGTATCTCGGGGTCTTGTTCTCGAGTGGGGGAACAATGGAGCGTGAGATGGGCCGGAGAATCGGAGCAGCGGGAGCGGTACTGCAGTCGCTTTACCGCACCGTTGTGACGAAAAGAGAGCTGAGCCAGAAGGCAAAGCTCTCTGTCTACCGGGCCATTTTCGTTCCTACCCTCACCTATGGTCATGAAGGATGGGTCATGACCGAACGAACGAGATCGCGGATACAAGCGGCCGAGATGGGTTTTCTCCGCAGGGTGGCTGGCGTCTCCCTTAGGGATAAGGTGAGAAGTTCAGTCATCCGGGAGGGACTCGGAGTTGAACCGCTCCTCCTTCGCGTCGAAAGGAGCCAGTTGAGGTGGTTCGGGCACCTAGTTAGGATGCCACCTGGGCGCCTCCCTAGGGAGGTGTTCCAGGCACGGCCAGCTGGGAAGAGACCAAGGGGTAGACCTAGGACCAGGTGGAGGGATTATATCTCTTCGCTGGCCTGGGAGCGCCTTGGGATTCCCCAGTCAGAGCTGGTTGATGTGGCCAGGGAAAGGAAAGTTTGGGGCTCTCTGCTGGAACTGCTACCTCCGCGACCCGACCACGGATAAGCGGGAGAAGATGGATGGATGGATGGTTTTCCTTGTACGATGTGAGGGTCTAAGGACAGAGGGTGTCGTATTGTCATACTGATATTCTGTACAAACTGTGAAGACCACTGAGACAAATGTAACATTTGTGATATTGGGCTATATAAATAAACATTGATTGATTGGTGGGCTTCATGTGGCTTTAATCCTGTTGAATCGTGTACCTTGTTTGCCATGTGTGTGCTTCATCATTTAGTATGTGAGAATGTATTACAATTGCAGAACAAAGGAAAAGGCCTCATTAGGCCCGTATGAATTCTTTTTTAAATGGCACGGTGTATCATTCATCAGTCTTAAAAAGGAAGAAATTCTGCTGTCCAAAACCAGCTGGTGTCTATCATGAAGAAGGCCCCCACACACCAATGCCACTCCTCCTCACATTATTTATTTACAGAAGTGCAAGCATTTCAATCAGTGACCTTTCTCAGAGCATCTTCTCTGCTCTGCAGTGTGGCATTTATCACTAATTACATTTTTACCAAGTTGATGACAATCAGTACACTCTGATATCCTGCCTGACATCTGCAATGTTTCCAGCAGAGTTCTTTCCTTAGTAACCTGCTACAGCCCTGCTGCTCCTGATGTATGGTAAGACAAGTGGAGGATGACCAGCACCAACACATGAAATGAAAATGATCTAGATAAAATAAGGGTCTGCATGCTCAGGCCTATTTTTGGCTGCTGTGTTTTTGTTGGCCTCCTCCTAATATTAGACCCTCAAGTAAGATCCTAATAAAATGCTCTCTACACCCCGTACCACATAAAAAGCTGTAAAAAAATGGCAGACACAAAGAGACAGTTCAGACTTATTTGAGATATGGTAGGAGGTGAAATAATTAATATTGGGATATAATGTTATTAGTGTCTTATACGGTGGTATCGATTCACTGCTATTAGTTTAGCTTATTCAATATACTCTTTTGTGATACTGAGGCAGAGGTATACAATTGTAATCAAAAGTAATCTTATTGCACATTGTACAGGAACATGTAGCCCGCAACTCCCGAAAGGCTGTTCTCTAAGCTGGTTTATCAGCTTTTGCGCATTTCTGGCTGCAAGCTTTCTTAAGTTTCCTTATACTTTTTGGCCACTTGGGTTCAGCAGAAAACAATCTGTCGATTTGACAATTTTATATTATACCCTTTCAAAGTTGATGGCAAGCATATTAGCAAAATACATGTGTTTACAAATCTAGCACACACAAGGCTGTTAAGATGTCTTTGTTGCGTCCATGATGGATTATTGATGATCAAATCAAATCAAATCAATTTTTATTTATAGAGCACATTTTAAAACGATTTTTGGTCGAGCCCAAAGTGCTGTACATACAATAAAAATGCTTTACAATAAAAACACTTTACAACAAAAACAACAGCACAAATACAAAATAACACACAGCGAAATGTCAGGAGTCGTGCTCCGCTCTGACTAGAAGGCCAGAGAGAAGAAGTGAGTTTTAAGTGTGGATTTAAAAACCCCTAGGGTCTGGGCCGACCTCACATGGAGGGGCAGAGTGTTCCAGAGCCTGGGGCCAGCTGCTGCGAAGGCTCGGTGCCCTCGGGTTTTGAGCCTGGTCTTAGGCACTACCAGCAGCAGCTGGTCAGCAGACCGTAAGGCTCTGGTTGGGGTGTAGCGCTGGAGGAGTTCAGCTATATAGGCCGGAGCCAGCCCATTTAGTGCTTTAAAAACAAATAAAAGGAGTTTAAAATCAATTCGGAACCGAATTGGAAGCCAGTGCAGTGAGGCCAGAATTGGGGTGATGTGGTCACGCTTTTTGTGGCCCGTAAGAAGACGTGCAGCGGCGTTCTGCACTAGCTGCAGGCGTCTAATTGAGGCCTGGTCCATACCCACATACAGACCATTACAGTAATCCAACCTTGAGGTTACGAAGGCGTTGATGACCCTTTCCAAGTCTTTAAAAGATAAAAACGACTTGGTCTTAGCCAATAGTCGTATTTTAAAAAAGCAGGTTTGAACTACGCTGCTGACCTGCTTATCAAATTTAAAAGTGCTATCGAAGGTCACTCCAAGGTTCTTGACAGAGGGGAGGATGTTTTTTTTGAGGGAGCCCAGAGTATCAACTGGGGAGGCTGGAGGTTGGGGTCCAAAAAAGATGACCTCAGTCTTACTCTCGTTGAGGTTGAGGACATTTTGGCTCAGCCAGGATTTGACCTCTGTCAAGCAGTCCATCAGTAGCTGTAAAGAGTTTTCATGGGAATTGAGAGGTAGATAGATTTGCACATCATCTGCATAACAATGGAAGGGGACATTGTGTTTTGTGAGGATTGAACCCAGGGGAAGCATGTAAAGTAAAAACAGGATGGGGCCCAGAATCGAGCCTTGGGGAACCCCACAGGTAAGAGGGGCTTTGGCAGAGGAGAAGGCACCCAATTGCACTGAAAAGCTACGGTCTGTCAGGTAGGACCTGAACCATGCAAGGGCAGAGCCTGTGATGCCAGCGGACTGTTCAAGCCGTGACAACAGGATGCTATGGTCCACTGTGTCGAAGGCAGCTGTCAGGTCTAACAGCACCAAGACAGCTGGGCTACCTGAGTCGGCGGCTAGGAGCAGATCATTAAAAACTCTTAAAAGGGCTGTTTCAGTGCTATGCATAGGTTTAAAGCCAGACTGAAACTTTTCATGGATTCCATGCGTAGTTAAAAAAGACTGCAGCTGGGCATAGACTACTCGCTCCAGAACTTTGGATATAAAGGGTAGCTGGGAGATGGGCCTAAAATTTGCGAGAATGGAAGGGTCGAGATTTTTCTTTTTAAGTAGTGGCTTTACCACGGCATGTTTGAAGGCAGCTGAGACACATCCTGAGCCAAGAGAGGTATTTAAAAGTAATAAAATACTTGCTCCAACTGAATTAAAAACATCTCTGAGAAGGCGAGAGGGAATGCTGTCTGAGCTGCAGTTTGTCGGTCGCAGGTGCTTGACCACATCCGAGAGAGAAGAGAGGGACACAGGCTCAAAGTGGTCGAGGACAGCAGGGCACAGGAAAGGAGCAGGATCTGGGGTAGCACTAGTGTGGGCTAGCCTAAGAGCAGATACTTTTTCGATAAAAAACGTGAGGAACTTATCACAGAGAGTGGTCGATGGCACAATAGGAGAAGCATCACAGGGATTAATAATAGAGTTGAGGACATTAAAAAGAACCTGAGGCTTATGGCTGTTTTTGGAGATTAACAGCGAAATGTGCTCTGTTTTGGCTGCTTTGACTGCCGTCTGGTAGTCTGAAAGACAAGCACGAAGGATTTCTAAGGAGACATGGAGTTTGTCCTTTTTCCATTTTCTCTCTGCGCGCCTGCAAGCGCGTCTGAGAGCACGAGTACAGTCATTTAGCCAAGGCTCTGTGAGAACTTTGGTGCGTCTAATCGTAAAAGGAGCAACAGAATCCAAAATTAGTGTACATGTCGAGTCAAACATGGAGATAAGCTCATCAGCATTGAAAGCACAGTTCACATCTAATTTACAGATCGGGGAGACATTAAATGATGAATGGAATATTCAGAAAGAGACACAAAATGACTACAAAAGACCAAAACAACTACAAAGAGTCCGAAAATGACCTTAAAGACTGCCACACCTTTGATAAAACCGGCAGTTCCTTGAAGTATTTTACTATCAAACTCTTGATACAAAAGCTGATGTAGAAGAACTCCTCTGGTGTGGGACCGATCCAAGGTTCAAGGTTCTTTATTTGTCAAACGAACATAGCTACAGTGTAGTTATGTCGATGAAAATCTTGTGTCACAGGCTTCAAAACACAGATTAACTGAAAAATATAGTGCAAGTAAATAGAAAATAAATAATAAAATAGTGCAATAAGAGTCTATATGCAAGTCATTGAAATATGATTTATTGGGTAAATAGATCAATATTTTTTTAATTGGCAGCCAGATGAATATTGTGAATGTTGTTTCAACAGTTCAGGTGTTTAACAGTCTTATTGCCTGTGGTATGAAACTGTCCCTGAGTCTGGTGGTTTTAGTCCGGATGCTGCGGTAGCGCCTGCCAGACGGCAGCAGACAGAACAGTTTGTGGCTGGGGTGATGGGGGTCTTTTATAATCCTGAGGGGTTTCTTCCTGAGCCTCTGGGAGTAAAGGTCCTCCATGGATGGCAGCTCCGTCCTGGTGATGTTCTGTACAGTTTTCACCACCCTCTGTAAAGCCTTACGATTGAGGGCGGTGCAGCTGCCGTACCAGGCCGCGATGCAGCTAGTCAGGATACTCTCTATGGTGCACCTGTAGAAGGTCAGGATCCTCTCTATGGTGCATCTGTAGAAGTTGCAGAGTATCCTGGAGTCCATGTTGAACCTCCTCATCCTGCGGAGGAAGAAGAGCCGCTGTCAAGCTTTTCTGGTGATGGTGGTGGTGTGAAGAGTCCATGTCAGGTCCTCAGTGATGTGGACCCAGAGGAACCTGAAGCTGACTCTCTCCACCGTAGTCCCATAGAGTGGCGAAATCACGCCCATCTACTTCCGGTCCATGGGACCTTATTTCGGAAAGATTATGTATTGAAGTCAATGGAGAGAGAAAACGTTTGAATTGTGCCATGAATTACACATATGATGTTTGTCAATCTTAAAAAATAATTTCCATGTAAAAAAAGTCACAGTTTTTCGTAAAACTGTTGAAATATAAGACTATGAAAAATACGCAACTAGAAAGACTACAAATCCCAGAGTCGCCTAAGTGATGTCCTAATGTCACAATTGTTTTCCTCCGCTAAATATAAGAGATAGCTAAGATAAGATAACTTTAACAAGATGCCTGTGTGCTTAGTACCAGGTTGTTATCATACTAGCAACGGGTCTCGTTCTTTCGCTTCCCGTCTGATGAAAGGACCAGGAGAGGCTGGATCAAGTTAGCTACCTAGCTAGTAGCAAGCACGTTAGTTAGCATTACAGCCTTAGCCTTGTCATTTTTATTAGCCTTAACATGAAGTAACATTAAGTAACCCAAAATGTTAAACAGTAAGAGTAGTAGTCATATTTCGTGAACCCTTTGAAGAGTAGGCTACTGTCACACCGGTGTGATCATTCTATAATACACCATTTAAGCCCGGGGGAGAAATGCTAACGCTGACGCTACATTAGCATCGGCAATCTGCTCTACTTCATGCTATCTGCACAAATGGTTGACATTGAACATTAAAAAGATCAGGCAGTTCAGAGAGAATCAAAGTAAGGCAGGCAGCTTTGCATGACATTCTTCTGGACGTGTTTCATTGTGGTGATAGTGAGGGTAGTCAATCCCTTGTTTAGCAAGACAGTAGTGACGGCCATCTTGGTGACGTGTGTTGTTGTGGGAGACCAGAGATGTAGTTCATTGAGCGTTTCACACAAATAAATGTGTTAATTCACAGTTTTACGACACATTTCATTTATTTTTGACCCTTTTAAATTGGCAAACATCATGTGTAATTCGTGGCACAATTCAAACGGGATCGAAAGATAATCTTTCTCTCTCCATTGACTTCAATACATCATTTTTCTGAAATAAGGTCCCATGGAGGTCTACTCTATTAATGGCGATGGGGGCGTGTCCCTCTCTCTGCTGCTTCCTGTAATCCACAATCAGCTCCTTTGTTTTGCTGACGTTGAGATGGAGGTTGTTATCCCGGCACCAAGATGTCAGGTTTTCAACCTCCTCTCTGTACGCCGTCTCGTCGCCGTCGGTGATCAGGCCGGTGACGGGCGTGTCGTCAGCAAACTTCACGATGGTGTTGGAGCTGTGTGTGGCCATGCAGTCGTGAATGAACAGGGAGTAGAGGAGAGGGCTGAGCACGCAGCCTTGAGGGGCACCTGTGTTGAGGATCAGGGTGGAGGATGTGATGTTTCCCACCCGCACTGCCAACGCCCGTCAGGAAGTTCAGGATCCAGTTACAGAGAGCGCTGTTGAGCTTGAGGTCTCTGAGCTTGATGACCAGCTTGGAAGGCACAATGGTATTGAATGCTGAACTGTAATCAATGAACAGCATTCTCACATATGTGTTCCTCTGGTCCAGGTGTGAGAGGGCAGTGTGGATGGTGAGGGCTATGGCGTCGTCTGTGGACCTGTTTGCTCTGTAGGCAAACTGCAGGGGGTCCAGAGAGTCAGGGAGGGAGGAGGTGATGAAGGTTTTGACTAACCGCTCATAGCACTTCATTATGATGGAGGTGAGTGCTACTGGGCGGTAGTCGTTGAGGCTGGTGATTATTGTCTTTTTGGGGACAGGAATGATGGTGGAGTGTTTTAAACATGTGGGGACTACAGACTGCAGCAGGGACCTATTGAACACCTCTGCCAGCTGAACTGCACACACCCTGAGAACACGGCCAGGGATGCCATCAGGTCCAGGAGCCTTGTGTGGGTTAACCCTTTTAAAGGATTTGCACACATCTGCCCTGTCTAAAACAAAAGGGCAGGGCTCCTGGTCCCTCTGTGCCGGCTGGCTGCTCTCAAATAGAGCAAAAAAACTGTTCAGCTCATCTGGGAGAGATGCGCACGCAGACACTCCTACAGCACCCCCCGCTGCTCCTTTGTAGTCTGTCATTGTTCTTAGTCCAGCCCACATGTTCCGGGTGTTACAGCCTTTGAAGTCAGATTCCACATTGTCTTTGTATTGTCTCTTTGCGCTGATGATAGCTCTCCAGAGTTCATACCTAGATTTCCTGTACTCCTCCAAATCTCCACCTTTGTGCTCGATAGTGCGTGCTTTCAGCTTGCCACGCACCTCGCCGTTTATCCAGGGATTTTGATTCGGGAATGTTCGTACAGAAACCTTCGGTACCACGTCATCGATGCATTTCCCAATGTAGCAAATGACCGTGTCCGTGTGTGTGTTGATGTTGTTGTCCTCAAACACACTCCACTAGAGGCAAAGCAGTCTTGCAGAGCTGAGTTTGACTCCTCACTCCAGCGTTGTACTGTCCTTGTCACCGGTCTGTCCCGTTTGAGTTTCTGCCTGTAATGTCGGTGGGCTGTTGTCCACAAGGTTTCTGATGTGAAGAAGTTCCTCTCTGCTATA
>CALSBZ010046764.1:350060-373323 GCA_943591055.1 Gobionotothen gibberifrons
CTCTGCTCACTCCTTTCCAGCCAACACATATGCTCCAGGCCGCAAGGCAGTGCACTTACAACTACAATGAGCATGTTAATGTTAATACAGCTCTGGCGATCCACTAGCATGTGTGTGTGTGTGCTCAGTCAGCTCCGCTCTGTGTGTGGGTGTTCGGTGTGTTTGTGTGTGTCCGACACCACCGGCATTTGTTTTCAAATTACCACGAACAGTAATTTACACAAATCTGGTTCTCCATAGTTATATGTGTATTCCCAAATGAAAGACTTAATCTCGATGTGCTATAGTCCTGCCGGAGTGCACCGGAACGAACGATACTATCATAAACAAATGCCCCCACACACACACACACACACACACACACACACACACACACACACACACACACACACACACACACACACACACACACACACACACACACACACACACACACACACACACACACACACACACACACACACACCCTCCTCAGTGGTTATACTACAACAGTTTTCTCTCAAAGTTTAGCAACAGGTTAAGCAGCATCTAGCTGTGTTGCCACATATTTGAATACATTTGGTTTTCCCCTTTAGAGAACCGTCTCTCTGCAGACTCCGATCAGACACACACACGCTTTAGTAACTCGTGCGCACGCTTTATTTATTTTTCTCTCTATGAACCCTCCAGGGCTCCGTAGTTATGAGACTTTGAGAAATCACATAATTGTCTAGAGTTTTATTTGATTAAACTGGTGTCTATTTGGAGAGAAGCCGATGATAAACATGACATTTTTACATGAGTTTAGGTGCAGGAAATGTTGTGACTTTTAGACATATTTGTATTGAAATGTTTATCTGCCTTCACAGCCGAGTATCATCCGCTTAGCACTGGATAGTAGTTCTATGACTATGTTTAATTTGGCAAGGCATTTAAAGAAAAACAAAGGACCAAGAACAGAGCCCTGGGGTACTCCATATTTCACATCTGAAAACATTTGTATCATATTATTAAGGGCAACCCACTGTGTTCTTTCATGTAAGATAGACTTTAATAATATAACTGACTGAGACACGACTCTTTCCAGTTCTTTTAAAAACTACATTTCAATGTTATCATAGTTTCCTGATTGATGATAGTGCTTGATACATAAGGGCAGAGGTAAGATTAGAAGCACATTTCCGAGTAGCAACAAAATCCAAAACAGCAAAGAAGGAAAATCACCCTCTCAGTGTCACTCAACATGTGCACTGTTTCTTCATGTTGTGTTGCATTATTGTTCCCCTCTTGTAGGACATCAGCTTATTTCCAACAAGTCCTAAACTAAAATATGGTTTACTCTACTCACACCGATCACTATAAAGTCCAAGTAAAGACATCTGATCATTTGAATCGTATATTCAAATCGGTATAGAAATGAACCATTCAATCATTATACTCTTTGTACAGCTTTTCACTCTTAGAGAATGTAAAGCTGAAATGTGTGGTCATGTACTGCTATACAAAACCTCTCAGTCTGTTCTGGAGCCAAAACAACAGAGACACCTGCTGGTGGAGAAAGGGTTATGCAAGAGGCCAGGCTCCTACTGTAATGAGTGCATGCAGTATCAGTATGAACAGAGAAAGAACCCTGACCAAATTAGGGAGTGTGGACTGGTAGAGAGAGGTCCCAGTTCACCTCCTGGGCATTGTACAATGGATGCCTACTGCTCCTCGTACTACGATGGGTTAAATGCAGAGATAAAATGTCACTGTGTGAGCTGTGTTATGTGGGTGTTGAATAAAGAGAGTTTGATTCAAATCCACCATTTCCATTTAAAATATAAGCTTAATATCTCATCCAAAAATGTGTTACTGTTTTCTGCCTTTTCAATTTCAGAAAAGTTGACAATACATAATCTACTTTCTGTATTAAAAGGTTAATACATCTCCTTAAGATTACACAACACCCTCAGTTCTGCCATTGGTGGGACTGATTCTGTGATGCTCCAATAACGCAGTTCCACAAATCCAAAGCAACCACCAAACACACCTGCTGAAAGAATGTGATATATGCCGTCCCTGCCTCTGTGTGATCCTCTCAGTCCTCCTGTGCTCGCTCTAACCCTTCACTCTCCTCTCTGCTTTATTCCATGCCTGGCAGACGGCCCAGAAATTAGCCCAGAACAAGAAGAAGGTGCAGTACCTACATCTCTTTTTCCTCTGCTTGGCTCTTTGTCTCTGTGTGTCTGTCACTCTCATGGATTGTTGGCCTTTTTCTGACTCCAGCCTCTGCTTTGTCCCTTCCTTCAATCTCCAGTCCCTTCCATATTTTGTATTCCCTTCCAGTTCATGCATGATTTGGAACACTAGCTCTTCCCTCACAGTGTGCTGGATGCAGGAAACAGCTGTAATCTTTCTCACACTGTGCTGGCTTTGTGGTTGTGTTATGTGCGCTTTCTATCTCTCCTACTGATTCTGTAATTGTAATGCTACTATGTATGACCGTAAATAATAACCTATTACCTATGGTTTGCTAACCCACCTAGAGTCAAAATGCCAAGTAAACTCATTAGTTTGTCTCTGAGGCCTGAAATGTAAGAAAGCTATGCTAGTGGCTGTAATGAGGCTCTGCTGGGCCTTAAGCTCAGTGTCCAGCATCCTCATAATGACAATGATAGCATGCTGATTTTTTAAAGGTTAATGTCAACCCTGGTCATGATAAGAGAAGCAGCCCCGAGAGACATTGTGAGTTTGACCTGATGATGATGATGCTAGGTAAACAATCATGGTCAATAGGATTCATCCACTGGGGACCATGAATGTCTGGCAGATTTCACAGCAATTCATCCAAAATGTGTTAAGATATTCTAGACAGAACCACAGTAGCAGACAGACAGCACTACTTTCCCTCCAGCCATGTCTGGTTAAAAGTCTGAATTTGAACCTTTCAGTTCATCGTGTGTTATCATATTAAAGGACCATGCTCCAATGGCACATGAACCTGCCATGTGACTTTGGGTAAAAGGAGTGTTCATGTGTAAATGTTTGTAAAATAGTCACACGGCATGCTGGATTAGTTTTACTATGAAATGATCTGTTGTAAAACACAAGTGCCCTTTATTTCAAGCATTTCTTGCTCAACACTAAAACATGTAATTTTACTTATTTTTAACACACTGATAGATTTCTTAATAGTGTACTGTCTTAATAGAGTACTTTCTTATTCAATTATTTTCTCCAGGGTGAAGTCTTTAAATTGATTGATTCTATACTCTTGCTTCTGTTGCCAAAAAAAGCAATAATCTGAAACGTTAACTTTAATTAAATGTTGTATGTCATAAAGTTTCACATAACTGTATTAGGTTAATTGAAATCAATAATATTGAGTTTAAATATAAATTATTAGGTTCAACTTAAAATTGTTGCTTGTGTGTGTGTGTGTGTGTGTGTGTGTGTGTGTGTGTGTGTGTGTGTGTGTGTGTGTGTGTGTGTGTGTGTGTGTGTGTGTGTGTGTGTGTGTGTGTGTGTGTGTGTAGGCCCCTGAGGGAGAGCCTCAGCCCATGACGGAGGTGGATCTCTTTATTTCTACCCAGAGAATCAAAGTGCTCAACGCTGACTCTCAGGTACTCTCAGGTTTTTATAGCCTTCCATCGGCAGTAATATCACTGATGTTTAAATGTTTTTGTATCTGAATTGATCAGAATCTAGCCAATCCTATTGACCTTAAATTGATGGTTAATTTATTATTTGATTAACCATTAATGCTTCTTATTCATGTCCAGGTCATATACATTAATACAGTTATTATGTCATAGGAATTTGTGTAACTGGAAAGGTGTGAGATACATTTCATTTGAAATGTCAATAAGATCATTCACTTGTCTTAAAGGACACATGTCATGCTTTTCCGGTTATTACCCGTCCCCTTGTGTGTTATGAAGGTTTTTCTGCATGTAAACGGTCTGCAGTCAAAACCCTCAAAGTACACCCTGTAACGAGTAAAACTCTAACACAGAAAATACCTCCCCAAAACGCCTCGTTGGTGAAACGTCATCATCCATTTGATTCTTCCTGGTACGAGATTACGTAAGCACGTACCCGGAACTAAATGGGCCAATCCGTGGAGCCGTTATGTTACGTCCGCGGAGCCGTTACGTTAAGCCCCCGCTGATTGGTCCAAATTGACCAATCCACGGACTTCCTCACACACACACTCAGTGCAGGCAGCTCTGCTGATTTCTCCTCCCTGGCTGCAGGCTGATAACAGACAGTTGGGATCTCTCTGAAATTCTCTCTTCAGACCCATTCTCACAGCGTTTATCAACCTATAAACCTTTTTCTTACTCAATATCAAGCCACACTTATTGTTTTTACTTCGGCTGTGACTTTGTGTGTGCTCAGGATGAGTTTGGCTGTGTTTCGCTGTGTATTGCTAAACAAGGAAATCACACCTCCACGGAGCTCAGCGCGATTCACAACGTCCCGACCAATCAGAGCACACTGGGCTCACAGGGAGGGGGGGGGGGAGCTGCAGCGAGCCGTTTAGTGGAGAAAGTGAATACTGCTGAATACACATACTTTACAGAGATGCTGTCTGCGAAACCAATGTGAGTTTGGAAAATTGCACAGTATTTTTCTATTTTAGTATACCTCAACAATGGAATTATGATCAGTGGAAATGGCCATGACATGTGACCTTTAATACGGGGGTTGCTAACATGTGGCTGAATGAGACAACTTGACATCTTCACGCTGAACATTAGCTGCGTTAAGTATTGCGGTGGTTATGCGCAACCAGACAACTGTGATGAAGTTCTCTTTTAGCTTAACGTTCAAAATCAAACGTTAAGCTAAAATGTTTTTCAGTGCTTTCTAGATTAGAAAACACTGAAAAACAGAAGAAAGATGAGTGAAAGAACTGTAAGATATGAAGCTGTTTTGAAGCATAGAGGAAACAACGTCTATTAGAGATCTTTTCAAAACTAATTCAGAAATCAGTGGTGTACAAATTTGAAGATTATAATGCTGAACAAAACGTGTAAGTATAGTAAACATGAGATCTTTCGAAATCCAATGGAACCCATTGCTTCTGACAAGGGAGCTCTTGTGATGCTATCTTCCGGGTTAGCATACAAAAATACTTAATCACTTAAACACTCTAAACAACCATCAATATGGACCTTTATACGTTTGTATAGCCATGTCCTTGGTTCACTGAGACTGTTCTGGCTTTCTGACTTCCAGGAGACCATGATGGACCACCCTTTGAGGACCATCTCCTACATTGCTGACATTGGTAACATCGTGGTTCTGATGGCCCGGCGCAGGATGCCTCGACCCGACTCTCAGGAGAACGTGGAGGCCTCAGATCCAGGGCAAGAGAGCAAGCGGCAGTACAAGATGATATGCCATGTGTTTGAGTCTGAGGATGTGAGTCCAGCAGCAGAGTACTCTCATGTATTTGCTTGTATAAGTTGAGTTGACCATATGTAAAACCGTCTCACCCACAATCCTCTTCCCCTCTAGGCCCAGCTGATCGCCCAGTCCATTGGGCAGGCCTTCAGTGTGGCTTACCAGGAATTCTTACGGGCAAATGGTATTAACCCGGAGGACCTGAGCCAGAAGGAGTTCAGCGATCTGCTCAACACTCAGGACATGTACAATGATGACCTCATCCACTTCTCTAAGTCTGAGAACTGCAAAGACGTGAGTAGGGCTGTGTATCAAGCAAACACTTGTACTGCTGCCTCATCAGTCTTACATCACTTCCTTTACCAATGCCACTGGTTCATAGTGCCCAGATCGGTCTATAATAACACTGAATGTGTTCTGGAACATAATCACAAACAGGCTTGAGCGCAACAGAGGACATCGATAGTTGGAGTTCTATCTATACAAAATTCTATTTCCCAAGTGTAGCAATCTAGCCACAGAACAGACACGACGAGAGATTAAGAGAGAGTTCTTCCCAAGTCTTAACTCATCAGCAGTGGCGGCTGGTGGAAAATATTTTTGGTGGGGCTGTTGACATAGTGAGTAAAAATTTTTTTTGGAGAAATGACACCTTAAATTATGACTCGCGCTACTTTTATATTTCAGTAACCACACTACAGTTACTAACATTGCCCCGACACGTGTTACTTCCTTACTTACTAAAATCAGTCATAATCAAACCTCAACACACCTGCAAAGAACACATGCTAAGGTGAAGCTAACACACAGATATAAACAAATAGAAAACAACCGGAAAACAGAGAAGAACAGACTCACGTAGTCTGTTCTTCTTCTGTTTTCCGGTTGTTGCCTGTTTTGAATGACGAATACACACTACCGCCGCCTGCTGGTAAGGAGAGTTATTGCCACTCACGCATGCGCAGTTGCGAATCTAGTTCAACCGCAGCGTCATACTACTTAATGAAAAGTCAAGTATAATATTAGTCAAATATGAAGAAGTTACATTTTAAACATTCATGACTTAAACACTTTATTCAGGATAAAAGCCACATCTACACCTGCAAGGTGAATACAGCTGGTAAAAGAAAAAGTGTTTGAATGCGTACATTAACAGGTTTGATGATGTGATACACAGTGCCGCGGTCGGACTGTAGGCTACGTAATGTTACACAAATAAAATCAATGTGCAGGCTTACGTGAACACTGTTCTACATGAACAATACGGGCAGTTTATACATTAAATAAATCAACAGTAGCTGGCGATATATGCTCCAAGTGGAGGCGATCCACGGGCACATCGTATCTGTCCCCGGCTGTTTGAAGAGCAAGCATGGGAAACAACAGCTAGCCACAGCTAGCCACAGCTAGCCATGCCTTTCTGGTGTACCAGCTACGTGAGAAGCCTCGTTGATACGTCTTGTCTTTTTCACGATCTTGCTGCGATATATAGCCTACACATCGGGTTGGTCCGGTCCAAGGTCTTTAAGCAACAGTTTATCTCCCAAACTTCTCCTTTCGAAAGGATTGGAGATTAGCTCTTGAACGGAATTGGGTGGGGACCGAGGTCCGGAGACTCCACCTGCACACGAACGAAGCCATCCTCTGCGGCTTGTGCGTCACCCGGATACGAGTCACTGTCCAAACTACTCACAGATTGGACCGGCGCTGACATTGGCGCCCGGTGATAATCAGATTTGACGACGCTGATTGGCTGAAATTATGTTTCGCAACAGTCAGCTGCTAGTGGCTGCTGCTGCACTGGATGAAGGCTGATTTCTTAGCGCCCAGGCGAGAGAGGGTAATGATGGTAAGACATGGGCAAGGCCAGGCAGGAAACATGTGATTTATCAGTAACTTTAGACATCGTAACACAATTTTAAACAAGATTTTATTGTAGATTATACATTTTACTGATACAAATTATATAATATTTACCTTTTTTATTAAAAATAAAAATAAAAATAAAAAATATATTTTTTAATATATATATATATATATATATATATATATATTTTTTTATGTGGGAAGAGGTGGGGCGGCGCCCCTAGCGCCCCTATGGACCGGCCGCCACTGCTCATCAGAAATTCAGTCTATCAATAACCTTATTCATATCTGCCTGTTTTACAGCCTCTCACCATAAGAGGTTTTGAGAGCAAAAAAAGCCTTGAGGAAATGAACCCTTTTACAAACCAGACTCATGAAAGCTTCAAAGCTTAACATAGATGAATCTCGACATCACTGTAGTGATTGACAGTTATTATTACATGTCACTTGTTACATGTCACAGTTCTGAGCACCGTGAAAACAATCAAATCAAGATTGGGAGTATTACTTAAAAAATGTATTCTGTTACTAGTAATAGTCGGCTGTACAACAATCTAAATCTAAAATAAATGTCACCTAATTACTTTCTGTTACTTTTGGATACCTGCATATCAAATGCAATGCAAATAAGTACAAGATAAATGAATTACCTTTATTGATAGGAGCTGTCTTTCACTCAGCATATTCAGGCAGCAGCCTATACACCAACACTGAAACACATGAGCACATACTACAGTTTAAAAAAGCAGAAATAAAATCTGAGCTAACAGAAAATGCTCTGTTTTAGTTTAATACACTCAGTTCAGCTCACACACACTATTCTATGAACATATAGGTTCACCTGCTGAAAGTATTAGCCTACAGAACAGTACAGCTGACAGAGAAGAGACAACATCTGGGGCCTCATGTATAACGCCGTGCGTAGGATTGACGTGGGAAGGTTGCTTACGTAGTAGAAATCCGAAAAATAGGTCCATACATTTTCCGCCACTTTCCGATTCACCAAACATTGCGTACCGGCAAGGAAAGTGCGTATGGCACTTCCTACGCCTGTTTCCATTAATAAATCACAACCGACTCGAAATGCGGTGCAGCTTTTGCGGGCTTCACGTAACGCCCATATGTGCCTATAAATAGTCAAAGAAACGCCCATTCATTCATTCATTTTTGACTGACTGCATGAAGAAGATAGCAGGAAATGACGACAGAACAGCTAAAAAAAACATCTCACACCGTGTCAGATTTTGGTTATTTTGGGGAGGTCGAGATAAATCATATTGTTTGGTGGATGCAGTTTGAACCAGAGTAGCAGCATGGAGGTCGGATCGTCACCAAAATAAATAAATAAGTGGTCCGAAAAAGTTAATGACAAAAAAAATCCACATAGCCTAACCTTCCTCAGGCAGTGTGTTTGCACCGGGGACAGGAGACCCCCCCTTGATGAGAAACTGTAAGAAATGATTGGGGAATCCCTCCGGAGTGGAGTCATGATGACTGGATCTGAATTATGTTTTTGTAGGCTATTTGGTGGTTTGTGTCCCAGCTGTCGATCAGCTGTGCGCAGCGTCTCCACTGCAGCCTGTGCACCTCAACCCCCCCCCACGCCCCCCCCCTCCCTCCGCAGCAACTCTATATCCACCACTTAAAGGAAATACAACTAATGTGTTGTGTTATATTAGCTGTACAATTTACCACATATGGTGCTCTTAGTTTCCATACCTCCTGTGTTTTACGAGCGACTTATCAAGTCTTGGCAAACGGCATAAAACACGATTACACGTGATATAAAACCATGCTCGTACCTACAACCTATAGAAATGCAAAACGGCGTCAGTTTAGACGTAATTCTGTCCTCCTGCTTACCGCATCATTTATGAGAAAACATTTCATAACATTAACACAACATATTTGAGGTGGTTTTAAATAACATATCCGTATTTATTTATTTCTCCAAGTTATGTTTTTGTGTGCACTGAGGAGTCTCAAACAGGCGTTTGTTTAATCATTTTAAGATTGGCTTTAATCAATTTGTGAAAATGAATTCTTCATATATGATAAATGAGAGGTAACATTTTATTTATGGTATTATTTCCACATATTTCTCTCCATTCTTCCTTCTGCCAACGGTGTCACAGTTTCTCGTCTCTCCCGTGTTTGTGCTTAGTGCGTACGCATGGGTTAGAGTTTGCGTGGAGGACAGCACGGTTTCCCGTCAAGTTACTATTTTATAAATCGCAAACATTGCGTAGAAACTGGCGTACGCCATTTTTTGAGCGTATAGCGCTTTATAAATGAGGCCCCAGATCCTTTACAACAAACACTATGATCTTTTTAGGTGTTGGTAACATTGTAATCCTGCTATAGTGATCCCTAATCATTAGATGTAACAGTAATCTGATTACGTATTTTCTATGTAATTTTGAGGGAATACATGTACCTTTTTGTAATCTGATTACATAATGTAATTTATTACTCCCTAATCCTGGATAAAGTAACCTCTTACACTAAACTATTTGATATTGCTGCATTATGATGTGGGCAAATGTTTTGCGGTGAATAGTAGGGATGTAACGATATATCGAATATCGCGACATCGCGGTAAATAGATGTCTCAATACCGTCGTGAGACTGACAAAATCTACTGCGATTTAAAAAAATAATGTAAATACATTTTCTTTTAAAAAACATTTATTTAACCAGATGGTCCCATTGAGATCATCGATCTCTTTTTCAAGGGAGACCTGTCCAACATGGCAGCAAGTAGGTTACAACATGAACATAAAACAACATATAACACAAAAGGACATCGTATTTACAGGGCTACATGTACATACCTACAGTAGAGACATTGACAAGTACCAACAGTATATTTATATCTCGCCCTGTCAATAAGCCTCACCTTCTTGGCAAAAACGGTATTGTTTATGAAGTGATGGAGAGACAATGCACAGTTTTACCCACTGCTGTCACCCATGGCCAAAGCATATCTCTCAGTCCCAGCAACATCAGTACCAAGCAAGAGAGTTGTTTCCACAGCAGGGGATATTGTAAACGCCCAAACATCCCAGCTTCTACCTGGAAATGTGGACATGCTCATATTCCTAAAAGATAACATTGATGATGCTGAGTGAGTGAGTTAGTGAATTAGAGTTGAGTTACTTGAAAAACTAAAGTGAAACTTGATTTATTCTATTGCAGGGTCTGATTATTATATTGTTGACACTTTAAAATACTAATATCCTACTCAAATGCTGTACAAATCACATGTATTATTTAATAAAGAAAAAAAAATGAAAGTAAAAAAAAAAAAAAAAAAAAAATGCACGTTTTTCCTTTATTTTTCAATATCGCGATAAATATCGTACCGTGGACTCTTTATCGCGATATTATCGTACCGTGAGTTTTTGGTATCGTTACATCCCTAGTGAATAGTCATCATTTATTTCACTCTAACTTCAAATGGTTTTGCGGTTTTGTTTCCTCAGGTGTTCGTAGAGAAAGCAAAGGGGGAGATTCTGGGTGTGGTCATTGTGGAGAGTGGGTGGGGCTCCATCCTGCCCACCGTCATCATCGCCAACATGATGCATGCTGGACCGGCTGAGAGGTCGGGCAAACTGAACATAGGAGACCAGATCATGTCCCTCAATGGGACCAGTCTGGTGGGACTGCCACTGTCCACCTGCCAGAGCATCATCAAGGTATTTATGGATCTGCACTGGACCTCCAGTCAGGTTGTGTTTCCACAAAACACAATTTAACTTAAAGGTCCCATGTCATGGCCATTTCTACTGATCATATTTCCATTGTTGAGGTCTACTAGAATAGATTTATATTGTTATATATATTCACTCTCTGTCTTAAACGGCTTGTTGGAGCCCCTTGCCCCCCCCCCGTGAGCCCAGTGTGCTCTGATTGGTCGGGACGTTGCGAGGCTCGTTGCTGCTCGCAGCTGCGAGGAGCGGACAGGTTTCCGGGTCGGCGATACAGAGAGAACAAGCGAAACTCCTCCTGAGCACACACAAACACTCACAGCCGAAGTAAAAACAATAAGTGTGGCTTGATATTGAGTAAGAAAAAGGTTTATAACGCTGTGAGAATGGGTCTGTGGAGAGCATTTCTCCACCATCCCAACTCGTCTATTACCAGCGTTCAGGGAGCTCTATGCAAGTCAATGGGACTCCCTGTTAGTTAGCCAAGGGGTCCTGGTGTGTGAGGTGCTCTGCGGATTGGTCCATTTGGGCCAATCCGGTCATTTGTTGTTGATTTGGGTGTTCACACATCACAGAACCCAGGAAGCAAACAATGGGAAATGAGAAATCTCCAACGAGGCGTTTTGGGGCAGCATAGACTGTATTCGAGTTTTACTCGCTACAGGGTGTACTTTGAAGGTTTGTGACTCTGCAGACCGTTTACATGCATACAAACCTTCATAACACACAAGGGGACGGGTAATAACCGGAAAAGCATGACATGGGCCCTTTAATGAATACACTACTTATTACTGAAGCTCATTAGGTTTAGTTGGATGCAGTTTTGGCTTTATTTAATCAAAAAAGTAGAGATACATTAAACGACATGCCATGGCAACAAATTCAGTATATTGCCAGCGAGAATATATATATATATAAATAGAGAACACTTTTTATGAAATGGGGGCACTGCAAAGCTATCATCGACCAATTTCCTTTGAAATATGAATAGACAATTTTGACTCATAATATGCCCCCTGCCAAACACAATGCAATTGTTTACTGCGCCAAGTGCTGAGAGTGATTGTTAAATAAATAATAATTGAGTACTGCTGATGAAAGCTAGATTAAAACGTTTCAAGTGTTATCAAAGACCTCAAGTTGTTGCCTGGCAACAACTTTGTCCAGATATTTAGTAATTAAGGAGAAATGAACATTTTGAGAAAGAGAAAAAAGACGTTCAGACTTTTTTGTCCCAAGCAGTGACATTTTTTTATTCTGCTGTGAGGTTTGGCACTTTAACGTGAGGGTCTGTGGAACTATATTTGGTTCTGTCCTGTGAACTGCAGCTTCTGTCTTTCTGTTCTGCTGCTGGGATCTGATCTGTGTTTGCAGTGATGTGAACCCTGTGATGTTTCACATTTGATGTGCATTTCTTTATGTAGGGTCTGAAGAACCAGTCTGGGATCAAGCTGAACATCGTCAGATGTCCCCCAGTGACCACTGTGCTCATCAGACGGCCAGACCTGCGCTACCAGCTGGGGTTCAGCGTCCAGAACGGCATTGTGGGTGATACTGAACTGTGTCTGTATTCTGTTAAATCACTTTTTTATTTGTGATCAAAATTAACTCATCTGTCGATAAACAGATCTGCAGCCTTATGCGTGGGGGTATCGCTGAGAGAGGCGGGGTCAGAGTGGGACACCGCATCATCGAGATCAACAGCCAGAGCGTGGTGGCCACGCCCCATGAGAAGATCGTCCACATCCTGTCCAACGCTGTGGGAGAGGTGAGACGTCCCTCTGCATTCTGACATCACCAACACTGAGCTATAGATCCTCTACCAGACGTATTCAAGAACATAGTTACACACCGAGGTGGAGGATGTACTCAGTTGTTGTACTTATATGTCAAAGTAGCAATACTAAAGTATAGGAATACCAAAATACTCTGTTACAAGTAAGTAACCTGCATTCAAAATGTTACTCAAGTAAAAGTACAAAACCATTAGCATTAAACATGACTTACCAACGTAAAAATACTCTCTATGCAGAGGTCAGAAAGATATATCATGTTTTTGGATTATATTTACTAGGGATGTAACGATATATCGAATATCGCGACATTGCGGTAAATAGATGTCTCAATACCGTCGTGAGACCAGATGGTCCCATTGAGATCATCGATCTCTTTTTCAAGGGAGACCTGTCCAACATGGCAACAAGTAGGTTACAACATGAACATAAAACAACAGAAAAATAAAAAAAAATAAAAAATGCACATGTTTTTCCTTTATTTTTCAATATCGCGATAAATATCGTACCGTGGTCTTTTTATCGCGATATTATCGTACCGTGAGTTTTTGGTATCGTTACATCCCTAATATTTACTGATGAATTATTGTGTTTGTTGCAGCTGGTGAGCGGGAGCTAAGTAAATGACTGTATACTGCAGGGTAGCTTGTGAACTTATTTCAGGTGTAACTAAAGTCTTATGTATGTGTTGATTATGTTTCATATCATTAATCCAAATCGGCAAAGGAACTAAAGTAATTAAAAAATATGGAGTTGTGTAAAAAGTATGGTATTTTCTTCTTAATTGTAGTGACCTGGAAGTATAAAATATGAGAAAATAGAAATAATCAAGTAGAGTTAAAGTGTCAAAATAGTAATTAAGTTCATGACTTGAGTACATTTACACCACTGGTAACCAAAGCGCTTCTGCCACCTAACACTTGAAAGAACTAAGGGTTAAAAATATCACATGACTTTGGCTTGGCCATATGATTATGAGAGTTATTAGCAGGGAGTGACAGAGCTGGGTTGCTGAGCAGAAGCATCAGATTTCTACGGACGGGCTGCATCTCGCTGTGTGCTCGGTTATAAACAGCAGCAGCAGCTACATGACACCCAAAGGTGAATGCCAGTGCACCCAGTGTAAGCAGCACAACACTTATTGCGAGCTTTAAATCACCAGCCTGACCTCCCAGTGTAGAGTTCATACGTTTTATTTAAAGGGGGCATATTCTTCTCACTTTCAGGTTCATATCAGTATGTAGTGTCTCTACTGGGACATGTCTCCATGCTTTAATGTTCAAAAAGCTCTTCATTTTCCTCATACTGCCTGTGCTGGGAGGCATGTGGCGCAGTGGATAGAGCCTTGGTGTTGGGATTGGAGGGTCACAGGTTCAAACCCCACTGCAGTCAGCATGTTGTTGTGTCCCTGGGCAAGACACTTCACCCCACATTGCTCCTGTGGGGATTGTCCACAGTATTGAGTATGTAAGTCGCTTTGGATAAAAGCGTCTAACAAGTAACATGTAATGTAATGTAATGCTGCAGCACCTCTTTTCACCCTCTGTCTGAAACCAGAGCCCAGTCTGCTCTGATTGGTTAGCTGGTCGGCTCTGTTGTGATTAGTCAACTGCATGTCCCGCCCTTTAGCCTATCACGTACAATGTGTTGGAGCGCTAGCCAATAGAAGTGTGTCATAGTGAGTCCAATGGAGGAGTTGGAGGGAACACAGGGATTTTAGCCTCTGCAGACCATTGCACAAAAACCTATATAACACACTACAGGAGAGGGAAACCCGCCATAAAGCAGAATAAGGCCTCTTAAATTGTGCTTAGTATGACACAATTAGTTTCACCGTGACTGTGTTTTTTCTTAAACTTGGGGATGTCTGGGATGGCAATGACTGCTACCCTTTGGCACTTGACATTCAAAGGCATTCACCTTCAATAAGTCCATCAATGAAATGCTTTGCTCTGTTTTTGACTGTCTCAGATCCACATGAAGACAATGCCTGCAGCCATGTACCGCCTGCTGACCGCCCAGGAGCAGCCTGTTTACATCTAAGAAGACCCAGCCCTGACCCCCCCCCCCTTTCCGGCGCTCACCCTGCACCCTTCTGGTCCCAGCTGGTGGACTGTAGTGAGTTGTTAGTGGGATTGTTCTGTTGCTCTGCCTCATCTTCAAGTGACAACATAGAAACCCAGAGTATCTGTCGTCACTAAAAGATTAGTTTTCTTACTTTGGCTAAATGTACAAAGGGTGAAAGATGTTTACACCTGTTGCAATTTCTGCCCCTAGTAGTGCCCCGCAATCCTCAACACATTTCACACTTTCAAACTTGGGAGCAGTTCCTCAGTGCATCTCTAATGTTCAGTTTAGGCAACTTTTAACTATATGGTCATTGTTTAATGAGAACAATTAGAACTTCTCACACACTATACACCTTATATTTAATGAGCAATCTGCACATCTAACCCTGACTGTCCTTTCTGCCATGCTGCTATTTCATTGGCAGATCACTGCCTGTGTCTTTATATACGTAGTTCCTCCACCAAATTATTGATGTGTTTTTTTCTTCAGTTTTCATGTTTTAGCTACATTTCATGGGACCAAGCTGGAGCCTGCTACTGTAACTCAGTGTGAACCATGCTGACAGATGAGTGTGAGCACACACTTCCCCTTGGCACATTCCATATGTCCGCTGCTTTGGAAGAGTTGACGCTGCACATTTCCAACAGATACGTTTCTGACTCCATTGTCACGGTCACTGTTGGCTGATCATTTATTACATGTTTGTATCCTCTGTACAGAGCACAAGCTGTAGCTCCGTCAGCATGTGACAACAACTAAAGTAATGCTGTCCAAACATGGGGGCGTAACATCACACCTGCACCACCATGTCCCTGTGTCAAGGTGTTGGCACAAGACAGGGATGGAATGATTCGAAATAATCCCAGGCGGTTTTTCTCAAACAAAGTGAACCATATACTGTATGAAGTTCTATCGCTTCACTCCCCTAAAACCTTAAAAAGAAAAACTCTACCAATTCTATAGAGCGCGATGTGCTTTTGTTAGCCGACTCTGAAGTTAGAAAAAAAACAATGGGATTTTGGATTAAAATGTGCGTTGGTAAACACATGTTCATGATACTTTCACCTTTTGTTCAGCAGGGTAATCTCCAAATCTGAACACCACTTTTCTTACCTTTGAAGCCGAAATGCAATCCCCAGAAGTAAAGAACTAACATAATGCTATAAACGAACTACATCAGGGTCCCATGACTGGGCCAAACGTTAAGCAAGGTGGCTAATGTTTGGCTAATGATGTTAAGCAGTCTTATTTAGACTCTGGACATTCACCAGTGGGTTTTTTACTGACGTATTTTATGTCTTAGAACAAAACGTGAACATATTGTAAGCTTGTGTTAACCATAGACCTTATTTCAGGCTTCTAACCAAAGCATTTACAAAGAAACAGGACCGGAAATGGTCAAATAAATTAACTAACTCATTTTTGGGTTTTGTAGCTCATTCCTGCACCTCTTTTTTGAACGCAAACAGTTCCAGGAAATTAAGCCTTTATAATTTTGCCTCTATAGAAATGTGATGTATTCATTGCTGGTTTGATAATGTAGTAATAGGTAGGTAATGGAGTGTGCTCGGGACTACGTCATGCCATTGTATGTGGATGCGCAAAGCACTCAACTGAATGCTGTACATGTGTATAGTCTGACTCTGTTTCCTTAACATTGTACAGGGTTCACTGATCTCTGTACACAGGACACTGCTCGTAGTGCATACAAGCCACTTTAAATGATCTAGCTATGGCACCAACAAACAAAGGCTGGCCCCTAATTATTATTCCGCAGCTCAACAACAGTCATGGCATCATGTCACTGACTTTCGCTTTCTCTTGCTAACAACAGTCTTATTCAGTAAATCATTCCAGTGGCTTCTACTTGCTGTTTTTTGCTTTTGTTAACTACTGCTTATGAAACTTGGCTGCAGTTTTCACATTAAAAGTCTACATGTTATGGCTTTATTCCCTTTAAGCCACCAGTTTTTAGCCAAGGTTTTTAATGTTAACTGTGGGTTCAGGAGGTGTTTCGTGTAAGTGACAGCAGCTGACATTTTAAATCCCAAAGATCTCTCTCTGTGTTTGCAGCTGTGTTTTGTAGATTTCACTTCCCACGAGAACCTGCAAATACCCAGTTTGTAATACTGCAAAAATACATTTATCAGGGTTTAGTCTGCATTGACAGAACATTAAAAGAGGAGCAGATAAGAACATATTAAGGCTTCTTAACAAAATATGATGATGAAATATAAGACAAATAACAAAAAATACAATCCTCCTTCAGGAAAGGCCTGATTCATTTGAGGGAGAGAATGGCCTCCAACAGTACTTTGAGAATGTACAATGACAAGCAAAATGCTGCCTTTATTCAATTGGAAATAAGAAACAGTGAATTGTTTTTGTTAATACGCTTTCCATTAATATAATTATGAATAATGCCAGGGAGACATTTATCAGCATCATATCAGCAAAGACATCCCATATACAGCTTTCTATATGTAGCACTGTTTAATTACCCAATGTGTGTTATTTCTATTATGAGTTTAACTGTGTAACGTGACATTTTTTATTTGCTTTTAAATGTGATGAAGGACAACATTAAGACATGTTTAAGGGGAAGAAAGAGTAGGAAGGAGGGGGAGACATATTATCAGGATTATTAGCATATTTTGAGTTATGAATACCTATAACCCAGCAGAGTACAGATCCCTGAAGTATTAACGGCAATGAGATGCGTAGTATTATGGCATGCGGTAGTTTCTCTCACGTTCCTGAAGGAATACAGACTTTCTGTTCCTGCACTGCAGACTGTTCACGGCTTATCCAAAGTGCAATGTTTTATTGTGTTAACTTGAAATATTATTATTTTCATTACCTTTTTCTTATTTAAATGTTCTCTGATAATTTGATACTTTTATGTTGAATTAATACACAAAATGAGACTGTACATTAGCATTTTTTTCAAATGTAAGTGGTGCCTCTTAAATGACTTAACTGGTGTTTTATCCCATTCGATTTTAAATCACTGGAAATCAGTGTCCGCCTCCTAAAACTATAATTTAAAAACAAAGGTTCAGCTGTGGAACGTGGCATATAGGTAACAGGTTAGGTAGACATACCGGCATGTTGTCTTCAAAATGCTGTGGATGATCTTGACTATCTGCTTTTCAATTTGAAGTAATTTTTTATAGTAAAGGTGCTGATATCACATGAGACAAGGTAAGGGACTAAAGTGAGGAGGTCTTTGCTGCCGGTCTTCTGGGTAAAATATTTTACTCTTCAGTGATTAGAAGGATTTGTGTTACAACTGAACAGATATAAGCACCTTTAAAACGGCTTTACTGACAGAAGAAGGTTCTCTACATCATTTGTGTTATGTTCCAGGAGGTAATAAACCAACAGGATAATGAACCTGAAATATAAGTGAATCTCAGTCTGCGACTCACAGTAGTCGATTCAAAAAACGTTTCTTTTTTCACAATGCCTTCTATGCCATTTATTTAACACGATGATTGTCATTGGCTACGAATGTTCATGTGGCTCAGGTTCTGCACATGTATTATAATCACAACATATTTAGTGTCAAAAGACTAAGCTTTAAAAATTATTTAAAAAGGGAAAATAAATCGTTCATGTTATTGCAGCCTCTTACAATGTTGCAGAGCCATTGTGCTCCATTTAAAACTAACTCAATTCAAAAAGGAAATAACGTGTAAGATGTAATTTTTATTTATTTATAAGATACAAATCAAATTTCTGAATTCATTTAAATTGAATTCTCTCTTTTTCAAGTGTTCCTTTAAACAGAACACATCCCCTTGACTGCAATAAGACTGTCCTTTAAAATGTAGCACACCAAGAAGGTTTTATTGTTGTCTCTCTCCAGTCCAAATTGAGGTTTTACGGGGTGGGTGGGTGTGGACTAATGATGGACTCTAAGGTTTACTAAGGATTGCGGGTTAGTCATTGAGGTTAAAACTAATGTTCCAAGTGATAAACAACTCGGAAACAAGAACTTTTTCAAGGCCAGTCAATTTGGACTTTCAATCTTTTCGATCTTATCAGAGTAGACTTTTTTCCTCCACATCCTAAAGCGCTATTAACTCAAAACCTACTCCTCTGCATCTCTGGGAATGTACCTGACTACACCAGCCCAACTGTCTTGCTTTGAACAGCTTTATTTCCACTGTTGGACGACGATGTTTACATCCCTCTTGAGTTTAAGGCTCAACCACATGTACCCCACTGTATATTCGAACTTTAAAACCCACTGCTTATTCCATATGTATGACCTCATTGATGAAGCTCATCTTGGCCTTACTACTACTAATGGACTCTTTATGATGGTAAAACGGACCCTGAAGAGGAATAGGGGCAAGGGCAGCCATTTCTGAACTTACAGAGATTACGCTGTACTGTTCTTACTTCTAGTGTGTGTGTGTGTGTAGTGTGATTTAAACCAATGTACTCCATGTTCAAACAAAAACCAGCTGGATATATAAAATACACATATAAAGTAAATATATAGAAAACTATGTAAAGGTATATACTTCTAATGGTTTTGTTTGTTTGTTTGGCCTAAAGGCAAGCTTTATTAGAGAGCAATGTGAACGGAATGTACAAAACTGATTATGTTAAAAGACATAAAGCTAGAGCACAAGATAATGTAAGGTGTGAGTGATATTTTCCCTCCATGGACTGTCAGGCTAGCGTGACACGATGTAGCTAACAGAGGAAACAAGCACTTGAAGCTAGCACAGGCAGCAGGGTTGGCTAACAAGTATGTTTAAGTGCACTCATTTTGAATGTAACTGAAACATTAACTCTCAATGTGTCGGAAGATTAAAAAAATATATACATATAAGGAAAATACAATTTCTGTAAAGCAGCAGCAATGTTTTATTTATTTGCTAGCTTTTTTCTGTGATGTTCTAGCTAATGGAGCTACATTCCTGTACCAGAGCCAGAATGTTTGTAACAGTATTTACAACAATAAATGACTTGCAGAGGCACTTTGGTTTGGACTGGAATATCATTTAGCACTGCATGAACACATGTATGAGTATTTTATTCGATTCTGAGTTGTAAAAAGTGTAATTCTTACTTGAGCATTTTGGTGTGATGCTTCCCTCAAACCGCGGTGAATTTAGTTTTAGGTTGGATATTCGACGGACATTCGCGGACCCGCCAGCAGCGTCAGTTTAACGGGGAGATCTTCTCCGCGAAACGAGGCTTTCACTTAGGGACCATCAACAAATGACTTTTACAATTACACAAGAAAAATGTTATTTTTAATAAATCGACAGCTTCTCGATCGTGTGAATGTGAAGCAAATTCACTCTAGAGCATACATTTATTGAACACACCTCTTTTTATTGCATTTTTAATACTTTAAATACGTTTTATTAATATTGTATGGAAACATTTGCTTAATTCTTCAATAACTTCCAGGTAATGTGACCTAATCACTCAAAATGGCTGCATAGGACACACCTCTTTTTATTCCATTTTATTACTTTATATATATATGTGTTAAAATGGGCCAGGGGTGGAAACCCGTACAGGAGGACCGGGAGCCACTCGTGTGCGAACGCCATACTTGTCAACCCTCCCGATTTTCGCGGGAGACTCCCGATTTCATGGCCCTCTCCCGGTTTCCTCCCGGGGTCATATTTCTCCCGCATTTCTCCCGATTTCTGACAAAATCTGATTTACTCAGGACTGTTTCCACTCGGACTTTAATACAGCTGCACCATTGTTTGGTGTCCATGGTAACACGTCTCTTTAGTAGCGCGCGCAACTGAAAGTCTCAAAGGGTGAGGAAGATTGTCACAGAAAACAGAACAAGAATCAACAATTCTACCTTCTGCTCACTCCTTTCCTGTTAAATACAGGTCCAGCCCACACATATGCTCCATTAAGGATGGTGCTTCAGGCCGCAAGGCAGTGCACTTACAACTACAAGAAGCATGTTAATGTTAATCTAATACAGCTCCGGCGATCCACTAGCACCCCCCCGCGGTGGTTTTGAAATGCTCCCGATTTCTGAGGTCTCAAGGTTGGCAAGTATGGCGAACGCGTCCACGCTTGTGTAACTGGAGAGAGCGCAAACCCCCTTGTCGGTTTATATACGACACTGCGGTCGTATAGTCCGTCCTCACGAGGACATGGTGTCCTCTGAGAAAAGGCAGGAAGCTTTTCAGGGTGAGAAACACCGCTAAAAGCTCCAGGTAATTTATGTGCGCCCGCTGGCGGTCTCTGCTCCAGAGACCCCTCACCGGGCGACCCTCGTAAATACCTCCCCAGCCTGTCAGACATGCGTCCGTGGTGACTATCCTCCGTAGAAGGACAGTCCCCATCGGTACGCCTTGTACTAGAAAAGTTGGGTGTAGCCAGTGGCGCAGTGCCCTTAAGCAACTCGCCGTAACCATCACCCGCCGTGCGCCATGACGCGCGGGGTCCAGTTTTAGGGCGGCTACCCAGCGCTGAAACTCTCTCATGTGTAAGCGTCCCAGTCGTATGACCAGAATGACTTACGCCATGAGCCCCAGTAACCGCAGGCATGATCTGAAGGGACCATGTTTGCGCAGACGGAAACGAGCGAGACAAGCTCTGAAAGCTTTCACTCTTCTCGCCGACAAGCGGGCTGTAAAAGGCACCGAGTTTAGGTGTAAACCCAGGAAGAGCACAGTCTGTGCTGGGCACAGCATGCTCTTCTCCGTGTTTATTATGAAACCCAGGTTGAGCAGGTGCTTTACGAGGACATTTGTCTGCGTAATAGCCTCCTGCTTCGACTGTGCGAGGAGCAGCCAGTTGTCTAGGTAGGTTGCCAGGCGAATACCCTGTTGTCTCAACGGGGCTATCGCGGCTTCCGTACATCGTACAAACACTCTGGGACTGAGAGACAGTCCGAAAGGGAGTACTCTGTATTCGTAACAAACCCCCTGAAATGCGAATCTCAGATATTTCCTGTGTGGGCAATATACTGGGATGTGGAAATACGCATCTTTCAGGTCGACTGATGTGAACCAGTCGTTCTGTCGCACGAGCCGCAGCAGAGATGTGTGAGTGAGCATTCTGAATTTGTATCTTTTTAGATATTTGTTCAGAGCCCTCAAGTCTAGTATTGGCCGAATTCCATTCCCTCCCCGTTTGGGAACGAGGAAATACTTGGAATAAAAGCCGCTCTGACTCTGCTCTGCGGGTATTATAGATATAGCTCTCTTTTCTAGAAGTGAGAGGATCTCTTTTTCTAGAATGAGGGCTGACTCCCCTCGGGCTTATGAATATACGATGCCCGAGAAGCGAGGGGGGGGGACAGCGAATTGGAGTTTGTAGCCCCGTGTAACTGTTTTTAACACCCAAGCAGGCGTTGTGAGCATCTTCCACTGTTTGCTCCTTACGGCCCGTCCACACAGCAGCGTGCGTTGTATCTTTGTGGTGGGCGTGCCTGAAGCTTGGGAGCAACGCGACCAACAACCAATCACATGAATGAATCTCCCGCCCCGGACATACAAAGCAAAAAAGCCCGCTAGCCTGCTAGCCTGCTAGCCTGCAGCAGAAGCAGGGAGAAAAGAGAGGGGGGAAAAAAGAGTTAAAAAGTGTTCCACCTTCCTTCAGCAGCAGCGGGGAGGCTCTCTCCGTGGTGCTGCGGACCTGCGGTCTGGCTCTCCTAACATACACGCGTTTTGATTGGCTAGCAGTTGTGCTGGCAGATTTTCATAAATGGGATTTGATTGGCTGACGCCTCCGTCGAAGATACAAAAGTTGAACATGTCTCAACTTTTGTATCTTCTTGACGCGAGCAACGTGAGCAAAGTGTAGCTACGCTCCCCACAATGCATTTCGGTGAGGTGTGACGTCACCCCATTCAAGTGAATGGGCAGAAGCGTTGGAAGACTCATCGCACGCCTCTGTGTGGACGGGCCGTTAGAGTCAGTGGAGATGACACGTCTCCTGCACCCTGAGTCTCTATTTGTTGTGTTACAGGGCCCTCTAGTGTCTGAACACGGTGGTACCCTGATTTGACGATTCCTACCGACACTGCGCATGCGCGAGACGGAGGCGTCATCACAACCCCCACCGGCACTGCGTCTGCACGTGACGGTGGCGGCCTCACGGCCCCAGTCGTCACTGCGCATGCGCGAGGCGGTGGTGCCTTCACAGACCCATTTATTGTCCGTCTTTTGAGAGAGCTCGTAGCTGCTCTCAAAAGGGGAACAAATGGCAGGCTGTTTATTGGTTTTTATTGTTTTTTCTTTCATTTTTTTGAGCTGCGCCCTCGGCCCTCGGCCTGGATGCGTTAGCGGAAAATGCTTTATAAGAGAAAACGGAACAATATTGTGACAACATGTGTATTGGTGCACTTGAGGATGGCGTTGAGGCATCTCTCGAAGCAGCGGGAACACATCTGGAGCTGGGGAACCGTGGACTCCCAGCTCTGTCACGGGGGGGGGGGGGGGGGGG
>CALSBZ010046764.1:385492-399321 GCA_943591055.1 Gobionotothen gibberifrons
CACACACACACACACACACACACACACACACACACACACACACACACCAGTATTTATAGTGCAGAGTGCAAAAGAGTGTGTTACCCCATATATCTTATCCCTCTACATCCTCACAGACAGGACATGTTAAAAACAGAGTGGCAGGAAAGAGACAGAGGAGAGGAAACCTGGCAGAGGGAGGAAGGAACGACGACACAACAGCGGGCAAGGTCAAAGGTCACAAACACACAAGCTCCGTCCTGAGAAGAGTCATCTCATTTCCTGCAGCCAACCTGCAACATCCTTTTCTTGCTCGGAGATGAGAGTGAAGAACACCAGCCCAATGCTTAATACACACATACCAACACTGTGTTGAAAAAGGGTCAATACATTATAAAGAGATATTATTACAACATAACCATAAGGGTAAATACCAACAAATATAATTGTGAAACAAATTCCATATACATAATTATATGATTCGTTTTTTATCAGACAAATACAGTATGTTTAATTGATATTTATTTTCAATTTTGAAGTAGGTTATCCACACATTTCCCAAACATCTTACACAAAGCTGTTATTTAGTATAGCTAAAGTGGCTCCAACACAGTTTATATACAAAATGACCCTTTTTGGCTAACTGCAGTTTGGCTTTTGTGGAAACCAAACAGCAGCAAACTAATGTAAATTAATGTGGAGGCAGCTAAGCAAAAGAAAGTGAGTTTGCATTACAATCTATTGGCTTAATCTATCTTTCCAATAATGGGATTTTATTTATGTTAAAGTATATATTTAGTGCATTTATCTTTTCACCAATACCATCTTCCTTGTCTTTTGTAAATCCCAATGTTGCTCAGAGGCGGACAGCTTTCTTAACAAAATTGCATGACTTAAGTATTTCCAGAGAAACACTGTTAACATGTCTCTGCATATTATTGCACAATCCAAAAGCTTTAGAACATCTGGTCTTTATCTGAACTGGATATGTCCCAAAGCTCAGATAAAACCTGCTGGAATGGAATAAACATGACCTGAAATCAACTGTGAGTGTGAAACTCCCACTGTCAGTACTCGGTGCAGCATTGGCAATGTATTACAATATTACATGATTGAATATACTCCTCCCTTTTTCCCTGACAGTCTGTATATCTCTCTAAGAGGCTCTGAAAAGTCGCTAAATCCAGGGAGAAAGTTAGCAACACTGAGTGTGTGTTTGGCAGTGACATATACTGTATATTGTCAATAAAATAGTGAGCTGTTAGTATATTGGAAAGGCACAGAATCTTCTTATCTCAACCATTGGCTGAAAATCGTTCCATTCTGGTCACCTGTCAATCATTGATTCACCTCTAGTTATAAAGTGGTGCAGGGATGAGTCTAGAAACACGGAAATATGTTAAGATTTTACTTCGTCTTGTTCTGTCGTCTCAATCAACGTTTTCTTGAACGTGTGTTTGGTTAGAATCGTACAATAAAGTCTGTGGTGTACACAAGCTAAAGAGATTTTTACATTTTCTTTCAACGATATAAAATACGTCAGTAGATACCCCATTGGCTTCTATGTGTCATAAAAATTGCGGTAGCTAACAAGTGTGTAAATGAGAGTACTAAATGTCATCACGCCCAACATTAGCCACATTTAGCTTAGCAGTGGTGATGCGCAGCTTCGCAAAAGTGATGTAGTTAGCACAAGGCCTAACATTTACGCTTCACCTATTATAAAAGTAGTGATAATATGTGATTATCCTGCTGAACTAAACGTGTAAGTATCATTAACAGGTGGGGGCTACAGATATCATTTCCCGCAGTATTCTGAGGGAGCCCTTGTAATGCTAACTTCCGGATCGGACAACAAAAAAACATAATCAGTGCACCACAATATATCCTCCTCCAGTTAGTTCAACTGGTCATACATCAAACTAGTAAGCAGGATTTCATTGCGTTCACTGCAGAGAGCAGCAGAGACAGCTCACCAGTTGGCAGCTGGTCATACTGGACACCAGCTGGGCTCCCTGGCAGCACAGGATGAATCCAGCCAGGTTAAGGAGCACACACACCACAGACAGCAGGACAAACACATTGACCTGGAGATGGAGGGATGGGGACAGGGGGTGGATGAAAAAGGAAGGGAGAATGGATTATTGTGGTGCTGTGGACATATTCTGTAAAACAAGACAGAATAAACATGATCTGAACACATGTTGGGAGATAAACAGTTGCTGTAATGGACCATGTACAAACAGGGTGGTGACATGACATTATCTTACTAAACAGTCCAATTCAAATCATCAATAGGATAGACTTTAGTGTCTGTGATGCACTTGCACTCATTCGAATCCCTACGCTACTGCTCCTTGCCATACAATTAGACAGAGATCTGAAAGAGACAATGGTAGAGAGAATAAAACGTTATAAATTGTGGTTAACCTTCACAAGGATCAATGTGGATGATGCTTGTTATCAGAACTGTGATAAGTTTGCTTGCAGGGGTGGACAAATCTTTTGAACATCTGGCAAAGGTGCACCCCATTCAGACAGAGAAATGCACAGTTTTCGACTGTCTATCTTATATCTCTGTTTCCCTGTCTAGAATTACGTGAGAAAAGTAAAGTACCGGATCGATAAGCAGTATCGGTAAGAAGAGGAGCACCGTTAAAATCCTAACGATACCCATCCCAGTAGGAGGTAAAGAATACGTCCACATTAATCCAGTTACATTTAAAGGCCTGTAGTCCTTTCTGTAGCACCCTACAACCAGACTACAACATTTGTTAAAAAAGAAATCACACCATAACCATTTAATATATTTTTTAATGAGAAATGCAAAAACATCCATCCCTCTTATATCATAAACGATATCCCAAATGAGATGAGAAAACTCTAAAACGGTATTAGGACAACTGTAGGTTGACAAAATGTTATTTAGCTGTTGTTGTTGTTGTTGTTGTTGTTGTTCACACTAATGACTTTTTGATTTTGGGAGTTGACCTCCAGTGTTCAAACGCACAAGAACAGGAGGACGTCTCTATCAGTTTAGATTCAACACACCCTTCCGCATGACGAAAGCATCGAGGTATTTCCACGTGACTGCGTCATGGATGAACAAAGAGAACGTCGCCGCCCCCAACACAACTCTCAAGTAATATCAAGTCCAAAAAAACCATATGAGGCGCCCAATTTGATCAACTTCAGGTTTATGAGACCACAAATAATTAGCTAACTACCCCTCCCCACAGTCCCTCTCCCTCACTTCCTGTCGCTGAGAATGTCTATTTTCTGCCACTTCATATTGGATTATAACATTAAAGTAATGAACAACACTATCAGAAGCAGCTTTAATGGCCAAGTAAATGTTCACCCACATGAAATAAGGGCAGGCCATACAAATAATGGTATTTTATGTAGCTACGTCGATGCGGGAGTACGCAGTGGGTTGGGTACTGAAAAACCATAGAGGCCACAACGTTCCTGTTGACATCACCACTATCACAACTGCATTAAATAGAACCGTCTGCTGTTGTCTGTGAACAATTATCTGAAGACAGTTACTAGATATTTCAGAACTTTTAAAGATGGACTTGTTGAAGAACACTCCCATTACATCATGGTGCTGCTCTGCTGTCTCACATCTTGCTTTGTTTTAAGCATCATACACAAACATCAATAACTGTTGGTGAGCTCTCCCAGTCTCTAAACATGTATTTACATCCACGATTTAATGGAAATTCTAGAAGACACACAACTCATTTCATAAGAATCCCTAAGAACTTGAAAAATGTTCAAAAAGCTAAATGGAAATTCCTTTTATAACACACTGACTGAGTCAGCCACTCTAGTGTTAAACCTGTTGCTACCATGGTAACCGCCAGCATCACTAAACTGACCATAACAGAAACCTTGAGGAGAAAGAGGTGATCGAGGTGGAGGCATCTTTTTGCCACAGAATGCTGTTCCATATTCTTCCATATCTGTCTTTTCTTAATCTACATCCGTCTCCCCCCCCCCCCCCCCCCCCGCCTCCCGACTCAACTGTGAGTGAGTCGGGAGTTGAGTCATTAATTAATGACTCAATTAAATTTAAGTCATTTAATTGACTTAAATTAGTTTTAAGTCCAGTTTAAGTGACTGGACTTAAATTTAACAGCAACACAAACATTGTAACCAATGCAATCACTTCTTTGTATAAAGAACAAAGAGCAAATATCTTACCAGCAGCAGCATGGGTCTTCTCCATGTTGTGAGGCCTACGATGCCGGACAGAATGACCTGGAAACACACGGTGGAAAATGTGTTAAAAAGGTCAAATTGATCACCAATATATTTATTTATCCTTAAAGAGTACCCTAAGACTATCATGTTCAATGTGTTGGAGCGTTAGCCAATAGAAGGACAGGTGTTAGATAGTGATTTCACTGTGTTGCGGAATTAAACAAAGGAGTCCAATGGAGGCGTTTCAGAAAGAGAGGGAGGGGTGGGGGGGTGGGGGGATTTGCAGTCCATTTACATGCACACAAAGCTATACCACACTACAAGTTAAAATCCCAAAAGCATAAAAGGACCCTTTCAATTCTTAAAGGTTGCTACTGAGTTTCTTACACAACATCTTTGTTTTTGTTAAATGAATGGTTTACTAAATGATGGACTACCCAATGAATTGATAACATCTAACATAATGTGATGAGTGTGCACAATACTGTATAGCCTGTCAAATAAGTGGAGGATCTCCTGGCAAGGTGTTTCAACTTAATTTATAGTATATAGAATAGAATAGTCAAAATGGATGGAACTTCCCTGAAGCAATTCAGAGTGCCTGTTATTTCTATAATGATTCGGAGATTCTACTTATGATTAAATGCACCTTAATTGCTTGCTTTATTAAGAATAATTAAATAATTAAACAGGCATATGGCAATAATGTTATAACATTATGCATAACTAATTATTATTACTACTGGCAAATGTAATCTGACCTCCGCCCTTTGTTGCATTTCCTCTGTCCAGTCCCTTTTCAAATGTTCTATCCAATAAACAAGGTAAGATGTAAAAATGAAATAAAAAAAAGAAGGTTTATTATGTAGCACAGTATGTCACAGCATAACTGATATGATTTGTTTGAGTGTGTGTTTGTTTGACAGATATCCTACACTACATCCTGGAATATGGGTTATTGGCCCTTAAAAGTGCTGCTCGGTACCATCAATTGGGAAGTTGTGCCATTTGCATTTAAACAAGTCAAGCCATAAGTCCGGGCAAAGCAGTATTTCAGAAGCAACAAA
Organism: Gobionotothen gibberifrons; assembly: GCA_943591055.1. Classification (NCBI taxonomy): domain Eukaryota; kingdom Metazoa; phylum Chordata; class Actinopteri; order Perciformes; family Nototheniidae; genus Gobionotothen; species Gobionotothen gibberifrons. The sequence continues at coordinate 390,751 of CALSBZ010046764.1, forward strand.
GTCTCAAAATGAACACCGACACTGAAAAAACTGAACCGTTGACAATTTTCACATAACTGTATTAGGTAAGTTAAAAGCAATTATATTAGGTTGAACCTAATATTTTGTATTTTTAACTTAATATTATTGCTTTCAACTAACATAATACAGTTATGTGACATCTGTTGACATAATACATTAAATTAAAGTCACCGGTTCAGTTTTTTCAGTGTGTGCTCATGGTCAGATCCTTTCAGCTGAAATCGATTCTGTTGACACTTTATTGAATAGCACAACTTTGTTTTACTTCTATATGTGTTTATTTCTTACCAGAATTGTGGTATTTCCAAAACACTACTATAGCTTAACTTTAATAATACATCATGATTTAGTAGTTGATCTATATCCTATCCTATGTATAACTGTTACTGAAGCTGTAAAATAAAAGTGGGGTAAAAGTATAGAGTAGCAAAACATTGAAATACACTATTATGTTTAAATACAGAAGTTGAATAAATAATGTGACATACTTTCCACCAATGGTTTTAACTACTAACAAAGTATTATAAATGTATCATAAAATAAAGTGATACCAACAATATTATTGGCCTACAATTAGTGTTATCCAAAGAAAACATTTAACTTAATTAACTAATAAGCATGTTACTAGCAATTAATACAAAAATCAAGTCTGTAGCCTACTGTACTACCTAATCATTATATCCTATTAAACTCTTTTCTGATATCCTTTAGAAGTACACAGAAAATAATGCAGTGACATCCCACATGTAACTTTCTAAGTGATCATGCTGGACCACAACTTAACTGCAGCGTTAAGGAGGTATTTATTAATTCATAATAAGCAGAGGTTGAAGAAGTATCCAGAGGCTTTACTTGAGTAAAAGTACCAATACATTATTGTCAAAATATTTCATTAAAACCAAAATTATAATAAGTACTATCAGCAAAATGTACTTGAGTTTAACAAGAAAAAGTCATCATTGTGCAGACAAATTGCCTTTGTGTGTGTTTTATATGATTATATATTACATTTCTAGATGATATTTTTGCATCAAGTAGAAATGTAATGTTGTTGACAAACAAAGTTCAGAATTACTTAAAAAAAATTCAATTCAGTTACTCTTAAAGAGTCCACTAGTTGTAGTGATGCATTTTGTTTAAAGTAGCTAAAGCTGTTAAATAAATGCAGTGGAGTAAAATTACATTATTTCCCTTTGAAATGCATCGGAGTAGAAGTACAAAGTTGTATAAAATGGAAATACTCAAGTAAAGTACAAGTACCTCAACATTTTACTTAAAGGTCCCATGTCATGGCCATTTCTACTGATCATAATTCCATTGTTGAGGTCTACTAGAATACATTTATATTGTGCAATTTTCCAAACTCACATTGGTTTCTCATACAGCATATAGAAATGTATTTATAGGGATAAACCCCTTGAGATGCACCATCTCGTTTTCGAGGGGGTCCCGATAAGCATCTCTGTATAGTATGTGTATTCACTCTCTGTCCTAAACGGCTTGTTGGAGCTCCTGCCCCCCCCTCCCTATGAGCCCACTGTGCTCTGATTGGTCAGCTCGCCCACTGTGTTCTGATGAGTCCACCACCGTTACAGCGGAACATCATCGATTATGTGTTACAATGGCGTTAGCAACACCAGTAATGACAAACAGGTGAGAATGCTGCGTGGGGTCTGGGTGCCGTGTTGGTGGGACGTTGCGCGGTTCGCTGCTGCGAGGAGCGGACAGTGTGAGCTGGGTTCATTTCCTGCTTGCTACGTGGGGTCTGCGAGACAGCGAGACAGCGCAAATGGACGCGGGAAGGGGGGGGTGCTGAGGGGGATGCAGCACCCCCATATGCGAGGCTCCACTAGCACCCGCATCCGCCCCCCGGCACCCCCAAACGCAGCGCACCTACAGTGTGACCCCTTGATTCCACCGGGTCCGCCTGCGCCGCGTCCCGGCTGCGCCACGGTTTTTGTCCGACCTCCTCCAGTTTTTGTCCGACCTCCAGCGTCATAACCCACCGCGCTCACAGTTTCGCCGCTGAGAGAGTGTGTGTGTGTGAGGAGCTCCACGGATTAGTCCATTTGGGTAAATATTGTCTCGTCACTGTACCCAGGAAGAAAAAGACAAATCTCCAACGAGGCGTTCTGGGGCAGCATAGACAGGTCTTTTCTGTGTTAGAATTGTACTCGCTACAGGGTGTACTTTGAGGGTTTGTGACTTTGCAGACCGTTTACATTCATAAAAACCTTCATAACTCACAAGGGGACGGGTAATAACCGGAAAAGCATGACATGGGACCTTTAAGTAGGCTAGAGCACTAGAGTAAATGTACTTAGTTACTGGTAATAAGACATATATATTTTCTTTTGCCACCCTACACTCAGTGAAATAATAGCCCCTCTCCAGTGGCTCTGGCAGGGACACATGTGGAGGCGTCTGACAGATCCATCCTGCTGAGTGACACTTCCTTTTTGAAATATTAAAGTGTTCTTACACAGTACCGGATGTACTATACATAGGCTATGCCAGGGGTGTTTGGTGACCTGCTATAAAGTTACAGGCACAATTGTCATGAAGTGCCATGCACACTAAAACTTACCGAGGAGCCTGCCCAGAAGGGACATGAGTTCCGGATGGGGGGTGAGTTGCTGAGGGACAGAGCTCCGAAGCACAGCGCCACCATGGAGCCGCCGAGCAGCAGCTGCAGCAAGCCCAGCGAGAGCAGCGGCCGCCCGGGCAGCAGCAGCCGAGAGCCCCCGCCGGCAGTCCGGGAAGAGGCGGACAAGCCACGGGGTCGGTTTCGGTAAGGTGGCTCAGAGAGCTGCGAAGCCCCGATAACCGGACAGCAAGACCCCGGCAACACCACCGGGAGCGACATGAGAAGCGTCGAGTGAATCGCAGAAGGTCTCGGAGCACTAGTCCTCCACAGAAGCGATGTTTCTCGGGCTAAAGGGTGGATACTCGCTGAGCTCAGTGGAGCTGCCCCCCGCGCCTGCCATGATGGTGTCCAGTTTTAAATAACATGGGCATGGAGCCGCAGCTTGGATTGACTTTCACATATTTTGGCAGCGGGTTGAGAAAAGTGAGGACGGGGGAGGGGCATAGCAGCCATGTGTAACATGTAAACAGGCAGGGTGTCTTCTTTAAACCTTCAGATTATACCACCTCGAAATAAAAACGACACTTGAAGCCTTACATTGCACCACAGACTATGTATTCAATACAGTACATTGTTCACCAAGCAAGGAGGGGTTCTGTATCAGGGCCGTGCGCAAACTTGGGCAGAGCACGGGCTTGAAAAGAAAAAGGGCACCCCCCCAACCTCCCACCACACCCTAAACCAGGGGTGCCCAACCTTTTTTTTGAACCTACTTTTAAAGTTGCCAGTCTGCCAAGATCTACCAGTCTAAATAGAGAGGCGTAGCCATTACTGACAGCCTACAACCAGGTAAATACACACTTCTACTTGTATAAAAACTGACCTTTGTACGATTAATACTTCATAAAATACTGCAGATCCTTTATCTTACCTCTTTCTAATATACACACATACAAGTATTTAACTGAAGTTACACAACATTGTTGTTGATACAGAGTTGGCGTTTATTCACACGTCACCTACTACAGTGGGTAATGTTTTCAAGAAACATTGAACAGTGCTGCCACATATGACACAGGACAAAAAGAAAAGACTCTGAACCCTTTCTTTGCCATTATATAAAAATAGTGTTGCTACAAAAGTCTAAATTAGGCTTACTAATAAGACAGCTCAGATCTGAAGCTACACAGGAATCTGCTGCTAAAGTGCAATAAAAAAGACAAAATTAATAGAATCAAACCCTTTTTTTGTTGCATTTTAGTAGAGTATAAAAATAAATGCCTTTTAAAATAGGATGCAAGCAACACTAGTTTCTTAACCTGAATTGATAATAGACTATAATCAATTTAAGTTTGCATTCTTATACAATTTTGTACAATAATTATAATGAATAAATTCAAACAAACTAAAACGTACAGCTGATATCTAACTATCTAACTTGAGTTTGTATTAATCAAAAACCTGTTGAAATGCTACTGTTATTTTTACTGTCCCCAAAAAGCGCGTCGGCAGCCTCCAGGAAAGCTTCTTTCACAACTTCGCCGTCTTTGAAAGACTTCATGTGTTTCGCAAGAACGTGACTGACACGATAAGATGCTATGGTAGCAGCCTTGCTCTTGTTGTTGGGCCGGGTGAAAATGGACTGCTGTGCATTTATCTGTCCTTTCAGGTCCCTCACCTTTTGGGAGCGTAGGGCAGAATTAGGAGGGAATTCCGTCTCATAGCGTTTGTGCACTGTTTTGAAATGCCGCTCCTAAATTACCCTTCTTCGATAAAGCCACGCTCGCATTGCAGATGAGACAGATGGATTTTTAATTGGAATAGTTACAAAAATAATCATCCTCCCACTCGGAGTGAATATTATATATTTTGGGCTTTTTTGCTTCTGCCATAATTGCGGTCTTGAGTGTGTGCGGACTGTCACTCCTGTTGACACGAACAACGTCTGTGAAATAGTGCCCACTGCCCACAAGCCACGCCCCGACACATGGGGTCACGCCGGCCAATCACAAAGCTTTGATGCGTTCAAGTCCATTATTCTGGCACAGGAAGATTATGTTATAGGACATTAACGATAAAACAGAATATTGTTGTTCTATTTTTAGACACATCTCGAGATCGACTGGGAATCAACATCAGAATTATGTTATTAGTCCCACAGCGGGGACATTTACAGTGTTACAGCAAAGTGGTATAGCAGATAAAAAGTTAAACAATACAATACAGTACTCACCGATAGCTACAAATGAGTAAGAGCATTTAAGTGATCATATTAAGGTTTGACATATTATAAAAACTTTTACACATACAAATGATATCGATTATTGCACAGTAGAATTCCCCAAAACAGTGTACAGTATATATTGCACATTACAGGTTTATTTGACAACATTTCAACAGTCTGTTTTGTGTGAGGGTCGACCAGGGGCTGTGGTGTTGTGTGACTGCTGCAGAAAGGATATTCTTTTTATACTTATCACCATTGTTGAGACTTCTGATTTATATTGCTACGACTGCTTCCACTGAAAAAAATCCATGCAAAGGCACCATGTCATGACGTCACAGTTTATATCGCTGCTTTTCTCAGCAATGCCAGTGTGAATATCACTCACAACAAGAACAATAGTGGACTGAATTGTTGCTGAGCTTCAGTTGTTCTTATTCCTATGAAGCCATATTCAATTTAAGAACAACTTTTGTATTGTTCTTCAGATTGATGTGGTTAATAATCTGCCACATAGTGTTCAGCAACTGGAAAGCTGCTGGAAAGTTGTGATTAACGTTCTGACTGGTGCACAAGTAACGTCCCCTGATACATATTTCCTCAGATATTATAATTGTTCAGTTTTAATTGGCAATGTTAGGCAACATAGCACTGTAAATAAAGTTGATCTTGTATGACATGGAGAATGTTAGCCTAGCCACCAAAGCAAGTCTGTCTAATGAATAACGAGATTAAGAGGCAACAAATTAACTTTATATTATATACACTCTATATAAAGCTTTTGTCACGGAACACTACCGGCATATTTTACAGACGTATTTTTGACTATTATCTTTCTTCTGACGTTCTGATGTAAAAACTTGAGGGCCTATTACACCTTATTGCTGGTGTGAAAAAAAGGCAATGATAGAAAATGGGTGGTCATTAAAAGTATGGTGACAAATTAATAATATGTAACACATATACCTGGTTAATGTGATGTTTATAAAGAATGTTTATGTTTATGTTTATGTTTATGTTTATTAAGGATCCCCATTAGCTTTTGCTCTCGACAAAAGGTACTCTTCCTGGGGTCCGACAATGTGACAACATACACACACACATACAGTTATATACGTGTGTGTGTTCTAGCCACTTGGCGTAACAACTTTCTACTCTTTGCCATGCTTACCATGAGCCGTTACTGCTTTGGTTAATCTCGCCCCACAGATGAGTGTGGCTCTCGGTTCTCAAAGCTGGAGAACCGAGAGCCAAATTGGCCAAGTTGGGGCTGGAGTTGAACCAATTGTTAAGGCCAAGAGCGAGCCCTGCGTCTGCGGAAACACGAAAAAAATGATTTGCAAGGAGGCACAGGCTCCAAACGGGCCCTGGAAAGTTGGTATCTGAAGGCTTGTCTTCGAACCAAATTTAAAAGCAATAATAGTGCAAGATTTTATTGCAAGACCAATTTGCAAGCAATGCAGATGAAGTAAACTATATACATGTTAAAATGTGAACACAGAGGAACCTGAAGCTGCTGACTCTCTCCACCGTAGTCCCATTGATGGTGATGGGGGCGTGTCCCTCTCTCTGCTGCTTCCTGTAATCCACAATCAGCTCCTTGGTTTTGCTGACGTTGAGATGGAGGTTGTTATCCTGGCACCAAGATGTCAGGGTTTCGACCTCCTCTCTGTACGCCGTCTCGTTGCCGTCAATGATCTGGCCGATGACGGTCGTGTCGTCAGCAAACTTCACGATGGTGTTGGAGCTGGGTCAATATCACTGTAAAGTAACTTTGGTGTCCCCATCAGAATCACTCAGTTATCATGAAAATGTAGCAGAATAATGAAACTCTGAGGTCTTACTATAAAAGGCCAAACATTTACACACATATCAGTACAATGATAAGTCTCTTGAAATGTGTTTCCTTAATGTTTTTTCATTGGATGTACGTGATTTTGGCATGTCCCACACACTGCAGTGCTAACTACAGTGTGTGTAATAAGTCAAATCATGGTTTGCTATATATCAGGGGTGCCCATTACGTCGATCGCGATCGACCGGTCGCTCGCAAAGGTAGTGTGGGTAGATCGCATGGCATTGGAAAAAAAAAAGAGAAAAAAAAAAAAAAGTTAGCCGATCATCCATCCTTAGTTACTATGGCATTTGCCACTTGATTGACGTACAGGTAAGCCAGTCTGAGTTGTATTGTGCCATACAGGTTCATGCAGTTATGAGGGGGCCTCACCTCCTCACCTGAAGCGCAAATGCGGCGCACTATTATACACTTATGCGCCGCAATTAGTGTAAGTGTGCCACAGTTTATCGGCCCGTCCACACAGCGGCGTGCGTTGAAGCTTGCCGGCGGGCGTGTCTGAAACTCGACCAACAACCAATCACATGAATCTCCCGCCCCTGACACATAAGCAGCGGTTTGATTGGCTAGAGCTTGTACTGGCATATGATTCGATTGGCTGACGCTTCTGCCGAGGCGTCAAAAGTTGAACATTGCTCAACTTTGTAGTCTTTCTAGTTGTGTATTTTTCATAGTCTTATATTTCAACAGTTTTACGACAAACTGACTTTTTTGACATGGAAATGATTTTTTAAGATTGACAAACATCATGTGTAATTCATGGCACAATTCAAACGGGATCGAAAGATACGTTTTCTCTCTCCATTGACTTCAATACATATTTTTCCGAAATAAGGTCCCATGAGTTCCACCGGAAAGGGAGGGACGTCGGCTCTCTATGACCCCAGAGGTCGGTTTGTTTTTTGCTAAACTTCTCTAAAAAGGTCAAATGTCACTTGTTTTGCATCAATCTTGATACAGGGTACTTATTATATGTTATAATTTGGATTCCTAAAGGTTTTAGTCTACTCTCCCATCATTCAAGGGTGGTTTTCTAAGTAATGTTTTTTTTTGGACGGACCCTAATTTACATGTCTTTACTATGTTCAATCTGAATTTACTTTAAAATAAAAAAATTCTATGATTCTGACTTTTCTACATCCAACTCACAGGTTTATCATTGCTTTGAGAAAAAAGATTATTAATTTACCCCTTTTAGAACTGAAGATATAGTCATTTGTTCTGGGAATGTCATTTTCGAGCCTGAGACCTGCACTCTAAAAAATGATTCATGGGGTTAGGAGATTCCACTTAAAAAAATATACTTTTTCAACATAGAAAATGTCGTTTTTTACCTCAACTTATTTTAGTTAGTTTACAACTCATAATAAATCGGTCAAACGTCAAAAAATGTTACTTACAAATGTAATGATTTTGAAAAAAATATTTCTGCGTTCACTCAACTATAGGGATATATTAAGTTAGAGTAACTCATATCTATTGAGTTTCAACGGTAGTTTCAAAACTGAACACACGCTTGGACTTGCTGTTCATTACTCTCTCTGTCCTCTTTCTCTTTGTTCAATCTCTCCCTCGTTGTTCACTTTTTGCTCCTCCTCACTTGTCGCTCCTGCCAGTGAATTAAAAGCAATTCAGCAATTTAGTTCATTTCACTTGTTTGTTTGCATTCTTTTTTTAAATTTAAATCTGTTTTGTTTGATTCTCAAAAGAGAACAAAAATGTAAGCAAATTGTGTTTTATACAATTGTATGTTATTATGACATCATAACTGCAATAGATGTTGTTTTAAAATTATGCCGATTGTCTATATTGTAAATGAAGACTAAGTTATAGATAAATAGATAGATAGATAGATAGATAGATAGATAGATAGATAGATAGATA
>CALSBZ010046764.1:399331-420789 GCA_943591055.1 Gobionotothen gibberifrons
GATAGATAGATAGATAGATAGATAGATAGATAGATAGATAGATAGATGGATAGATGGGGTTATTAAGCCTACATTATTTTGTGTGACTGTACCTGCAGTTCCTCCCTGACTTCCATCACTTTCTCTCTGCCTGTCCTGTCTCTTTCTTACCAAAGCTGAGCTTCGACTGACGTAGTCTTGTCAGTGTAAAAAGAAAACAATACAATATTATATCTTCAATGTTTTACTCATAAATTGAAATGAAAGAAAAGCATTACATCGTTTGTTAAAAGGTAATCCCTCTGACATCGGATGAATGTAATTAACTTGAGCTCTCTAGCTAGTTTATTCACGCAATTTAAACCAAAGTATAGCCTATAGCTGCAATATAAGTTAGTGTGCACGTTGTCGGGCGTCCACTAACTAATGTAGAGCGTTCACAAAGGATCTGCTGGTCATATGATGTCCTGATGAACAGAAACACAAGCAGCCCGCTGGACTCAGATCTCTAGATATCTCATCACTCCTTCGCTGATCCGATACAAGTCCCGGATTTTGAAATTCAGTTCCTGACGGACGCCAAAAAAAGCCAGAGATTATAGAATTAAACAAATAAATTAAAACAAGGATAATTGTGTGTTATTGTTGAGTAAATAACAGTGTGTTATTTAGAAAAGAATAACAAATTAGAAGGAAAAAAATATTTTAAAAATACCGATTTCAGTATTCTGAGGCTCTGAGCCCCATTTATTTTCCTCACAGACGGCAAAAAAAGTCAGGGAGGAACATTCAAATGTTCTCCTTTTAAGAATGATTCTGTGGAAAGAATAAGAGAGGTTGCTATCCGGTGCTTGGTGGTGTCTCTTTGTGAAAAGGAGGATACTGTAACTTGTGTTAACCTGAAACACAATCCAATGTTTTCAAATCTGAGTTCACCAAAAACACTGACATTTATTTCAAGATGGTGAAGTGGAAGTTAGCAATGAGGTGCTGAAGATTGTCTTCTTGACCAGGGGTGCGGATGCAAGAATAGTGATTGAAGGAACAGAAGTCCTTCAAATCTCGGATGCGACAAGAGCCTGTGCCTGTGGGGATACAAACTCAACCTAAACCTAAAAGAGATGTTAAAAACGTTGGAAGCAGGTTCATGCCTTTAATTTAATGTTTGTATTTACTTTTATTTCATATTTGAGAACATTTGTTATAAAAATGTCATTGTGTAAAGAACATTTTAAAATAAACTGTTAAAAAGTGGAACTTAAATGTGTATATTATTTTTGACTCAAGGAAATGAGTTTCTAATACTCAAACAAATTAAGGTAACAATTTGCATGGACATTTCTGAGTTGTATGGACTTAAATAAAAAAATTACAATAGCTTCAATTAAACAAAATGCAACTTAATATCACCCCAGCTAGCGGGGAACGTTCTGACAACTTTGGCTAACGTTACCTATTGGTTCTAATAAGGTTTTAAAGAAACGTTTTAATCTGATGTTCAAAGAACCTTTTTAGGATGTTTATTTTTTCAAATAATGTTCCTATAAGGTTTAAGGTTAACTAAGACATAAACTTTTAACTGCAACATTCAGAGGATGTTTTGAGGATGTTATTGAGGCCTGAGATTTTTATAAAATATTTATTTAAAAATATTTAAAATTATTTTGCGGTTGCATGTGTGAGTTCCCAGCTAGAAATGTTGTTACCATTCGTTGTTCTACGAATGTTTTCAGCGGGACGTTTTATTTTAGTTCCCAGAATGTTCTTCTGAAAGGTAAGATAACGTTCTTTAAAAACATTCTTGAAATGTTTGGTGATAACATTACATTACATTACATTGCATTTAGCTGACGCTTTTATCCAAAGCGACTTACAATAAGTGTGTTCGACCAACAAAATACAAACTTGAAGAAAACAGAATCATGTACCCATCTAGCGAGGAACGTTGTCACAACTTTGGCTAACGTTACCTATTGGTTCTAATAAGGTTTTAAAGAAACGTTTTAATCTGATGTTCAAAGAACCTTTTTAGGATGTTTATTTTTTCAAATAATGTTCCTATAAGGTTTAAGGTTAACTAAGACATAACGTTTTAACTGCAACATTCAGAGGATGTTTTGAGGATGTTATTGAGGCCTGAGATGACAGAAAGTTGTTTTATAAAATGTTCCTTTAATGTGATATGTTAACAAAGGTGGAAAGTTTTGCCTGCAACATTCTAAGGATGTGTTTTGGACGTTGTTGGGGTAACACATTAAAGATGTTCTTTATAAAACATTCCCTCAATGTTACATGGTAACAAATGAAGAACATTTTGAAAGCAACATTTGGATAATGTTTTCAGGAGGTTATTATTTTTTTTATAAAATGTTCCTGTGATGCGAAATATTAACAGGGTCATGGTCAACGTCAGATTTATTTGTAGTGTGCTTTAAAAAACAAACTTTTACATACACATCCTTAGAATGTTGGAGGCAAAACGTTCCACCTTTGTTAACATATCACATTAAAGGAACATTTTATAAAACACTTTGTCATCTCAGGCCTCAATAACATCCTGAAAATATTTTCAGAATGTTGCTTGGAGAATGTTCTTTATTTGTTGGTCAACAGCAAATCCTGGAACAGCCCAGCCCCCCTTGGCTTTCTCCAATTCAGTCTCTCTCAGTCCTTCATCACCACTCATTCTCTGCTTGGATCGTATGCAGAGGTTCCATCAATGGCAACATGCAGGCAAAACTGCTTCTACCTGTCAGTGCTTGGATCTCCATCCTTCTTCTCCCGCTTATCCGTGGTCGGGTCGCTTGGATCTTAACAAGCATAAAAAACGAATGCAGAAATCCAACATACTGTCATAAAATGTCTCACAGTAACACCTTGGCCACTGCTACTGCATCTCCTTTACCTGTTAAATTCATTAATATTTAGAAACATGTCAACAATCATCAAACAGTATCTTATCCCCACACATACAGTAGAGCACGTTCATTTCAAATCCATCATTCAATGGTCTGTTTGAACCTAAATGAAACATTTAAATTGTGAATTGATAGTTATATGAGCAGCCATATTGACATTATTGACTACTCCCCCCTTTTACACATCAACATATGTGTAAAAAGACCCTGTGCAGGAAAAAAAATCTCTATTATTTCCACAATAAACACTTCAGTGAGAAGACGTGTTTCTCTCCTTCAACCAGTCCAAACCAAACCCTGCTTTCCCATCGGATCTTGCTGAATTCCTCACACAACTCTGCTCCATCTCTCCATCTGTATTATTACTTGGTGATTTCAATATTCATGTCGACTCAAACGACTCCAATACCGCTACAGAACTCCTGGACATACTCAACTGTTTCAATATCACACAACATGTTGATTTTCCCACCCATAAAAAAGGGCACACACTAGACCTGATCTGCACCACTGGCATCGCCATCAGCAACCTGACCACCTATGACCTCACCATCTCCGATCACCTGGCCCTCATCATGGACATCCTAACCCCAACCCCCCTCATCAAGCAGAAGCGCACCATGCAATTCCGGAATATCAAGTCCATATACCCCTCCTCCCTCTCCTCCCTACTGGCTGACACCATCCCTGACTCCACCGTCACCCAGAATGTTTCCCCTACTGACCTGGTCAACACCTACAACAATGCTCTCTCCTCCTGTCTCAACCAACTCGCTCCAATAAAAAACAAGTATGTCTCTTTCACTCACTCGGCCCCCTGGTACACCGATCATCTCCGTTGCCTCAAAAAGAAAGGTCTCCAGCTCAAAAGAAATGCTAAACGAACTGGTCTCACTATCCACAAAGACATTTATAGACTGCACCAACAGCAGTACAAAGATGCCCTCAACAGTGCACGCTCCTTCCACTACTCCTCTGTAATACAATCTGGCAGCAATAACCCAAAGTCCCTTTTTTCAACTATTAAAAAGCTCCTCAACCCCATGGATAATATCTCCAACTCCTTCACCACCTCAAAGTGTGAATCCTTCCTCTCATTCCTCCAAAGCAAAATTGAAATAATACACAGCAACATAGCCAACTCCTCCGTCTCGTCCACCACCCATCCTTTTCCGGAACCTGCTTACCCTCCTCCTTCCAGGCACCCTTTTACAGCCTTCAAACAAATTACCTCACTGGACATAGTTGCCCAAGTCACCGGCATGAATACCTCAACTTCCATCCTGGACCCCATGCCCTCCACCCTTGTCAAGGCCTGCCTCCCCCAACTCACTCATCTTATCACCACAGTCATTAACTCCACTCCACTGGACTCGTCCCCCCTGCTCTGAAACTCGCTGCTGTCACTCCCATACTCAAAAAACCTGGTCTCAACCCTGATTCCCTCAATAACTACCGGCCCATCTCTAACCTCCCATTCCTGTCAACAATTCTGGAGCGAACTGTTGCCCCCCAACTAAAATCTCATCTGGACTGCAATAACCTTCATGAACCTTTTCAATCTGGTTTCCGTACTCGCCACAGCACAGAATCTGCCCTAGTCAAGCTGACCAACGACATTCTCCTCTCTGCTGACTCTGGTTCCCTCTCAATTCTCATTCTCCTTGACCTAACAGCCGCATTTGACACGATCAACCATTCCATCCTCATCAACCGCCTCCAGTCTTCCATTAGCATAACCGGTACTGCCCTCTCCTGGTTTAAATCCTATCTCTCTGACAGACATCAATTCATCTCCATTAACAACTCCAAATCCCCCGTCAATCATGGCGTCCCTCAGGGTTCTGTACTTGGTCCCCTTCTGTTCATCATCTACATCCTCCCAATTGGACAAATCCTCCGTCAACACCAACTCCAGTTCCACTGTTATGCTGATGACACACAGCTCTACCTCTCAACAAAATGTATTTCTCCAACTACACACTCCCTGCTCAGCACCTGCCTCACTGACATTAAAATGTGGATGCAAAACAATTTTCTAAAACTTAACTGTGACAAATCGGAACTTATAATCATTGGCCCAAACTCACTTACCCGCTCAACCCAAGATGTTTCTCTTACCATCGATGGCTCCATTGTCAACCCCTCCACTCACATCCGTAACCTTGGCATCATCCTCGACCCCACCCTCACTTTCCTCCCTCACGTCAACCAGGTCACAAAAAACGCTTTCTTCCATTTAAAGAACATCGCCCGCATCAGACCCTCCCTCTCATCGACCGCTGCTGAAACTTTGATCCATGCCTTTATAACATCCCGACTGGATTACTTCAACAGCATACTTTTTGGATCACCTGCATTCATACTAAAAAAACTTCAATATGTCCAAAACTCAGCTGCCCGCTTGCTCACCTCCACCCGACGCTCCGACCACATCACCCCTATCCTCCAAGACCTCCACTGGCTCCCCATCAAACACCGCATTGACTTTAAAATATTACTTTTCACTTTCAAAGCCCTCAACAACCTTGCCCCCCCCCCCCTACCTCTGTGACCTCATCCAACGACACACCCCCAGCACCCCCAGCAGCCTCCCCCACACGCTGGAACTCCCTCCCCAACCACGTCAGATCTGCCAACACTCTCACATCATTCAAACAATCCCTCAAAACTCACCTTTTCACTCTTGCCTTCAACTCCTAATCAACTAACCCCTTGCCCTTATTCCTCCTAACTTAGCACTTTATACTTTTGTTGTTATTTTTGTTTTACTTGCTTGTAAGCGCTTTGAGCACCAGGAAAAGCGCTTTATAAATGTAATGTATTATTAATAAATACCATATTTGAGATCAGCCCACAATTTGGGCATAAACTCTTTTACTTCCAGATCATTAAGTGGATGTCCAGTGGAAGGTGGTGGCGCTTGTTTTGTTTTTTTTAAACTCATAAACTGGTGCTTTGCATGCTTCCCTACGAGGGTGCGGATAAGGTTTTTGAAAACAACTGAAGGGTGGGTAAAGTGACCCCTTCTCCCTATCTGGGCCCTGTACTACGAAGCTGGTTCAACATAACCTGGATATGTTTGAGTTAGCCGGTTGGCCTGATCCAAAACATACGCGCTCTCGCTAAACGGTACTACGACGTGGGTTATCAAGTGGATCGCTCAAGCCAGCCATGCCCTATCTAGTTAGGTGCACGTTCACATGAAAGGGGTGGTATTTGGAGCATTCGACCAATCACAAACATGGAGAAGCGTACTGACAGCGCAGCGTCATACTTCCTCAATGAAAAGTCAACTATATAATTAGACAAATAGGAAGACGTTAAACTTTAAACATCCATGACTTAATAATAATAATAATAATAATACATTTGATTTATAAAGCACCTTTCATTGCTCACAGCAATCCCAAGGTGCTTACAGGAGGCATAATAAAAACAAATAAAATAAACAAAGTTTAATCAAAAGCCCTATCCCCCATTGTGCGGAGTTTGGTCCTGGGGGGGCGAAGCCGATGGTCGGTTGTGGAGCGGAGGTTGCGTGTGGAGGTTTGCGATGTGAGAAGTTCCTTCAGGTATGGAGGAGCGTTCCCGTGGATGCATTGATGGGTCAGGAGTGCGATCTTGTATTCGATCCTGAATGAGACAGGAAGCCAGTGGAGGGAATGAAGGACGGGTGTGATATGGTTGTATTTTCTCACCCTCATCAGGATCCTAGCGGCACTGTTCTGTACATATTGAAGTTTCTGAAGGCTCCTGCTAGGAGTCCCGATGAGGAGAGCGTTGGAGTAATCAAGCCTTGAAGAGACAAAGGCATGGACCAGTTGTTCAGCATCTGACAGGGAGAGTGAGGGACGGAGTTTTGCAATGTTCCTGAGGTGGTAGAAGGAGGTTTTGCACATGTGTTTGATGTGGGTGTCAAAGGTTAGATGTCTGTCAAATCTAACACCCAGGTTGGTTACTGCTGTGGAGAGGGGTATGTTTTGTCCAGAAAAGGTAATGTGGGTTATGGGGGATGACTGGACCTGGTTTGGTGTGCCAACTAAAATAGCCTCTGTTTTGGAGCTATTTAGTTGCAGGAAGTTTTCTCGCATCCAGGCCTTTATCTCCTCAATGCAGGTGTTAAGGGTTGTTGATGGGAGCGGTGACGATGATGGTGACAGTGAGGAAGCATGTGGGATAGAGTCTGTCTTTATGTATAGCTGCGTGTCATCAGCGTAGCAATGGAATGATATTCCATGCTTGCTGATGACACGGCCAAGGGGCAGAGTGTAGAGGGTGAACAGAGTGGGCCCAAGGACCGACCCTTGAGGGACACCACAGGTGACAGGGTGTGTCTGGGACCTCGCACCTCCCAAGGAGACGTACTCTGTTCTTCCAGACAGGTAGGACTGGAACCAGCTCAGGGCGGAGTCAGAGAGTCCGATGGTGTGTTCGAGGCGCTGAAGGAGGATGTTATGGTCGACAGTGTCGAATGCTGCAGTCAGATCCAGGAGGATGAGGAGAGATGGGGAGCCAGTGTCAGCCGCCATCAACAGGTCGTTTGTGACCCTGACCAGAGCTGTTTCAGTGCTGTGGGCGGAACGGAAACCGGACTGGAATTTTTCATAGAGGCCGTTTAATTGTAGATGGTCCTGAAGCTGGGCGGCAACTACTTTTTCCAGCACCTTGGCTAGAAATGGGATGTTGGAGATGGGTCTGTAGTTGGCGAGGATATCTGGGTCTAGGGTGGGTTTTTTGAGAAGAGGTCTGATGACGGCAGTTTTAAGAGCCAATGGAACATGACCAGCCTTGAGGGAGCTGTTGATGACGCAGGTGATCATGGGACCTATAGCCAAGATGTTCGATTTGACAAGGGCTGTGGGTAGAGGGTCTAGTGTGCAGGTGGAGGGTTTCATCTTGCAGGCGATGTCCTCAACCTCTTGCTGAGAGATCTCTGTGAAGCAGCTGAGCGGTTGGAAAATCCCATGCTGTGGGTTAACAGTAGGGACAGACACAGCGCACGGGGTGGAGAGAAGAGAGCGAATAGTGGTAACTTTTGTCCTGAAAAAAGTAACAAAATTATTGCACTGCTCTTCTGTAGTGTTGATGTGTGAGGGAGTTTGTGGCTTGAGGAGATGATCAACAGTAGAGAAAAGCTGCTTGGAGTTTCCAGGATTTTTATTGATGATGTCGGAGTAGAATTGTGACCGTGCTTTTTTGAGTGACTTTGAGTATGTTTTTTGATGTTCCTGCTAATCTGTGAACAGTGAGTCCAGATCGTGTGAGACGCCGCTCGAGTACACGCCCAGCTGCCTTCATGCTACGCAACTCTTAAACACTTTATCCAGGATAAAAGCCACATAGTTGCACCTGCAAGGTGAATACAGCTGGTAAAAGAAAAAGTGTTTGAATGCGTATATTAACAGGTTTATGATATCACTGCCCCGTCTGACACGATCTGACTTTTACTGATTACATTTGACTCGAGTGTTTCGTCAACTTAATGTGTTGCTTAAAATAATACTTCTGCATACAGTATGTGACACTGTGAGTGTTGCACGGCCAGATACGGCTCAGCTGACTGACGTGCAATATATTCCGTGTGTAAATCGAAGAGATAATACATTTTACAGCATATAGACCGTAACTTTGATCCAGTTACTTATGTTGTGGCAGATATTTAAGTAAGCTTTCTTAACGCTAATGTTATAATAGTCAGATTGCTCTGAAGATGGGAGGTGATATTCTATTAATGTTCACGTTCACACAGTCTGTGATTTTTGCCGGCCGGCTTTCCTGCAACGGCAGTTTAAACTGTATTTCCTTTCTCCTGTAATGTGACTTGATCGCTTTAAACTCCGCACCCCGCTCCGCACACGGAGCTCTGATTGGTCAGCAGGCAGTGCTTTCACTGAGTTGAGCTCTTAGCCTGCAACCTAACCTGGTCCCGACCAGGTTAGCCGCTAAGCATAAGTTACCATGGAAATCTAGCCTGCTAAAAAGAGAACCAGCTTCGTAGGACCGGAAAGCCGGAGTTTTCCCTGAATTTAGCCGGCTAAGCGAAAATCCTGCTTCGTAGTACAGGGTCCTGATGTCTGTTGCCAAAAATATGCACCATTATAGTGAGTGATCCAAGGCCCCACATGTTTGCTCCCAGTTATATTGCTTTTTCTAAATTACATTTGTAATCCCTATTTGCCCACAGTGTCTTTTTAAAAACTCTGCATTTTGAACTCCAGACAACAGTTATTTCCCCAGAAAATGTTCTCCTTATCTCAAACCACTGCTAATCCGAATATGCATCTACACGTGGTTTGTTTGTTGGTTTGTTTATTTATTTAAAGGACAGTGCACATTGATCAACATTGCTGTAAACGTGCCAGTATTAGCCAGCAGGCAAATTTTCAACTGTTGCAAGATGTTAAATAACCACAACAAGACTAGAGAAATAAAAACATAATTATATTAGACCACTGCTAATTCGAATATGCATCTACACGTGGTGAAACCAATACTTTATATTGTAATACTATATTTTGCATAGTACTAACTTTCCCTTAATTGATATAGTTATATATGATAGAGTGGGTATAAACTCTCCCTTTAAACTGTAGATCAATACTTTTACAAATTAAAACACTTCCAAATTCACACATGAATAAAAGCTCTAAAAGAATAATTGGTCAAGAGGATGAATGACTCCAAAACAACCAGTTCTTCCTCTACTTGATGTTCTTCTGCCCCTTTGACTCTGCTGTTCAAAAGCTTGGAGCTGTGCCGTCTGCAAACGCTTTCCAGTCTTATCTTATCTTTTTGTTAGTTCTTCAGTAGCATTGTTCATTACTTTTCCAGCATGACGGTCATAGGTGAGGACAGGTTTCAAATGTCCTTCCCCAATCTCAACTGGGTTATGCAGGTTGTTTATAGCTTCTCTCAAATCCCTGAAAGTGGCCCTCCAGGGGTTAAAACTTGTGGTTCCAGAGGGGCTTCACACCCTTTTCCTGAGGGACTGTTGCAGTTGCAACTGTCAGCATGTTGTTCTGCATACATCCTTGTTGTTGATTCAGCTTTTTGTCCATCAGGAGAATGAAGAGTTCTGCGGAGACCTTGTGCGTCATCCAGATCAGGAGGGTCGGGCTCTGTACTTGAGAACCAGAGGGAAAGTCCAGGTCGCGGTCCAGTATATCTAGAAGGACTCTAGCACACTGAGGTTTAATTAATTCACCCCCCTGTTCTAGTTTCTTTTTCTGATTTTCCCTGATCATAGCCTCTGTATTCCATTTTACAGATGCCTTTAGCAGACAAACCCGGGCGAGTCCCCCAAATGTCGTAGCAACTTAAAATCACCTGCGGTCTAGAGTAAAAGATTAGTTTAAGCAAATATGCAAAGAAACACAATATCGATATAAAATATTTTGAGATCTTCGTTTTAATGCTTGCAAGCATGACGTCTCCACTAAAGAGAGCGCCCCGTCCTGTTCTGTTACAGACACTCTTATAGGGAAACAAACAAAGAAAGGATCACCCACATGACCTCACAACATCATGTGAGGCCAGGTGGTCGCCCTATGGCAGAAGGCAAAACTCAAGACCTACAAAGAACAGTTGGGTGTCGCAGCTACCCCCCTAGAGCAAATGTCTTCCTTTGCCCCTGTCTTTCCTGTAGCGTCATAAAAAACCCTTGTCCAAACACATCTGTTTAAACACACACACACATTTACATGACATTCTCAGGATGCAGCAGTTTACATTTCATTAGGATTACACTGTATTAAGCTTTAATACCATAAATGCCATAACAGATCACAGTCCATGCACTACTCATGTGGTTAAGACTTTTTGTTTTATTTGGTGTTTTAAGGTGAAAACATGGAAAAACTCAGCAGACACAGTCCAATCATTCTTCTCATTCTCTCTGTCTCATTTACAGTATTACCCTCTGCCATGACACGCTACAGTACACTCCATGAGTTCAGTGCCGGTGCATTGTGAGGGACGTCACTCATTAGCACTTCTGACGGTAAGCACTTGGTAGCTCATGTTTGGAGCTGAAGAGTGAACTGAGATATACAATCAAGCATATTTGAAACATGTGGGACACCGTTCATACACACTGATGGTGGAGCCCAAAGAACACTGCCTCCACCACACACACACCCCATCTGTGGCTTCACAAGTTTCCTTCTGGCTGAAGACCTTTGTACGTGATTGAATACACTCTGTGGATACTGGTAAAAACAAAAATGATAGAGCCAGCTCATTATCCGGTGTTTGCTGCTCCCCCTGATAGGCCTGTGTAGATAAATGTCTGCTGCCACACAGGAAGTCCTATCATCTGTTTTGGACTAATAAAAGAAGATGTCTCTCACTTGAGAGCCTTCAGACAGGGTTGGATACCCACCCCAGCTTAGGGGGTACTTCAGCTAAACCTTCAGTGGGCTGATCCTGCTGCACCCTAGTGTCACAGAGTGGTGCAGTGATGATGTATGTTTGTAGGAACCAGGGAGTGAGCATCAGAAGGGCTCCCTCGACAAAAAGTCATAGGACTTTTCCATCAGCTTTTAGAATATTGCAGAATATATGATCTGTGGCAAACACACGTTTTTTCAGCAGGATAATCTCTACCTTTTAAAAACTCTTTATGATTTTTGCACAATAGGCTATAAACAAGCTTCATGACGGTCACATGACTGCGAGTCACCACCGCTAAGCTAAAGGCGGCTAATGTTTGATGTGATGATGTTTAGTAGTTTCATTTAGTCACTTGATTGCAACCACTGTTTTTAACACACATAAAAGCTTCCAGCATTTACCAGTGGGGTATTCACTGATGTATTTTATGTCGTAGAACAAAGTATGAACATTTATTAAGCGTCAGACTAAAAATATGACCCAAAAACGTTGACTTTGAGACGAGGGAACCTGCCGTGAAACTAATTCCCTGGTTTTAGGGCTCTTTCTAGCACCACTCTATTCAGGCTTCAAGTATCACACATGGGAAACAGCTTTAGAAAATAAGGCTGGTGTTATTCCAAATTCTTCTTATTGTCCCAAAAAGCGACATCAACACTGCCTTAGTCCACAACTCAATACTCTCTGGTTCCTTCTGAAGACATAAATATATATATTACAAAAGCTCACAAATATATAGTTTATTATTCTCAAAGAACTGAACACATTAGTTATTTTTCAAACAGGAGGAAATAGTGCATTTGTTGGGGACTGCAGTATTTTCAGCAGCGGATTAATCCACTCTTGCTGCTCTGGTTGAGCCTCTTACAGTTTTGTGACCAACATTAGAGCTCTATGGCACAGAGAAATAAGATATTCAGTATCAGGTGTTGGATACACACACAATACTTGTTAGTGGATACATTCATTGTTGGTTTGGGTCTGCACATGGGATTTGTTGACAATAAGAAAAATGTAGAATGTCACCAACCGAATCATTTAACAGGGTTGTTAGCATAGGCAGTGATAGCCTCCATGGCTGAACAGACAGAAAAGGGCATCACCTGCAGAAAGTCAACCAACAAAACAATCCCAGGCTCAAGACATCTCGCTACTGGCCGCTCAGTTCAAACTGGCAAACCCCTTGTGGCTGGGCGGTACTAAAGCAGAACAGCAATGACTGCTGAGCACCAAAGAAGGAAACAATGATGAAAAGCAATTATTAGGCCCGGTCACACCAGAAAGGGCTCAGCTAAATGTATTGCAAGCCGCATTTAAATGAGTTTATCTTGCAGCTTGGTGATGCAGTACCTGTCTACAGGAGGATTTACCAAGCTCCTATGGCCGTTGCCAATATGCCAAGGTGGAAACAGTAGGGCTGCAACAAAAATGTCCTTTGTGCATCAGTCAATCCTCACAGTAAACACAGAGCTGAATCCAGATCAAATGCACGCTGAAGGCTCTTTGAGCAGCTTTTCTCTCACTGGTTGTGCTGTTATCTTAAATGTTTGTTGTTTGTGGCTCATGTATTTTTGTCTGGATATTTGTCTGTTGATGTTGGACATGGAGCTGCTGTGACGCAAGTCAAATTTCAGACTTGATCTGACAAATAAAGTAATATCGTATCGTATAAAATAATTTGTGTTGTTGCAAGCCTTTGCCTCATAAGTATATATAAAACGTGTAACAGAGCTAACAAGCTATGAGCTATGCTTTTAATTTTGACAATCTGAACTTAATTTCCTTCAAAGATCAGCTTGTCAACACAATTCACTATTTGTTAATGCTTGATTTCACTAAACTTGAACTCCTAACCCTGCGAGCTATTCCGCACATTTTGCAGCATCTATTGAAATCTGTTGATTTGCCACCTTAATCCCGGAGTGACCGGGCCTTTACAGATAACACTTTTGAACTACTCTCATTACTCTCAAACTGATATTGCTGTGGATGGATTCTTGCGTTCAGACAGTGTTAGCTCTTTCTAAATCCTGACAGTACAGTGTATGGTGTATGGGCTCAGCATTGAGATTTTGGTGTCACTGGTTCCCTGGTTTCCCTTTAAGCTTGACAGCAGCAGAGGTTTTAATACGGCTGGGCGGCTGAGGGGCAGAGGAAACACAACCCGAACCTCATGGGACTGAGAAAGTAAAAGGCACTTCAAAAAATTATTACAAATTCCAGTGTAACTAGATAGACTATATATAGATATATACTGTATGTATACACAGGCATTGTCATATACGAAGGAATGCAAAGACAGAGTATAAACACTTGACTTTAAATACATATATATACTGTGCATATATATATACATATATACGTTGAATATCATAATATATAGGTAACATTTATTGATCGCAGCTGGCAATAATAGTAGCTTGAAAAAGATGGGGAGAGATGTGATAAAGCGCATTGTGGTTTTTAGGTTTGTTGAGGTTTTCGTGAGGGCAAAACTCGTGGCAATACGTTTCAGTTGCTGTGCACGAACTGAAGAGTTGCATAGGCAAGAAAACAAGTGGTTCCTGATTACTCAGTTTACCCTTTAAAAGTGGTAAAGAATAAAGAAACCATTAGATAAACATAACAAGTTAAGTGAGGACAGTGTTCCTATCCAAATGGATAGTGAGATTGCTCAAACTTCTGTGAATCAAAAATAAAAGTTTTTGTCCTTTAATATCAAAGAAGCAAGAGTCAGTTCAGAGTCAGCAGCTTATTGTGCAGGGCATGATGGCATGGATGTGTTATAGACTGCAGCTGCAGTGCATGAACATGTGTTCAGGACAGCTACAGCTGGGTGTCCTGGTACTGGAAGGAGTTGGCGGTGTAGTATTCAGGCGCTGCCTCCTCCTCCACATCCTCCTCGCTGGGGCAGAAGGGACGCCCCTCCCTGGAGGACGGAGGAGTCTGGGGTCTAGGACGGGAGCTGGACCTGGAGGGACAGACAACAGCTGTGTTGAGTCCTGCACTCATAAAATCAACTTTATGTAGTTGCTGATTCTGATTTCACCACTAACACAC
This sequence comes from Gobionotothen gibberifrons, assembly GCA_943591055.1. Taxonomy (NCBI): domain Eukaryota; kingdom Metazoa; phylum Chordata; class Actinopteri; order Perciformes; family Nototheniidae; genus Gobionotothen; species Gobionotothen gibberifrons. The sequence goes on from CALSBZ010046764.1 coordinate 413,683, forward strand.
AACAACTATTGGATGAATTGCGATAAAAGGTGTACAGGCGTTCATAGTTCCCACATGATGAATCCCAGTGACTTCACTGATCCCTGATCCCCATGTAAGAGCCACTTTAACACATATTCATGTCTGAGAATTTATTTTTATTTAGATGAAATATTCTTTGAATGTCTCCTGGGTGCTGTCGAGGTGCCCTTGAGCAAGGCACCTGTTGCAGCGCGGTGTGTTTGGAGCGGCGGCTTGGATCAGCCGGAAGCCAGAATGCTGATCAGAATCAGGTAATGAGTCACTAAATAAAAGCAGGTAACCTGGGTCTGGTCTCTTGCAGTAAGCTGGGTCCTGAGAGGGGTACATGGAGCCCCCTCAAGAAATAGAGGACGGCTATATTGTTTATTATTTTGTGTGGACTATCTCAGTTGCTGCCACATGGCTATTTCTAATAACTTTGTTTGGTTTGCACAACTCGCACTCTCCTTCCGTCATGATCATGTATTAAACAAAACAGCATTTGTAAACTATACTATTCTGTAGCCTAGCTTTACATTTAAGAGGACTTTTGAAACTAAAAATCTTGATTCCGTGGTCTTACATAATATACTTCATTTTTAACAGGAAACTAGTAATTGTAACATTTTAAATACATTTTTAATGTAACCCTCTGAACCGGGCCATCATGCTGTAGAAGCTACAAGGACATTTGTATTTCCTATTCTTAGGCCTTAATTATATTGAGGGTAGTATTCTGTAAAACATTACAATGTATGCTCACTTTCCATTTGACATCCAGATAAAGTTATATAGGTAACTTGATTAACTATCAGTGGACTATAAATCGGCAAATCAATTTATGTATTCGAATAGGTCTAAAGTTAAAGTTGAAGCCATTTATTGATATTTATTTTCTCTTGTTTATTATTTGCATTGCATTTGATATTGAAGTAATCCAAAAGTGATGGAAAGCAATCAGGTTACAGTACTTTATATTGTGATAGGTAACTGATTATGGATTTCCCCAACAATGCGAGCCTCTGTGGCTGCGGTATCGGGGGGGAAGTGGGAGGTTACACTGACACACGGACAGCCACTCACAGCGAGGCGTATGGCAGTAGTGAGCCTACCCGATAGGCTGAGGGCGGCTGTGCTCCAGCTTGGCCGCCTTCAGAGGAACGGCGTAGATGTCGGGGTGCTTCTGAGCCATTTCCATCTGCAAACACAGATCAGTGTGTTAAAGCTTGAAATGACCGGGATCCAAACTAAAGTGCAGCTTCTACCTACACAACTACTCTACTGAAATAGACAGACACACATCAGACAATCATCATCCAATCGCACTTCAACACTCAGAATGTCCGATTAGCCTGTAGTGCTCTCCATCCTCTGGTAATGTTATTGTCCTTGTCCCCATCATTGGTGTCCATTAGTATGTCTTGTTTATGTTAGACCTGCTTGTGTTTTCATCATGTTTTGTATTTTTAAATCTATCCTTGATGAGATGTTGAGTTATAATTACACGATACATGAGTGATAATCATGACATTTAGTTTTCTTTGGTAAATGAAATGTACAATATACAATACAGCTTTATTTGTACAGCACTTTCAAAGCTCCAGACCAAAGTGCTGTACAGAGAAATACCTCATTCAATCACTTTGGTACTTTTACTACAAAATCCATGTATTATTTACTAACTTAGTTTTAAAAGGTGCTATATAAGATTTGTATGATGTTGTTCTTGAGAATAGGTGTAACTAAAGTCTGATTTAAGAGTTGATAATATTTCACATTATCAATCCAAATCTGTAAAGTAACTAAAGGTATTAAATAAAGGCAGAGGAGTAAAAGTACACGATTTACCTCTGAATTGTAGTTCAGGTCGTTGTTGTAGTGTAGTAGAAGTAAGAAGTAGCAATACATTTAAATATTCAAGCAAAGTACAAGTCTCTCAATATTGTACATTAGTACAGTATTTGAGTAAATGTACTTGGTTAGTTTACACCAATGCGTGTAAATCACCTCCTGAGACTACAGCTGGCCAATAGGAACAAAGAGCTCTGCCCACCCTGGCACTCTGCGCCTCCTGCAGCTCCAGGATCCTCTGGGCCCGGGCCAAGTGATCCATCTTTTCGAAGGCCTTGATCTTCCCATAGAAGGACCTGAGGGAGGGGTCCTCCCCAGGGCTGTCCTGCGCCGCCTCCTCCTGCTGCCTGCAGGCTGCCAGGGCACCGGGCAGAGCCCCGGGGGGGTGCACGGTAGCCTCTGCCGTGCCCCCACAACTGCTGGACCTAAGAATGGGGGGGGGTTGAGGCGCTCCCACAGGCCACATTTTGCTGCAGGAGTTAAAGTGGTGAGCCGGAGGCAGGGGCAGCGGGCCGGAGGAAGCTGCTGAACGGGGGATGAGTGGGGGGGGGTCATTGTTGCTGCTGGCCGGGCTGCTGCTGGAGGGAGAATCGTAACTTCTGCTGGAGCTGGGGGGTGGAGGGTGGTGCTGACGGTGGTGATGGTGTGGGTTAGTTGATCCTGATAAAGTGGCCGGATCGTCCCTCAGAGACAGTTTCACCTGGAGAAAAAGCATTAGAGCCAGAGCAGATACTCAGAGTTAGTGGTGGTAAAAATCGGACTTTTATAAAAGACAATAGAAACTAAGCAGAAACTTCATAATGCAGCCATACTGAGACTAGAGGCACTCAAACAATATGAGCTCCTTAGCTTTTAGTAATTCTCCATCTCGACCACAGCAGGTGGACATACTGAGGGCTGAACTATTCTGTCAAGCTTATTGGATTGTGTATCCAAAATGTTTTCCTTGATTTAGGTCAGCAAGAAAGGGAATGCTTATCCCAGGTGTTCCAGGAACACCTCAGGAAATGTATGAGGTGTTGGATGATGGTAATCATTTGCCATTTTTGCAGAATGCCAGCTGATGATGTCACATCTGCTAGATCAATTAAAGTCATCAGCAGGGAAGAAGATTCTAGAAATGTAGTAAAGGATACCAAAACTAAAGAAATTCCAAGAAGTTTTATACCTTCTCGATACTAAGTTTAAAAACTAAACTAAAACAATAAACCCAATGTACTAAAAATACATCAATTGTCTTGACAGGATAAAAAGATGAGTTAATGTTGAGCTCCAGGACAACAGCAATGGGATGTCAGCTAGGCAAGGAGAGATGACAGTTTTTGATTGGGGGATGAAAAGAAAAGCCGTCTACCTAGCTAGGAGAAGCCACACACAAGTACGAGAGCATCCTTTATGTAGTGGGAGAAGAGGAAAGGGCCAAGGACTGAGCCTTGATGAACTCCTGTTGTCAGGCTGCGTGGTTTAGACATCTATTCCATGTCACCTAGGAGAACTCTGACCCGTAAGGAAGGATGCAAATAGACAAAGTTCAGTGGGGTGGGGAGGAAAGCTTTGAATTAAGTATTACCTCCTGAGCAGAGTCCATATTTGGTTTTAGAAACGTAGAGAACAGTGGGAACAAAGAATTTCATGTTTCATATGTTACTTAATTATATTATTTGTTTGGTTATTTCTCAATGGATACAAATATTCACTAACAAATCTACATCCTTTTAAAGAGGACCCATTGTGCTCATGTTCAGCTGCATATCAGTATTTAGTGTCTCTACTGTGACATGTCTCCATGCTTTAATGTTCAAAAAGCTCTTTATTGTTCTCATACTGCCTGTACAGCACCTCTTTTCACCCTCTGTCTGAAACCAGAGCCCAGTCTGCTCTGATTGGTTAGCTGGCCGGCTCTGTTGTGATTGGTCAACCACTTAGAGATGTGTGTGAAATGTCCTGCCCCTTAGCCTATCATGTGCAATGTGTTAAAGCGCTAGCCAATAGCCAATAGAATCGGAAGTGTAACATATTGATGTCAGCATGTCCAATGGAGGCGTTTCAGTCAGGGGGGGGGGGGAGTGCGGGAGAGAAACCCTCTGAAGGGAACACAGGGATTTTAGTCTTTACACACCATTTACATGCAAAAACATATATAACACACTACAGGAGAGGGAAAACCCCCAAAGCAGAACAGGGCCTCTTTAATATTCCACAAATTAAAAAACGGTATACTGTATTTATTAAATATAATAAACTAGTGGGTCTGCTTCAGTGGTAGTCTGGGTTGTGGGAAGCAACGGTAAATCAAATAAATTGGGATTTGGGTTCAGACACAAAACGTTGCCTATAAGAGAAAGCACTGAAAAGACAAATAAAGAGAAAATGTTTTCATTCCAACCAAACTGCATCTCCTGAACATCATTCCCTGTTTACTTGGAATAGAGATTCATGCTAATCATTGACATATGCTGCTGTGATGTGTCGTTGGAATGAAAACATGAACACAGTTTAAAGTCGAACGCTACCGCTAAACACAAGCCCACCACCATGTACCAATAAGTGAGGGGAATTCTGGGTACCCATCTGGTCCACTGAGCTGACGTCGGAGGACTCTGAGCTGCAGTGAGAGTGGACTCTCCATATCAGGCCATTCCTCAAAGGGAAGGGCACTTTGTTCCTTTCCATGGAGGTAAAGAGCTGTCAGGGTGCATGTGGAGGTTAGAGTCACAGTTGCTAGAGGTGTCCAGAATTAGCGTTTGCTTTAAAAAAAATTATAATCTTTTATCATTAAGATCATAATTTAAACATTTCTTTTTGTGAAATGGAAGTGTTAAAGATCTCTTACAGTACATCATTGTTTTGACCGCTCCACAATTAAAACAGAGCTTCATTTGAAATCATAGGACCCCCAGTATTGTAACCAGTGTGATATAAGTCCTCATTGAATGATCTTCAATTCAGAGGCAGCTCTGAACTCTTCCTGTTTACAAGTTATCCAATTGACTTTGATATCTTTACAAACTTTTTTTAACCATTAGTTTTACTCTGCATTCAATTATTTGTTTTGGCCACTAGGGGGCAGAGCTAGGGTTAGCTTTAGCTGACATGTTATCTTCTGTCAAATGCTGCCACTTTACAATATGATATACTGTCCACAGTCTCAGAGTGAATTGTGATATTCTTATTGTACTGACCTTTTCAGATATGTATGGTTAAAATGGTTACACATTTGTTCCTATTTACAACTCATTTCCTCTTATAGTTTTGTTTGAGTATGCACCACTATACGCCAAATCTTCAACCAATACATTCTTTTAGCTCCACCATGTTACCCTGTGTGCAGTTGTCACTATGAGCAACACTGCTGTATAACCATGTTTCATTTGAACCCACAGTATAAACACACTGTAAACGATTTCCAGCTAACATAAATGTCAATATGATGAGGAGATAGAAGTATTCATCTGCAAAAGGTGGGGGCTGGCTGATGGAGTTGAACTGTGTTCTTGTTGTTCACTGTTAACAATAACCCTACACTCCAACATTTGTTTCCTAGGACAAAACAGTATGCATAGGGCAAGTATTAAAGAGGACATGTTCTGCTCATTTTCAGGTACGTATGAGTATGTAGTGTCTCTACTGGGACACGTCTCCATGCTTTAATGTTCAAAAAGCTCTTTATTTGTCTCATACTGCCTGTGCTGCAGCACCTCTTTTCACCCTCTGTCTGAAACCAGAGCCCAGTCTGCTCTGATTGGTTAGACGTACAATGTGTTGGAGCACTAGCCAATAGAAGCACAAGTGATACATAGTGATGTCACTATCTGATTTTACACCCACTAATTTCCCTGGATAAGTGATGAATCCAGTTAATGTCCAACAAATAGCTAAAATACCTTGTCTGACCAACAGTCCAAAACCCAAACAAAGAAAGTATCTTCTTATCCAGGGAGGTTGTGGCTCAGTGGTTAGTGCGCTGATCTTCGGATCACAGGGGCACTGCTGCAGCCAACATTCCGCTGTGTCCTTGGACAAGACACTTCACCCCCTTTACTTTGGATAAAAGCGTCTAACAAGTGACATGTAATGTCATGTAATCCTCACAGTTGGATTGTATTGCTTTAGAACACAGAAGCGTGTTTCCTGAGGTGTGTGTGTTCCCACTGTGCATATATACTGTGTGTGTCTTACCTTGCCATCTGGTGAGAAGACAGGTGGAGGACTGGACCTGCTGAGGACTTCACGGCTGCTCAGTTTCCTTAAGCGACTCCGGATGTCTGGACTGTACCTGCGCAAGATCTACACACACAAACACACATTCATTAAAAAAAGGACGTATTAAGACTTTAGTTGGTAATTTGGTGTATTTATTACATGTGTGTCCATAGTAACTGTGGACATATCATTACAATAGAGAATGCAATACATTGAAGGTACAGACTTTGTATTCACTGGTTAACTATCGAGCAGCTGTACAGAAGCTACTGGAGCTGTATTCTCCTGTCCGCACTGCAGGTGGCAGCAGCAACACATACATGCCATCATAAAGCCCTTAACACTTTGCCAACACAGTGAAGTAGAGCTGAAGAAGATACAAAGAATTAAGAAGATCAATGCATGACTATGTTGATGAATAACAAGTCATTTGAACAGGGACAATGAGTGAGCCTGATGTCAGCTAAACATTGGAGCGGTGAGGCTGTATCCCTCTGCCGGGCTAAGGAGGGCTAATGATGAGCAGAGGGGAGAGTAGCATGTACTCCAGCACTGCATTTAGGTCAGTGCTCACGTTGAATCCCAAACTACCCAGCCTGAAGTCATGCTGCAGGTACAGACCCCTGATCAGCTGACAGAGGATCCCGTCGAGGTCAATATCCCTTCTCCTGAATATGTTTGTCCCATGAATATGAGCAATATCAGGTATCCTGTACTATTTTGTATCCTTTGTTTGTTCCTTTTTTATATATTATATTTGTATTTGTTATTTATTCATTTTTTGTGTGAATAAATATGAATAAAATAATAATAATATTGTTTTAAATATATGTATTTTCTCATGCTGGAATGTATATATCCACTTTTTTTTACTTTAACTTCAACAATGCCTTGTTGGAGAGTACATATTAAGGTAAATGTCAGGTTCCAATTTGAATGTAGTGCTTCCACTGTGTCCGTTTAAAACACACACAAAGACTATGTAAACTAGACACTAGACCGATAAGTGTGTGTGTGTGTGTGTGTGTGTGTGTGTGTGTGTGTGTGTGTGTG
>CALSBZ010046764.1:440464-456651 GCA_943591055.1 Gobionotothen gibberifrons
AACATGCTAGCTTCAAAAATATAAGCACTGACAATAACTGTGTTATATATTTGTTTTACATTCATTATCATGATCTTGTGCGCGTTCATGTGTGTTGGAGGAGGTGCTCTGTATGAAGTCTGAAGGAAGGGGCGGATTCTTTTCGGTTGTGTACTTTGAAATTTTTGTGCACTCGAGGCGGTTTCTCAAACTTACCTACCCCTCCTTTAAGGAAAGATCTGAAGTCGAGCAAGTCTCCACAAAAAACAGGAATATCACGCTGTGGGAGAAGGGCAAGCTGTTGATGTTTCACAAGCATTTCTGTTATATCAGTCTGCTTCTTGATTACTTTACTTTGATGTCCTTTTCATAGTCACTTTGTTGCTGATGAGCCCCACTGGCTGATGTACTTGAGTCCAGAGCCTTTGGTGCTTTAGGTCTAGCTCCAAGTGCTGACGGTCGTAATCGCACCGTCTGTGGCGTTGTCCTCCGACATTATTCAGCCGGTTCAATTTACCAAACGACAACAGCTGTTTTACCCAGTGGCTCGAACTCCAGGCATGAAGAGTAGCGTGACAGCCTGCAGTCCATGTCCACATGGTAGAGAATAATCCAAATGGTCCTTTGCTTCTGCCGCGGCTCCAGTAGCCACGATCAGATCCAAATCCGACAATTCCAGTGATAGTAGGTTCCTACACACTCGTAATCCTCACGTCGTTGTCGGAAGTTTTTGACTTAATGTAGTGGCCAATTGTCAAAAAAAAGGAATGTTCAAATGCCACTTAGTCTAGGAGGCGAATTCAAGTATTGACTTGCGTATGCTCAAGAAATTCAGATACCTTGCTCGTTCCATTCAAGTGCTTTATTAGGAGGTTCAATGGATCAGCTGGCGGCCCAATGCCGACGTGCAACCTTTGCACGGTATTTAAACATATAAACAAACAAATCCCAGTCGCACAGATGTGTGCGGTCAAAATCATTATGTACGCATATCCTGCCTAGCTGACCAATCAGTCTCTGTTTGGGGAGAGAAGCCTGTGCTCTGTTCGGCCAAACGATGAGCCAGAGACTAGTGGAAATGGATTCTAACCTGACGCTAACTTACTTGCTAAAGAAAACGCAACCTCTGTTGTATGTCGGTTCTCTGGTTTTAAGCTCAGCTGCATTGGGTTGCTACATCACAGGGCAACACAAAAACATTTTTACCAGCTCCTTAATCAGCACAGAAGAATGCATACCAGTGAAAGTTTCGACTAATAAAGACACAGCCGAAAGCCAGCATGCAAGCCAAACTAAGCAAAGCACATTTACAGATGCCTTCACAAGCGTTATGCTATACTACAGGTCCTAACACAGGTAGCTGCATGGGACCTGTGAGGAGCATCAGGATCATTTAAGGGGTGAAAGGCGGAGATCCAGGAGCCAGGATGGTATGGCCATTTCATTTAGAAGCAAACAAACTCAAGGACGAGCTTTGTCTTTTAGGGTTGCTGTGGCGACAAATACTTGGCTCACTGAAGAGCTGACAGTCATTTACTGTTCATTAGACCTGGATGAGAAGTGAAAACACAACAGAGCAGCATCACCATAACCAGCCCAACATAAAACTAATGGAACATTTGTGGAGCTCACGTAAAGAAACAAAAATGTTGAAGAAGATGTGTATTATTTAAATTTTTAAAAAGGAATAAAGATAGTCTTTATCTGGTACCGGTTTGTTCAAAAGACGAAAGACTATCTCTGAGAGAAAAGCATAAATAGGAAACGTGGATAGTGTGTCTCAGACAGGAGTGAAGATACAGCTGCATGATGTGTAAGTGGCTGTTCAGAGCAGCAAATCAGATTCCCTCGACATGTCAGGCTTTTATATTTAGCTGTATGCAGCAGCCAGATTAGTCCAGTGCACACACGGGAGAGGACTGCTGCTACTTTTAGAGAAGCAGAAACACGAGAGAAGAGGCAGTCAGGCAGGCAAACACGCACACACGCTCATTTTACATATATATATATATATATACACATATACTCTGCAGGCGACACAAGTGTGTTGTGGCAGAGAAACTCCCTCTGGAGAGAAGTTGGGGACTTTAGCCTTTATTTGCATTTACTTTAACCATTTAGATACACAGAACCTATATAAACCCACTAGAGGAAAGGGAGAACCCCACAGCTCAGAACAGGGCCTCTTCAACTCTGCAGAAGGAGACTGCATAGACCATACTCACTATTTTAGCCACTTTACCACATTTACGGAGGGACTGCACAGCGAAGGAATGAGGCACGTTGTCCATGGGGATGGAGTTGACCTGAATGACACGATCATTCTCACTGGACAACAAAAAGAAAACACATAAAATGATAATAAGACAACTATGAAAACTAAATAAAAATCTGAATGTCACATCAACAATGTTTCTTGCTTTGTGCCAAAAAGTTGAAATTAAATGTAGAATGCTTTTTTTTAAAGATTGATTTATGATTCAGTCAGAGACCAATGTCTGAGCCAATATCTCTGGACTTTATGTTCAATGAATTACCTGAAATAAATAAGAACTGAGCTGCTGCAGCACACGCTCTTTGAAGATCATAATATTTAGCAAGATATCATGAGCAGATCCCCTGCTGGTTCACTAAAATATAGGAAATACAAAATATATTCACTACAATGATATGATATAGCATGGTCAGACAGGGTGGCTGCACATGTGAAGAGAATGCACTGAGCTTTGATGAGATGATGACAGATGATCTGACCATGTGATGGGAGTCAGCAGCTACAGATGCTGCACAATTTACAAGCAGCATAAATGGTATACACTTCCTTCTTCGTTAGTGGGCTAATGTATTTATATTTTCTTTAGCTAGTATTGGATGTTTACATAACTATACATATGAAGCATTACAATAACGATCGCTTTGGTGGTATAGGCCCAACATACACATGGTTTTTGTTCTGATCGGGACTTAAAACGGCGACCCTTGGATTCCCAAGCCCAGTCTCTAGGGACTTAACTACTGCTGCCATTTACATATATATATGGTTAGCTATGGTGTTTGCAAACGTAAACTTAAAATGTTGCCACTAATGTTGACTATTATTTCGCGAATTCTCTCTAAGCGCACAGCATCTTGTAATTTCTGCATTATTATGATGTTGCAAATCCAGCTGCCTCAGCAGACATGGAGGAGGAGAGTGAAGGAGTAAATACAGAGCAGGAAGAGGAGCAGGAAGAACTCTTTTTGACAGTGTTTCGTTTTTAAAATGTGATCAAATCCTGCAGGAAACGTCATTTATACTCTAGAAAATGTGTGACTTTTTTAATGCACTGACTTGTTTGCATGGGAGTTTCAAATAATGAAGGAAATTATTTAAATGTGACTAAGTGTGTTTGTTTTCTTTAAAAAGTTGTATTAATCTAGTTTAAAGAACAATTACTGTATTGTAACCTTGATTTAAAATGACACATAAGGTGATGGAAGATATTGGCCATATCAGGCTCTCAAACCTACTATTACTGTTTTTGCATTTCGCCCAAATCGTGCAGAAGCCCTTGTCTGACCTTCCCTTTGAAAGGTTTCTGGAAATGTACAGAGTAGACCCTTTGCTGCCCTACACAGCAGCCCCCCTAGTCCATCTAGCTTTGTCAGACTTACAAGAGTAATCCGTCTGCTGGGCCCCCCTGCAGCACGTCTGACACGATGATGGACGTCTCACCATTGTCCACGTTGGGGTTGTCACGCCCACCTGACACCGCGATGCCGAAACCCATCTTAGTGTCCTGCAGAGAAAAAGGAATCACACAGTACATTCAGACAGAAAGATATACACACTAACAACACTGACCCTCTGGACTGAGAGGAGACAGGGTTGAAGCTCTGAGCCTCCTGCGCCTCACATGACACGCTGAAGTTAGGATACAGATCATGGTTTAGGTAAAACATTGAAAAAATAAACATGTCATGTTTCATGCTTTTGAGTTAGCGTTGACTTTTTATTCAAGTGTCAACCAAGAGTCAGACCATCGTGTTTCCCTTACTGTAGCTAAAGCTAGGCTGCGGTACGAATTGTCAGTTTATCTTAGGAAGGCTCCTGACGGAGTGAAATGACCCGGAAGTACCTCAGTATCAGCTATGATAAGAGCCGTTTGAATTATCTAGATGATAGGAAAGGAGGTTTGAAACTTCCTTTATAACCTCCTTTACCTTAGGAAACACTGGACCTTCCTTTACGAAATGCAACATCCATCCGTTCACGGTAACAACCGATTATGACCGAGAAATGCAAATCATGAAAGTTACGGTGCTTATTCAGCAATTTAAAACGTATGCCCTAACTTGCCAAAGTGCTTTGTTTTGAACGTTCAACACTATAATAATCAAAATGAGAATTATGAATGTTACTTTTTCACTGTAGAATGATCAAATAAAGTCATTTATTTATAACAAATAAAATAGTATTTATTTTAAAAGTTTCATACAATCATACGTATTGGGATTCGTGTGGATTAATAGGTCTGGACCGCAGGGTGACAACAATACGTTTCACTATACTTTTTTATTTAATTTCCAACCTTGGTAATGAAGAATATATTTTTTACCTGATGTTCGCGTTCCTAAAGCCGCATGAAACAACTCCATAAGTACGCACGGTGCAACGTATCTATGGGCGCATGCAGTAGTCTGCTGTACAGAAATGTGTAGTTTCCATACGGCAGACGTACATGAATAACATCCGCTGGCACAAATACATCGGGTAGTTTAAGTGCAGTCGGATTCTCAAAGCATTTACAATTGGTAATTACAAAATTGCATTTGCTATTTCACATTACATTAAGCTCACTTTCGTGCCCTTGTTGCTTTTCCATTAAATGCTACTGACGGATTTCATGAAGATGGGTTAGCTATGATCAGGGCAGCTCTATTTTAAGGAGAGTGTTCAGGTGAACGGAAGAAATCTGGCCTAGAAGAGATAATGTAAATGTATTCCATGGATGGACACATTCAATGTTATGTAATTGAGGAGTAAAATGCGTATGAATGTTTAATTTAGATCTGAATAATGGTTTCCTCAGTATATTATTTAAGATACCAGATATCAATGCTTCAGTTGATCCAAGCTTGACATCGACATGAAAAACAGCTATTTTTCTTTCTTTGTTTTGTTGCACTGTTGACATTATTTTAAAAGGAACGTGTCTTATCTAGGAGTTCGAGGTGATGCTTTCAAATAAAAAAGTCAACTAATATCAGTCACATCCTACTTTGTCTACGGCCCGGCGTATTTGCCTGTAGGTGGCAAATACTGAGTTTCCGTCCCCGCCCTGGGGTAAACTAATCACAAATAACTCCAGAAAAGAGTTTAAAAGATCAATTTTGGAGCTCCTTCAGAAGGCTGATGAGGGCAAATATATCTTTAGGAAGTTGATCAAGTATTTAAACTCAACCACTACTGCTAGCTTTGTCACTGCTCTGGAGATAGTAAGGCTAGGAAAACTGTTTACAGTCGGACAATATACAAACAAACAAACAAATCATTCATTAAAATATCACGGCATGTATTTTCAGACTTCAAAAAGCAAATTGAAAGTAGAAATTAGAGTTACGTCTCTCTCGGCAAAGGCGGTAGAGGAAAGCATCATTAAAACAGCAACAAATGAGGACATTAAATTAGCTCAAGCATACTCAACAGAGTCAGAAATGTAAACACTATTGAACAGACAGCGCTGTTATGCACAGATACGGCTGACTGCAGTACGTGGCTGAGGAAAAAACAGAAGAGGATGGGACACTGCAAGGGATTTAAGTCATAACTACATTTGACAGGACTATTTTTTATGTTTAATGTTTTACACAAGAGTTTCATTATTTCCTTAGTAATAATAGGTAAACATAGCAATACAATGTCAACAGCTTTCCCTGTTGTAGTTCTACAATTTGATAAACAAACTATAGTTTGTAATATGCTGTGATATCAAATATGTTTTGCGGCTCCACACCAATTGTATTGTCGGAAAGGGGGTCAAAATGGCTCTTTTGATTAAAGTTTGCTGACCCCTGGCCAAGCTGATGGAGCAGAAACACATCTTATTCTGTTCATTCATTTCATGTCAGACTTTCATTTGTGCAAACCTTATTTTATGATGCTGTTGTCTCTACCAAGATGAATGAGATGCAAAGAGTAATGGCACTTCAGTTGGGTAAGTATAACACCTCCCTGTACACCCTACTACATGTATGTATACACTATGGAGATGCATTTTTCAATGTACAATATTGAATTTTACATTATTTTCTTGTATAATTTATCTTCTCTTTACATGTATATAGACTCCTGCATTAACTTGGTCCCTTACAACATTCTCTACAGGATTTATCTTATTTAAAACATTTAAAAAATCATATTACTTGCACATTGGTCTTGCAACATAATCTGCACTATTATATTCTACTCTGTTTCTTCTTGCACTATTTTTATTTTATTTTTACATTTGCTTTATGTCTTATATATTATGCATTGTTAGAGGAGCATGTGATTTAAGATTGTCATTGCCATATCTACACTTTAGCTACTGTGCACATATGACAATAAAGCCTTTGAGGGTTAGTGGAAATGGAAAATCAAAGCTAAAAACATATATAATTCTGCAGTGAATTGCTAAGAAATAAACCGGCCCGTCCACACGGCGGCGTGCGTTGAAACTTCAACGCTTCTGCCCATTCACTTTGAATGGGGTGACGTCACGCTTTGCCAAACTGCATTGTGGTTCCGTCGCTTCGCTTTGCTCGCTTCAAAAGTAGAGCAATGTTCTACTTTTGAAGCTTCGACGGAAGCGTCAGCCAATCAAATAATATATGCCAGTACAAGCTCTAGCCAATCAAACCGCGTGGACCCTGAACAGACTGCCGAACATATAATAACCACCTGCCCTTTATATAGACCACCCTCGGAAGCCAGCCTCTTCGACTTCGACCTCTGACGTTACACGAAAGAAGAAGAAGAAACCGCGTGCTTGTGTGTCCGGGGCGGGAGATTCATGTGATTGGTTGTTGGGCGAGTTTCAGACACGCCCACCGGCAAGCTTCAACGCACGCCGTGTGGACGCTGCATAACCCCTAGATTCCACCGGGTCCGTCTGCGCCGCGTTACAGCGATCGCGGCCACTCTAGTCAATGGGTGCTATTCCACCAGACGCGCCGCGTTACGGCTAGAAGCGTCCCAGAAGCGTCTCGGCGCTGCGCTCCGCAAAAAATAGGATGCAAGTCTATTTTCGACGTGACGCGAGGCGTTGCATAGCGCCGGGCAGGAAGTGGACCGGTCAGAGCATCCAGTCAATCCCCAAAATAAACTAATTTTGCAGACCCTATCCCCATGGCCGTATCTACCATTGAGGTCACCGAGGTCCGGACCTCGGTAATATTTTCCGAGCTGTGTATATAACAAAACTTGTTGAAATAACTGCACTAAACGGGGTTCTTAGTAGTACTTCTATTTACTGACAATGGGGGCGCTGCATAACTACGCAGCCTCGATTAAAGCAAACAGAAGAAGACAACATGTATCAACAAACCACCGCAGCCCGGACTTGTATCGTTGCAGCGGAGGACTGATGAGGTATCTAGAGATCTGAGTCCAGCGGGCTGCTTGTGTTTCTGTTCCTCAGGACATCATAGGACCAGCAGATCCTGTGTGTCTACGTTAGTCAGTGGACGTCCGATAACATGCACACTAACTTATATTGCAGCTATAGGCTAAACTTTGATTTAAATTGCAATTGCAATTTAAAATAAACTAGCTAGAGAGCTAAAGTTAATTACATCCATCCAATGTCAGAAGGATTACCTTTTAACAAACGTTGTAATGCTTTTCTTTCATTTCAATTTGAGTAAAACATTGAAGATATAATATTGTATTGTTTTCTTTTTACACTGACTCAGATATAATGAAAAGACTACGTCAGTCGCAGCTCAGCTTTGGTAAGGAAGAGACAGGACAGGCAGAGAGAAAGAGAGAGAGAGAAAGAGAGAGAGAGAAAGTGATGGAAGTCAGGGAGGAACTGCAGGTACAGTCACACAAAAATAATGTGGGCTTAATAACCCCATCTATCCATCTATCTATCTATAACAATAGTCTTAATTTACAATAGGCATACTTTTAAAACAACATATATATATATATTGCAGTTATGATGTCATAATAACATACAATTGTATAAAACACAATTTGCTTACATCTTTGTTCTCTTTTGAGAATCAAACAAAACAGATTTTTTTTAAAAAGAAAAAAATAATGCAAACATACAAGTGAAATGAACTAAATTGCTGAATTGCTTTTAATTCACCGGCAGGAGCGACAAGTGAGGAGGAGCAAACATTTAACAACGAGGGAGAGATTGAACAAAGAGAAAGAGTAGAGGACAGAGAGAGTAATGGAAGAGATGGAAGAGAGGGTTATGTAAAGGAGAGAGACATGGAAATGGAGACTGAGGGAAATAGTACAGGAGACACAAGGGGACAAGAGAGACCAAATACCAATACTAGAGTAGACCAGGCCGGAAGAGAGGTGGCAGGAATAGATGAGAGAGAGATGAGGGGTGAGAGAGCTGATAACGGTCAAAGAGAGACAATTCTACATGAATTTGATCCAGCCAAGTATAAAAATAAAGCACTAACTGATGAAGAAAAGTACTGCCTTCTCAAAAATAAGTGGTTCAAACATGAACATAATTACCCCAAAACAAAGTTTGGTGAAAAGCAATTACGCTATAACATGAAGTGGGAGGAGAAATATCCTTGGCTAAGATATTCTGTTTCAGAAGATTCCACCTATTGTTCCATTTGTATGTAATTTAGTAAAAAACAAAAAAACACAATCTTCATAAATGACGGATTTCGAGACTGGAAAAATGCCATTGGAGAGAAGCGGGCCATCATTTCTAACCACAGTTGTAGTCCAGCACACCTACATGCCTCGGAGCTGGCTGAACATTTTCTGTCAGTAGCCCAAGGGCAACAGAAAAGCATTAATTCTGTTCTAAGTGATGCATATGCAGAGAAGGTTGGAATGAATCGCAAAGCTCTACTTTCCATTATTGATGTTGTCAACTGTCAATCAACTGATTCTTATGCATTACACTTTCAAAAATAATTTATATTGTAGCCCACTGACTTGGTTTGAAATCAATATATTATCCAATTTCAGACCCCCCACAGGACTTAAAAAGCACCTCACTAGATCATGAAAATCCCAAAAATCTGGGTATACCCCCGAACCCCCCTAGAAGGTTTGGACCTCGGTATTTAGGAAATCCTAGATACGGCCCTGCCTATCCCTCCGTAGTCTTTCAAGGAGGAGAAATGCCAGCGTTCTCCTCCGGTTTACAGGCACTGTGTACATTTGAGATACATAGGCCTATAGAATAATTATGATGATGAATGCATTTTTTTACCACTAAAATACAGCAACACATCTTTGATTCATGTAGTTTATAACTGGGATATTACAATTATTATTAACTTTGTCTGCACAAAGTAGCCTGTCCTGAAACTTTTATAATTCAGTAACCACACTACAGTTACTAACATTGCCCCGACACGTGTTACTTCCTTACTTACTAAAATCAGTCATAATCAAACCTCAACACACCTGCAAAGAACACATGCTAAGGTGAAGCTAACACACAGATATAAACAAATAGAAAACAACTGGAAAACAGAGAAGAAGAACAGACTCACGTAGTCTCTTCTTCTTCTGTTTTCCGGTTGTTGCCTGTTTTGAATGACGAATACACACTACCGTCGCCTGCTGGTAAGGAGAGTTATTGCCACTCACGCATGCGCAGTTGCGAATCTAGTTAAACCGCAGCGGAGCGTCATACTACTTAATGAAAAGTCAAGTATAATATTAGTCAAATATGAAGAAGTTAAACTTTAAACATTCATGACTCAAACACTTTATCCAGGATAAAAGCCACATCTTCACATGCAAGGTGAATACAGCTGGTAAAAGAAAAAGTGTTTGAATGCGTACATTAACAGGTTTGATGATGTGATACACAGTGCCGCGGTCGGACTGTAGGCTACGTAATGTTTCAAAAATAAAATCAATGTGCAGGCTTACGTGAACACTGTTCTACATGAACAATACGGGCAGTTTATACATTAAATAAACCAACAGTAGCTGGCGATATATGCTCCAAGTGGAAGTGGTCCACGGGCACATCGTATCTGTCCCCGGCTGTTTGAAGAGCAAGCATGGGAAACAACAGCTAGCCACAGCTAGCCACAGCTAGCCATGCCTTTCTGGTGTACCAGCTACGTGAGAAGCCTCGTTGATACGTGTTGTCTTTTTCACGAGCTTGCTGCGATATATAGCCTACAAATCGGGTTGGTCCGGTCCAAGGTCTTTAAGCAACAGTTTATCTCCCAAACTTCTCCTTTCGAAAGGATTGGAGATTAGCTCTTGAACGGAATTGGGTGGGGAGTGGGGACCGAGGTCCGGAGACTCCACCTGCACACGAACGAAGCCATCCTCTGCGTTTAGTGCGTCACCCGGATACGAGTCACTGTCCAAACTACTCACAGATTGGACCGGCGCTGACATTGGCGCCCGGTGATAATCAGATTTGACGACGCTGATTGGCTGAAATTATGTTTCGCAACAGTCAGCTGCTAGTGGCTGCTGCTGCACTGGATGAAGGCTGATTTCTTACCGCCCAGGCGAGAGAGGTTAATGATGGTAAGACATGGGCAAGGCCAGGCAGGAAACATGTGACTTATCAGTAACTTTAGACATCGTAACACAATTTTAAACAAGATTTTATTGTAGATTATACATTTTACTGATACAAATTATATAATATTTACCTTTTTTATTAAAAATAAAAATCAAATATTTAAAAAAATATATATTTATTTTATTTTTTTTATTTTTTTATGTGGGAAGAGGTGGGGCGGCGCCCCTATCGCCCCTATGGACCGGCCGCCACTGATGTTAGCATTTATTTATATGGTTAGCACACAGCAGTAGCGGGCTCCTACCTAGCGGCCGTCAAGACGGCAGGGCGGGACCAGCTCAGTCTGTCACCTGAATAGAAGACGTTTCCTTTTCCCCTCCGCCCCAGCCTGGAGGCTGGAGCTGAAGTGTCCCGCCTCAGTGCTGTCAGTGGCCGGTCCCTGCTTCACCTCACCGCTAATCTCCACCGAGCAGGCAGTGCGCAGTGACCATAGACTGGCAGTGACACTGTTGGCATGGCATCAACTGTACCGCAGCACACTGACTGTGACTGACCCACTGAGAATATACAGTACGGTGGGCAGGACATTTACATCAAAGTGGGCTTGAGCCCCTGCCCTTTTTCTTCCTCCGGAGAAAGTGCCCTTTTTATGGGGTGCTTTTTTTCAATAAATTGAATATATATCTACTGCTGTTTGCGCACAGTTTCCCTTTCCAAAAATATATTGATTGAATACAAAATAAAAATATCAGGTCGGGAGATTAGACTGTGAAGTTCCGATGCTCTCTCTACCCTCCCTCCCTCCCTCCACGTCTCCTGCACAGCGGTGCGGACATCGGCAGTCACTTCAGACAGACAGGTAGCAGCACCTCCCACCTTACAGTCCCATGTTATGCTGGCTTTTCTTGGCTTGTTTGAAGGTGAGTGGTAATGAACAAATGACTAAGCTGCCAGTGCCTCGAGTTTACAGCTAATTAGCCAAAAACAAATACAGTTAGGCTAACTAGGCTACTAGCTAATGGATAAGTTAGCTCAAGGTTTAGCTAAGGCAAGTTATCATGGGCATACAGGCTAATGTAGCCTACTGTACTTAAGGGGAGACACTACAGGTGAATGGTGAACACATTCAAATGTGTATCTAATAACGTCATCACAATCGCCACATTGATATGCAAATTAGGCGTTAACTAGGCCTAATAAAAATGCGAACATTTGCATGCAGTTACCAAGGCATGGCAGATGAAAAGGATAACAAAAAAAAAACACATCACCACAACTTCCCAAGATAGTTACTTACTGTAGGCTACGTCAAGTCAGTATTTTCCTCGGAAATGTTATGTTTAAATGCAGATTAGCTTTAAATCTATAGATGAATTCAGCCATAACAATCTTTTTGCCTGTAATGTCCTTAGACAGTAACTTCATAATTGTGATTGTTGGCTGCTCATTTAATAACTATTAATTGTACTAGTTTGTTGTCTGCTGTTGTGCTTAATGAATACTAAAGAAGGCCATTGTCTCTGTGTTAACTGATTATTTTGTAGAATTCTGTTGAGTATTAAACAATTGCGTGAGTGTGAGGGTATTAAAATAAATTGGTCAGTAAGTCAGAGATGTGCAACTATATTTAACTTTTTGTTTTAAAACATTTTTTTAATCAATTATTATGGGAAGTGCCCTTTTTCTCACTTGAGCTCCTGCCCCCCAAAATGTCTGTGCACGTCCCTGATGTATAGTATATGTTGGCCATATCTCTCACGTCTAGATGCCAACCTTTATCTTTAATATCATCATGACTTGACGCTTGGGCAGGGAAGATAGTGGCCGACCCCTCCCGCCCAGGACACAAACTGTTCACCCCCCTCCCCTCTGGCAGGAGGCTGCGCTCCATCAGGACCAGAACCTCTCGCCACCTGAACAGGTTCTTCCCCTCCGCTACCGGCCTCTTAAACAAGGCCCGGCCCCCCCACTGACACTTTACCTCAGCCACAATCTTTATATATACAGTCTATGGCCACAACGCAGACACTATGCATTACATTAATGCACACAATGTTTAAATATTGCTTACTGCACATATTTTATATTCTATAATTTATTGCATTCTATTTCGATGTAAATTACTGCTTATTTTATTGCTATCTACTATATTTAAATTTGTATTACAGTGTTCTTAATATAGTTCGCTATCCGTGTAGGCCTACTCTTTAAAATCTTTGTTTTTCATTTTTGTGCAATAAACCCGTTTCTGATTCTGGTTCAAAAACATTGTCTTTGTATGCCAATGAGGCAGTTTGAATGTAATCGTTGGGGCTGCCGGTTGATGTATAGATGGATGGTGTTTTAACTTATTTTGTAGCAGTAAAAGTCTAATCGGTTCAGAGCAAGTCGCTGGAGGCAGACTGAGTACGATGCAAATAACTTAATTTTGTCAAAGACAGAAAACAAAGTCTGAGCAGACCCCGGCATCCTACTGCTAAACAAACGTTGTATTAGCATTTTTAGCTAAAGCCTCCATGTCTCTTATTGGTTGACCTACAGTAGGTGAAGGACGATAAACCAACTCCCCTATTCTTTGTTGTAACTCTTTTTCGCACATGTTTCCGTGCACGTGTCACTGATCCCATTTTGAGTCCTTTACTACTACATTACATAACATTATATTTCATGCAACATCTCCTACTACAACAATGGAAGCTGGAGACCAGGTGCAGTGGATGAACTCACCCGCTGCAGAGTGACGGAGTACTGCTCCCACACCATCTCCTCCATCCCCGAGCTCTGCAGGGAACACACACAGCACAGGGTTAGCCGAGCAGACAGCAGGTACACAATGCATTCAGCAGCACAATGCTCTGTGAATAAAGTAAATAACAGGTGCAGCAAACAGATGTTTACAGAATAACTAATGAAACTGCTTTCTGAGCCACGGCACAACTCGATTATACACACAGAGATATACATTAGGCAATTCTGTGTGCAGTAAATACATTTAGACCAGTGGGTAGAGCACACACGCATTGTTATTCAGTACACCTGATTCTTTTTCCTCCTGTGTCACATTTTGATTTGTAAGCGTTTCTCAGAATACTTTGTCATAACCTCTACAGTACATCTATCCTCAGAATCACAATTCCTTTATCTGTCCCGCAACTTGAAACTTACGGTATTATAACAGCAAGAGTGCAGATGAATTAGAAAGAGTAGACTTACATATTATATATATATTTTTAAATACAATTAAATTAGGCTCACATTTTAAATTAAAAAAACCACAATAAGTACAAAAACAATAACAGAAAAGTACACCATGGTTAAAAACGTACCATGTAGCAGTAAACTACTACTAAGTAGCAGTATAGTTTGAAAATAAATGAGCATCTAAGATTATACAATTAGATTATAGTGTCTACAGATTGAAAAATTAATCAAAAGGATACAAATAGTTGAATTGCACACATTTATATGCACACATTAGTGTATATTGCACAAAGTTTTATTGCACAAATATTTTATATTTACAGGCATTAACTACGGTGTACGCTCCTGGAATTATTGTGTGTATGAACCGTGCTGGGATGATGATCACACTTCCTCACAGAGCCTATCATTTTGTGTACGCGAGTATGCTAACCATCTTTATTTATTTTTCCTGAAGAAGATCAACAATACATTTCATTTAGCTGATTTTAACCATATCGACAAAAAACAAGTGCAATAATCCAAAAAGATTGAAGTCAGAACAGCTGGAAACATGTAGACAATTTTAGTGCTGGTGTATTTCAACTGACCTAAAACCCTTTAAATACTAAAATGTGTGTTGCTGTTTAGTTTAATGGCCGGTTGGTTTTCAGTAAGTGACAGAAGATATGTAGACTTTTTGCCGTCCTGATGTCAATTAAACGCTTCTTCCACCAGTATTTGAATTATACTGGGGTAGCTTTAAGGAATATTGATATAATCAGATAGTACATTTTACACAAATAAGATAAAAGGTTGCCATGTTAAAGTCACATTTGTGGTCGAGCCACTGACTGTATGTGTAATCTGCTCTAATTTTAGCGTCTGCATTATTACTCTAATCCACCGAGGGTGTGATGGAGGGCAGCTCAGCTCTGCTTCCATTTAAAAAGAATGAACCAAAAACCCTTCCCTCACACTGCTGTGATTTAAGGCATGACACGCAACACACACACGCAACACACACCAACAAAGGCAACACACACACACACATACACAAAAACACACAAGTATTTAAGATGTTGTGAACATTCCGTGTGTTCTCCATTCAGACCGGAAAAAGTCATTTTTCATACAGAAATGTCAGAATCTGCTTTCAGCCTCTCAAATGTTCTCTGTTTTAAATATCATATTAAAATTAACATTTTGTCACCGACAAGATAGGACATCTTTGAGAGCCTGGATGGACATTTTACACGTTTTCCTGACATGTCATCAACCAAACCAATAATCTAGAAAATTATCTGTAGAATAACCGATATTGAAAATAATTGACTTGTTAATACATTGAATATTTTGCATTAAAAATGGTCAGTATAAGAATCTGGCATTCTCACATCATTATGACGGCTCCTAAATTAAAAAACATTTAAGTCTCTTATTCAAAAAAGGCATTGAATTTGACCAGCGCTCTCCTGAAACACACACGCATTAGACAATCACTGTTTGCACGCAAGGTTGACTTTAATTAAATGTATTATGTCAGAGATTTCACATAATAATGTTAAGTTTAAATAAAAAATAGGTTCAACTTAACATTATTGCTTTCAACTAACCTAACACAGTTATGTGAAATCTGTAGACATAATACATTTAATTAAAGTCAATTTTTATTTGTTTCGGTGTACATGGCCACAACACTTTTTTACTTGTGTTTAATTAACTCCATTCTATTGTACTCCTGTGAGGTTTGACATGATTAGTCTGTGCCTGTTGAACCACTGTTAAAAAATAAATCCACTCTGTGAGATGCTTTGTTAAGGATATAGGAGACAATTGTTGTCTTGGTTACAAAAACACATGTGGTTCAGTTTATGAAATGATAGTGGTTTTACACCTGAAAGACCCCCCTGTCCGCCCTGAACTTTGCTCCACTCATATTTACTACAGCCATTAGAGGGCTTTTTCCCCTTCAGTGTAAATGACCAATGCTCACAGTACAATATTACAACCAACACAGAGCCACATGGCAATAACGTTTACCAATCAGCAGTTTGTGCTTCCATTTCCATCACTCCAAACTTTTCATCTATGTATCATCTAACGGGCTTTATGAGGAACGACAAATAACAAAGCACTTAAACATGCATGGCACTGACATAGAAGTTAATCTCTTTTTCTCTTCTTCACACAAACATCTGCTGTCTTACTTATCTGTCGCACGCACGCACGCACGCACGCACGCACGCACGCACGCACGCACGCACGCACGCACGCACGCACGCACGCACGCAC
>CALSBZ010046764.1:473779-486027 GCA_943591055.1 Gobionotothen gibberifrons
CACCCATGTTTATTCGATGGCTGCAAACCCAACGATGAGGGTTCTCCTCCAAGCTGCGTGATCTCTGCCTAAGCTGTGACCTGCCCCCAGATCGCTATTCCCACTGTTTAAGAATCTGCACAGCCACAACCGCAGCTCTATATCCGCCTACCTCAACCCTGAGTATCCTGGGCCATCGGTCATCTTCTGCCCACCAGCGCTATATCATGCTTCACAGGAATGAGATCCTTTCAGCACAAACAACCATGAACTCTTGCATTGCTCGATGAATGAGTAACGTTCAAAGATGTATATCTGTAGGATTCTGTTATTGCACACCAGGTGGTTGCTGGGTTAGATTATATTTATTTCATTATAGTATATTCCCCTCATAGCTGCATGCTTGGGGGGGTAAGCTCATTGTCGCTGCCTCAATACTAGATACAGCAGTCTCGATAGGTAGTATATTCCCCTTAAAGCCGCTGGGCCTTCACATAGCAGTTTCATTTGGTAGCATATATAGGTAGTATATTCCCCCGAAAGCCGCTGTGCTGGGGGGGGGGGATAGCTTTCGGGGCGTTCCCGGGCCTTCACATAGCAGTCCTTAGGTAGTATATTCCCCCGAAAGCCGCTGTGCTGGGGGGGGGATGGCTTTCGGGGCGTTCCCGGGCTTTCACATAGCAGTCATTAGGTAGTATATTCCCCTTAAAGCTGCCGGGCTTAAGGGGGGATGGCTTTTCGGGGTGTTCCCGGGCCTACACATAGCAGTCTCGCTAGGTAGTATATTCCCCTTAAAGCCACTGTGCTTAGGGGGAATGGCCACATGGCAGTTCGCCAGGCCCTCTACTTATCAGATTTACATCACCAGCGTCAGGCTCGGGCTACGCAGTTTTGGGGGATAATATCTAATCTCCACGCAGTTTTGGGGGTTAGTTATTTGATCATCACTCATCGTGCTATGTATATCTAGGGAGTGATGATGCCTGAGCCTAATCGCCAAACTCAACTATATGCTGCTTCTAATAAACATGTTAAAGAAACACGTGAGTTGTCTGACTGAAATGGGGCGAAGCCTGCGAGCTAGTTCAGGCAGTCAACTCGAGGACTTATGCTGCATTCATACATAACGCCCCTTGCCACTCTACAACCAATCAACAGAGTCTCCTTAATATGCCGCTCTATTTAACCTGCCAGTTCTCTCTCCATGCATCGCTTGCTGCTGCTATTGCCGCAGCTACCTTTACGTCGTCGCTGCTTGCCTGCCCCACCACCACCCCAGCTTCCACCTGTAGGCTCGGGGGATAGTTATTTGATCATCACTCATCGTGCTATGTATATCTAGGGAGTGATGATGCCTGAGCCTAGACGCCAAACTCAACTATATGCTGCTTCTAATAAACATGTTAAAGAAACACGTGAGTTGTCTGACTGAACTTCAGTGAAAATGCTCGAAATGGCCCAAAACTTCACAGGTTTGGAAACGATGCAGCCATCAACGCATCTAAGCGTATTATGAGGTGTCATACAATGCCGTTGCCATGGCGACACCATCAAGTTAGTTCAAAAGTTTGCAGTTAAAATATTCTGCTGCTTTCCCAAGCCTTTTTACTTTCTTTTCTCATCATAATACAAATTCAGTCACTACTACTTACATCTGATATTTAACTCCTTCAGCCTATTTTCAGCTGCAGAAACCATTCAACTATTACATTATTCAGCTATTTCAGGACATCATGTTGTTGTTTATACCTTTTCTTTTAAATATTAAGCTTTTTCTGCATTTTTGTAGCTAAAAGCAGCTACCATTCAGCTAATAACATATTCAGCTTTTTCTGCATTTTCAGCTAAATTTAGCCATAAATGTCCACAGTTTACAGCATTCGCACGCATTTTCTGCAGGAAATGCATTTTCTAGTTTGCTTTGTCCTACGTAAGCCACCTTCCCATGTGAATCCTACGCAAAGCTTTATAAATGAGGCCCCTGTGCTCTCCCTGTTCATTTCTTTATAGTTCAATATTGGAGAATAACAGCGACAACTCGACTCCTCATACTGTATGTCATACTATTATGTTACTCTCATTTCCAGAGACAAGTATTGATAAGAAAGCAGTGATAAATAATTGCCATCACAATATTGATCAAAATCATTTTAGCAATAATCATGCAGCCCTCGAATAAGAATTCTGGACGCGTAAATATTGAGTTTACTGCTCCCCTAAAACATGTGTATCCTCCACGTCAGTCTTGCAACATGTGTTTTTTTTTATGAACTTGGTAGCAAAGTATAGGTTCTCGTGGTATCTGGTCACAGACTCTGGAATGAAGAAACTGTTCCTTGATAACAAAATAATGTTGCAACATATAAACCATATAAACGGCAATAAATATAAATCGGAGAAGGCTATTGACTACACCACGTGTGCCATCTTTACCTGAACTTAACACAGTGTTTCAGTGCCTAAGACGGAATAAAACACTGACTGTAAATTTAAATTATTTGCAAAGAAATTGTGGAAATAAACTATTTTAAAAACCCTATCACTGAATGTTTAAACTAAGTGTCAGTGAATGAAATGTCGACTTTAATATCAATGTTTAGTCTATACTCTATAGGGTTACAGCAGTGCTTTGGAAAATGGTCCACAGTATCAAATGAACATGAACATAGCTTGTACCCATTCGGCTTAAATGTGCTGAGCGGTTCATATAGCGTGACTGATAGGAGGTGGCGAGGCGTCAAAGGGCTGTAGAGGGTGTCATGAAAATAAGTAAAAAGGTTGAAAATTATGGAAGTTAGTGGAGAAGTGAATATTCAGTGTGGCAGTTGCATGATGTTCACCCGGTGTTAGAAAATTAGCCCGATCAGCCGAATGAAGCAGCGCTGGTGGTAAGCACGAGGGAAATCACTGATGAAACACACACACACACACAACGCCCTACATATGTTAAGGCATCAATACATGGGCTGAAAAGCATCGATACATGCGCTCTTCTTTTTAATGCTGCTAAAATGATCTTCTGTGTTACTCTCACTGTCCTGCACTCTCACAGCTGCTGGGACACATTATACTTTGTCCTAAAGTAGCCGATGACCATTTGGAATACACATACAGTAATGCATTTATCATTAAATGAACATGCTGTAGTAACCTGAACAAAGGCTACGGTAGTAAAATATATGAACAACAAAATGTTGGGTCTATAAGTGGACATTGACCAGTGAGTTCCAAACATTTGATTATGTTCCCATCATGACGCAGAACAGCCGGTTTGATGCTGTTAAAGAGGACGTATATTAAGCTCATTTTGACGTTCATATCAGTATTTAGTGTCTCTACTGTGACATGTCTCCATGCTTTAATGTTCAAAAAGCTCTTTATTGTTCTCATACTGCCTGTGCTGCAGCACCTCTTTTCACCCTCTGTCTGAAACCAGAGCCCAGTCTGCTCTGATTGGTGAGCTGGCCGGCTCTGTTGTGATTGGTCAACCACTTAGAGATGTGTTGGATATAGACCAATACACTACAAAAACTGAAACATACAGTATTGACATGTTGGTTATATACATAAAGAAGGTTTCAAATGTATTCATTATTGTATGAACATGTTTTAATTGGGGGGTGGACGTCACATCATCTAGGGGGGTCCGGGTGTATTCTCCCCCAGAAAGATTTGTTTTAACATTTTAAAGTAAAATGCTTCAATCTGGTGCACTTTGAGCAGAATTACTAGAGACTAGATCTAGGGGGTACAATTCTAAAACACCCATATGAAAAAGATTGGTTTACATTTTAATAACCAAATAAGTATGTGAACTTAACCAATAACCCATAGCCAATAACAAATACATGTAACGTATTTTATTTGTGTTGTTCATTTATATCTTATTTTACCAGTTAACGTTTATTTATTCATGCATTTTTTTTAATATCTCCAGTTTTAAACGATATTTTTGGTTACTGTCCTATAGTATACACTGGAATGATTTCAAACCTGTTTTTATTTATCCTAATAATTATAAAGGTGTGCCTTGGAAATATTTGTTTACATAAATTGTCACCAAACCGTTTGAGACCCACTGAGATAACTTAGACTAAAGTGAACTGAAACTGAGCTGTAGTTATCAGCCTCAATCCAACAACAATCCGCGGTACCGATGCGCACCCTCTCTCTCTCTCTCTTGCTCGCTCGGAGGCTCTCTCGCACTTTGGCTGTGAGCTGCGGGCGTCTGATAAGTCAACATCCCCCACTTTCATCACTTACAGCGCCCATCGTACAGGGCAAATGAAAAGTGTAACCGGGGTGAAAAGGGTGTTACCTTGACTTAATTATGAATGTTGTTACATCAAGGCTGAAAATTAGGATGAGCCAAACAGTCCCAAACGTTTTTTTCCCTCCCAGAACTACCAGCGCAGATCTGGCGCCCTAGGCGACCGCCTATGTCGCCTATGCCAAAGACCGACCCTGAGCGCAAGCCAATAGAAGCGGGAGTGTTACTTATGCCCCTTTCACACCAACACGGTTCCAGGGCCGGTTCGGAGCTAGAGCCTGAAAAGCACACTTTTTTCCTGTTCACACCGCAGCGGAGCCGCCTCTAAGCTCCGGAATCCGGTGCTTTTCAAGCACCAAACATTTTTTAGTCTAGAAGCAAGAACCGCATACGTCAAGCTTATGTCGGAGGGGGGCGAGATTAACCTGAGCAATAACAGTTTATGGCGAGTACGGCAAATGAAAGTTGTAACAAGCAGTAGCGCTGAGCAAAGTGGCTAGAACGCAACCACACACTTATTAAAAAAACCACAGTTTATAAAGTCAGGCAACACTAACCAGGCTTAGTGTGATTCTGTTTATTTGTACCTTACTTTGACCATCCGTTTGCTGTTATTGATCATTGTGGAGAGCAGGCAGACGTTTTGTTTTGTATTATAGCAGCTATCGGATGGAATCAATACATGGGCTGCACAGGTTGTCATGACTCATGTCAGACTATCACAAGTAGAATCATAATGAAAAATACGCCGGTAAAATGTGCCGGCTTATGCCACAATAGGATAGCAACAAGTAGTCAAGATAGTCAGTTTAGCTTCGGTTGCTATGCTAACATCACCCATTTTATACCAGAGAAACTTTCATAAGAGCGTTGTGATGCCAAACAGCGGGCAGCACTGCAGCGGTGGGTAAATGCCGCTGAAACACATAAATAAACAATGAACCACGGCACTCTGGAGAAAAGTACAAGGGTTGAGAAGTAGTTATTTAATTTAATCTGGCTTCGTATGATTAAAAGTAACACGATCATCGACCGACGCCGTTTGGGGAGAAAATCAGCGACGTAAACGGTGACGTCATGACGTAGCAGCAGCAGCACCAGTCGGGCTCTGGGCGGTGTGAACAAAACGAGGGCTGAAAAGAAAAACCGGTTCCGAACCAGAAAAGCTCTAACTTGTGGACTGGAGGTCGATCATGTCCCCCCTGAGCCACAGCGGCCCCCTGGAGAACACTGTGGGATATCTCCATGCCTTCACACTGATTCTTTAAAATGGATGACGCTCCATGCCTTCACACTGATTCTTTAAAATGGATGACGCATCACAGTCTGCTCTCAGGTCTATCAATGATGCATGCAGCAAAAGTGCTCACTAAGGCATTAGATAAACTCATCCTCTCCTCTCCTGCACAGGTTCACAGTGATGTGCTCTGTATGTATGGCTCTGTAGAAGTGTGACAACACAAAGAGCACATGTGAATTATCTTTAAAATGATATCTTTGAACCGTAAAGCTTTCAGTAAATTGACTGATACGTTTCAAACGATGTTCAGATCGTGCACTGACTGAAGCAGTAGGGTTTCTGTGTGATGTGGTCTGACATGTTGGACACATACTGCATGAGACAAGTGCTGACTCGCTCTCTCCAAGCAATACATTCCACTGCCCTACTGCAGCTTTTCCATCAGCCTTTAAATGCTATGTTTACATTTGCAGATAATGCATTCTATTATGCTTGATTCTTGAAAAAAATCATAACAAAGAAATAACAAATAAAGTTAGTAAAATGAACTCTTTAATGTGTATTTTTGTCTTCTTTCAACGTATGTTATTGAAGAAAATTAGCCAAATCAGTTAAGGAATAAACACGTTTTTTGCCTGTAGTCTTGCCTTAATGATCTAATAATAATCAAGCAATATGTGTATGGAGGCTTATATACAGTAATCTCCCACTGCACATTTGGGAGGCAAACTGCTGATACTTTTTTATTTATGCTGAAAAAACTTCTGTTTCTGTTCAAACATTTGCGTATTTCTGTACTTACATGTGCCATTTTGAGTGCATAAGAGTGTTCAAATGCTAAGTATGGCAAAACACAATTTGAGTACGTGAATGGTTCACTCATAACTGTCAAAAGCTTGAGTCCAGAATGGTGGACACTTTTCGCACTCAAATATTGCTATCTTGGCTGTGTCATGGAATGCGGGACTAGCGGTTGCTCAGGTAAATAAAGCTTTATACAAATAAAAGTAAAACATGTGGGTTTTTCGCCTTTTCTAATAAACATACAACTATACTGATGTCAAAGAAAAGCAATCTCTATAGTTAGTGCGTTAATTAAGCAGACTGTAATGATTTGGAACCACCAACGATAAACTTGCCGGCTAGCTAACAGCGCCTATTGTCACTCCCTGTGAGGGCACACGGTCATAATGCACAACAGTGTTTGTAGTGGTCGATTATCAAAGATACAATGGCGCACGACCACTGAGCCTACAATGCGATTTTGAGCGTTGTAAGCGTCCAAATACCTTCCATGAATATCATGTAGTCACAGGTACATCCTGGGGTTTTTATTTATATAACTTCCTTGGATCCTTTGGCAGTCCACTGCCGGGTTAAACATTTTAAACTGCATATAATAAATAAACAAGTACAAATACCATCAGGTGTGCGGGCGCATGTGGACAAAAATGTTTTCAACCACTGTGTAGACTTCCCATTTGTCAGACTGGTGAAGCGTCATTTTAAACTCATAGACTTACGCACTATATTCTGCTTTACGGCATGAAACCCGGTCGTAAACTAAAATAAACATACACCTTGTGCAGTCCAGAAACAAACAAAACTATAAAAAAAACGGTATAACGAAAAACTTAAATTAAATTCAAAGAATATGCAACAGTCTCACCAAACATACATGTTTACCATAATGATAATATGCCTAAATGGCTCTTGCAGTATTCGACATAGCAGTGTACTAAGGGAAGTATCCACATTGAGACCCTGACTGTTTTATCTCAAGTGGGCTGGCCACCCCAATCATGTTGCAGTTATTCTGCGTTATCTTTCTTTTTCTTTAATTACCAACCTCACCTTAACACAGTGTGTATGGGTACTTTTTATATTGTGTGGTTATTACTGACTCTCTGGGTGATGTACACTTGAGGCTGTTGAAGTTGAACTTGAGGCTGTGTGGCACTGTTCCGGAAATAGATTTAATGTAATTAGCTGCTAATGAAGAGTCAGTGAGGACCTGCAGTGCGACTTTGGGGTTAACTACATGTTCACACACAGGCTCCGCTCGGGGGCACACCATGTTTAAATAACTCAGTGTTGTGAGATGAAGATAGATCTCAGCCTGCAATCCAGGCAAATGGATTTTGCCGGTGAACATTAAAATACTTCTCATGTAGCTACAACTGTCATTTTCAGAACATGATCACTTTACTGGCATACTGTATACAGTGATAAGTGAATTATCACCAAGTTTCTATGATTCATACAATTAAAGGACAATTTATGTTAGGGTCATATTTTTCCAGAAAATCTTTCATAAAGTGAAAAACAAATAAAACGACAGCCCAAGAACCTGTTTCAAAAACAAATGAAGCTGCTAAAAAAGGCAAAACATATTTGACAAAGCAAGAGTCATGTCTGTGTTGCTTATAGAGTGGTGCAGTGACTTTTGTAGGCTGACGTATTGGATTTTGAAGTATTGCAGAAAATAATTGGCAAACAGAAGGTTACGATTAGGGCTGAACGATTAATCGATTTTATATCGAAATCGCGATTTGAAATTATGCAATTATCAAATCGCAAAGCCTGCGATTTGTTTTAGTTTTTGTTCTTCTTGTGTGTCAGTCATCCACACCAATCAGAAGTGCTGTGCTCCACATGTACCAGTCATTGTTAACCAATCAGAAGTGGCCCATGATAGTAGGTGATAGAAAAATGGATCCAATCACCTGCCAAGTATTTTTGAAATACTTTTCCAAATGGCTTCCAATGGAGCTTTCCTAGATGGTTTGGTGAAACAAACCATCTGAGTCAGGTTAGTAATGCTCCATCACATGTTTTACATCTATTACAGGGTGAATCTTAAACTGAAGCTTGACTTTAAAGCAACCCAACAGAAGTTTCATGTAAGGGCTGCGGGGGGTGCTAGAGACGGGAGCACGTTGATACGACCTTCCTAGCCGGAGATATGGCCGCATTTTACAATAAACTTCCGTTGGGTCTCTTAAAAATAAATATCGCAAATCGAATGGCAATCGCAATTTCTGTCAGAAAAATCGCAATTACATTATTTCCCCAAATCGTGCAGCCCTAGTTACGATACAAGTACGATTTTCAGCAAGATAAACTCCACATAATAACACCGTTTTTGTAGCGTAAATGCAATACGGCCCGCGAGACCATTTGATACGGCCCTTGAGGTAATTTATAAACACACGCAAATCTAGACCGCAAAATAATTAAACAAGCGATTGCCTGTTTTTCCTGGCCAAGGTCAGGGTCCTTGAACACAACACGAGCCTAACGTGTCATCACCAAGCGGCAAACTCTGGGGCAGAGCCGGGAGGCCAATAAGGAAGTGCCACAAACTGCAGTTAATCTATTGGCCGATAGGCGATGACTGCAGAAAGGATCAATTTCCATAGACCCCCATGTTAAAATGCCCAACTTTACAGCAGAAATAAACATGTTTATACGTGCCTCACTGTCAGCTAACAGCAACTTGTCCACTCTGCTAGGCTACAACGTTAGCTAGTTGTAGTTACTGTACTGTACCGCCGCAGCTAGCCCCCTGCGGCTCCGTTAGCTCCGGCCGGCGTCCCGGGGGCGGAGTCCGGCGTTACAACTGGAGATCAAGGAATGCAGCAAAACGCGGACTTGGTTCGACTGCAGCCCGCTGTAGTATTAGCTAAATAAATGATGTTGAACAAGGCTTAGCTAAGCTGAACATCGCCACAATTGTTCTGCTATGCATCGGTAGCCTACTTATTTTAATTTTATTAACGTGTGAATGACAATAACAAAAAATAGCTAATTCTCTTGCAGATTGTCTCGTTTGATTAATGTAACGTTTATATAGTGGAACTACACTGTTTTATCAAAACCAAAGTGCCACGCAGTAACTTGGTATGCATGTGCAAGCAGGAAATGTGCAACGGAGATGACATTTACCAACACAGACTATATAGAAATATTTGTAAATGTTGTTCATGCGTTATTAAGTGAATATGGCATTTAAACACCTATGCTTTTTGACCATCACATTTTTACATTTCAGCATTGCATCACTACTTTAAGTTCTATGTTTGGCTTGTTAAGCAGTCTGTAACCCTACACACCTAACATATAACTTTTCATGTATTTTTGTATAAAGGTTTCCTTTAGCTTAGCTTCTTAGCCTGAGCTAGCTCTGGAACTTCCAGCTCGGAGGCAGCAGGTCCCGCCTCGGCTCCGCCTCTTTGCCCTTATTTGATGCAGACGGGAGTCACTGTCGAGACGTTAGTGGCCGACTCCGCCTACTAAGGGCTTCTCTGCAACTCTGCAGAATCCTATGGGTGACGTCACGGACACTACGTCCATTTCATCGCGTGGTATATGTCTCGTCTGACAGGGGTGCAGTTCTGCCGGAGAGCACCAGAACGCCGCTCCAGCACTTCAAAAATTGCAGTGCCCATAAGGAGCCGTACACATGCCGCAGTTTTTGCGTGGCTGTGTCTTTAGTTGAAAGCCCAGTGGCGATCTGCTCATCTGTCATACTGATCATACAGTCAATAGAGAACCGCAGTGACGCGTCCTAAAACCCGGAAGTAAACTCCTTCTGGTTCCTTCGTCAAAAACGCAATGCAATTTCTCCATAGGATTTTGGAAAATAGCTCGAAATAAGGTCTGTGGTTGAAACACATTTAAGAGACGGATCACGTTTTGTTCAGCCAGATAATATCCACATGTCTACCCTACTTTTATAATTTTCTAATCATAAATCTAGTCGCAAGAAGCAAAATGCTAACGTTATACTATAAACGAACTACAGCAGGGTCGCTGCTTCAACGTCACGCCAACTTAAGATCCATATTCAAACATACAGATTCTAAATGGTACAAGTTGAAGCATTTGTTTGAACACTTTGCAGGAGGCAGGTACTTGCTTTCAAGCAGAACAGGGCAAACAAACTTAGCGGGAGTGTTTTACGTGTTCGGTGTAATGACGTAAAACGGCCTGGACAACTTCTGTAGTCCTATTCAGCCACATGTTAACAACCATCGTTTTTCAGACACGTAAACTCTTCAAAAATCACCAGCGGGGTCACTGCTGATGTATTTAATGTCGTAGAACAAAACGTGATCTGTCTCTTCAATGTGTGTCAAACACAGACCTTATTTGGAGCTATTTTCCAAAATCCTATGGAGAAATTGCATTGCTTTTTATCGAAGGAACCGGAAGTGGTAAAAATGCTAACTTACTTCCGGGTTTTAGGACGCGTCACTGCGGTTCTCTATAACTTTGTTGTTATTAGCATCTGGTTAGCTAGCTATGCTAACGAATATAAGAAGCAACCAGTGAGGTAAAGGCACATCTTTATATGATCATTATACAGTAGTTATAAAAAAATTAAAGAATAAAGGAAAAACAGGTATAAAATACTATATGACAGTAAAAAAAAGTTGTTTGGTGTTGAGAGATGTATCCATAGATCTCTTAATGTTGCTCTCAAAGTGCACCAGATTGATGCTTTTAACTTCAACATTTAAAAAAATCTTCCCAGGGGTGCATGCCCCCGGACCCTCCTAGAGGAGGTTAGGTCCCCCCCGACTTAAATCATGTTCACATGGATAGGAAACTAAATTAACAAAAAAAAAGTCCATCATCTGTCATCACCTTTCAAATTTTAAAATATAATTAGACATTATAGATGTCTCTGCAATGTGGTCTCTTGTCTTCCTTGTATTATTTTTCATATCCACTAGATGGCGATCGGTAGGATTAAAGCACTGATATTCAGAATCTAGTAATTAAAATGGGATTTCAAAATCTGATGGGATCTGATTGAGATTAAAAGTTTTTAACTCTTGGGCCCTGGAGACTCTGGATTATGCTGCCTAATCCCCCATTGTTGCCTGACAAACTGGATCCACTTTTCCACTTTCCCATCAGACATTTTGACTTTGTCTCGCCCTGGTTCTCCAGCTCCCCTTCATCCTTACCCTTAAAAGCTGAGAGCAACTTCTGAAATAGTCTTACCTCATGTCTTATTGAAACCCTTTCCTCCCCTTGTTGTTGTAAATATTTCAGGCATTATCTTTCCATTATGAACGAAGAACAAGGCTCCTCAGAGAGCTGCAGAGAGGATGCTAATGGGATGAGAAGAACTCCGCTTGGTGGAACAAGAGAGGGCGGCATCTTAACGTGTCCACAAACAGCAGTGAACATGTAGCGGAGGAGAGGAGAAGAGGACATTCCTGCTCGGGCTGACCCACCAACCTCGTCAACTGAAAACATCCATCCCATAGCAGAGACATAGTGAGAGTCAAGAAACACTTTACATGAGAGTGCTTCACTTCACTGGAAACAAACCAGGTGGGGATCTGCAGAGTTTAGCTTTTGTGTTGCACAATCTTTGTTCAAACTCATACACCTGTGTCATGTAAAG
The DNA here is from genome assembly GCA_943591055.1 of Gobionotothen gibberifrons. NCBI lineage: Eukaryota > Metazoa > Chordata > Actinopteri > Perciformes > Nototheniidae > Gobionotothen > Gobionotothen gibberifrons. The sequence continues at coordinate 485,693 of CALSBZ010046764.1, forward strand.
GTTTCTAAGGATATATATTTACGAGTCCAATGTACAAACACAGCACAATAAAGCCGGGAAAACATGAACACAAACAGACCATCATTCTTTAAAATAAAACTAAACACATCTATGGGTCCGGGACTACTGTTGTAAATAATAACTACCATTTTGCTCCTATACACCATTAGTAACATATTTAAGTAATTCAATAATTAAGTAGTCCATCAATACAAAATTGATAAATTATTATTTTGATAACAAGCATCTCAATTCATCTATATATAAAGAGGAAATATTCTTCTCACTTTCAGGTGTATATCAGTATGTAGTGTCTCTACTTTAAAGAGTCCTCT
>CALSBZ010046764.1:492309-506870 GCA_943591055.1 Gobionotothen gibberifrons
TGTGTGTGTGTGTGTGTGTGTGTGTGTGTGTGTGTGTGTGTGTGTGTGTGTGTGTGTGTGTGTGTGTGTGTGTGTGTGTGTGTGTGTGTGTGTGTGTGTGTGTGTGTGTGTGTGTGTGTGTGTGTGTGTGTGTGTTAATATAGTGTGCAGTTCTATAAACAGGGAGGAGGTCAGTATACATACATATGTAATGAGGCGTGAGAGCTTTGAGGTAGAAGAGCAGCTGCGGGCACAGAGCAGAACGGAGAACAATAGAAGCCCTCTGACATTAAAACTGAAAAAGACAGAATATGCAGTGCCCAGTGTAAACTCTGTGTGCATGTGCATGGCCTAAGCTGGCTTTGTACTTCCTGTTGAGGCTGAAGCGGCCTGACAGCTGATGTACAGGCAGCAGGTCATCGGAGCTGAGCTGCAGCAAGGTGGGCCTCAGGGCCGGACTGCGGGGGGGAACCCGGACATTAATGAGGGGTACACTGCACATAGCTCCATATTATTGCAGCCTTGTTGGAGATAATCTCACAGTTTGAAAAAGGTTTGCTGTCAAAATTATAAATCACTGGGGAAAATTAATTTCAATTTCATCTCTTTGGTTCTAGTCTGGTATTGGGGGGATTGAAATTCAAGAATCTCGAGCAATGGGACACTCAGGCTTTCTGTCTATCATACAGTATGAAAAATGTTTGATTAAAACTGGATCAACCTTTTTCAGCTGCACGCACTGAGTAAATGCTTTTTACGTGTGTATTTGATCTAACGTATATGAAATCAGAAAAGTAAAGTGAATTTGTTTTATGATTAATGATGTGCATTTATTTTTGAAGGATTTCTCGGGCCATCCGTGCCTTTATTCAAGTGATGTGTTAAGAGGGGGGAAACAGATGGCCCCAGGCCGGATTCGAACCCAGGTCCGGTTCAGGGGGACCTAGCCTGCCAGCCCAACAAATGAGATATAGGTTTTCTCCGTATAAATGCTAGTTCCTGTAGGTAATGGATGTTAAAAGAATATGAAAACTTCAACCCTCGCAAAGAGGTTAGCGTAGCTTAGCACAAAAAGCTAGAGGGGTAGAGGGGGGAATAACTGAGGGTCAAACAGTCAAGAAAATCAGTGCATATGTCTTAAAAAAATAAGGAGTTCTTTCTTTTCGTTGTTATTTACTTTGATTCACTGCACTTCTACTTGTTTCATCTGGAGTGTAATGCACTGGTTATTACTAGCAGAACAGTACAGATACTGTATGGTCATTTTGGTGACGTGGGGGGGAGGACACTGTCTGTACTGTGTTGTTCCTGATAACATCAAGGACATGTCCTTTTGGTGTTAAGGATGACAGGAATGATTATGTCTGATGTAACAGGTGCAGTTATCTAAGCATCTCCAAGTATGTTTTTTTGTGTGTTAAATGTGTAAAAAATTAAGTTAAAAGAATATGTGAAGGAGAATTCATCAGGATAACTACAGCACTACGAGAATCCGACTGCACTGAGTGACGTCACGATGCGAAGGCAGATGTTCCTGATGTGCGTTTGCTGTGAGGAAACTGCAGTTTTCTGTGAAACAACTTGAGGAATAGATACTTCACCCTGTGTGTTCTGATTCTGTTGTTTTATCTGGGCTTAATAAACACGGACAACAGTGAAAAATATATTACTTCATTCTGCGTGTTGATGTTTATTTTAATTTTAATAAACAGCCAAATAGTGCATCAATTTAAATGTTGCAGCCGGAATAAATTGTGGGACGACATTATCTCCTTTCATTTCATAAAGGATCACTCAGTGTTTCCCTTTTTAAAGGAGATTATTAATGAAGTTTCAGAGCTCCTTTCTTATCAAGACAATTCTAACAGCTCTTAACATGGCTGCCACTGCCACTTCTTCCAGGTCATTTCACGCCATTAGGGATCTTCCTCTAAACTGACCATTCAAACGCAACCTAGCTCTGTCAAAAAAGTTCAAAGTGTGCCTTAAAATCTATACAAATCAAAGGTTCATATGGTATCTTGTTAGCAGGTTTGTTAACCCTGAGGACAGGAGAAACAGCAGCTTAAACAATATCTCCAAAGCTCCTGTATAACAATCATTTATTTATCATATTTCATTATATTAAACATCAGAACAGCCTGGCAGATACCAGCTATCAGTTTTAGCTTATCACAGATATGTCAGAAAGTTTGCTTCTGTCAAATATTATTCCATAAGTAAATAGTATGCTGATCAAATGCTCTCAATATCCTTATTTTGATATTATCATTATTGGCTGAGCTATAAAAAGACTAACCATTATGGAGGTGAGTGTGAGGCTGCAGACACTGTCTCCTGTCAGAGGAGCTGCTCACAGTGCAAGCACATGCAGTACAGTACTTAAAGACAACAATGGAGACTTTGTGGCATTACACACAACACACAGTACATCCACACAGGCATGCACACTCCAACCCACACACACTGACACACAAACACAGAGTCACGTGCACAAGGGCAAGGGAACCAGTTCCATCCAGCCAGCAGTGAGCTGCATTAACATAACACACAAAACACACAAGTACTGGGCCAGAGTGGGGTTACACTACTGTGGAATTACTCCATACCAAGTATCAAAAGTATGTATGCACCATTTCTCAGTACATACAGAGGCATGGATAGTGGTGTAAAGTAACTAAGTACATTTACTCAAGTACTGTAATTAAGTACAATTTTGAGGTACTTTTTATTTTTTGCTTCTTTGTACCTCTACCCCATTACATTCAGAGGTAAATGGTGTACTTTTACTCCACTACATTTATTTAATACCATTAGTTACTTTACAGATTTGGATTGATGATGTGAAATATAATCAACTCTAAAAACCAGACTTTAGTTCCACCTGGAGTAAATTCACAAGCTACCCTGCAGTATGCAAAGTCATTCAAACTAGCACGCACACACACACGTGCGCACGCACACACGCACACACGCACACTAATTACAGTGTCTCATCTCTCAGATTAACATCTTAGTCACGACATAACAAGACTTTGATTACTACAACTCTTTCGAGTGTGACCTGAAGAGCTGAGCGCTGGGAGAGATGGCTGCTGGGAAATCAGTTGACAGATGCTGCTGATATGTCCCTGTCTCCTTAATAACATGATATTCATCTCCTTTTTGATTACAAAAACATTTCAAAGCTTTTCAAGACCTCCACAGGACCCCAGTGCAGCGGAGATAACTGATACAAATGTACACAGGGTATTATAACTACTGTTTACAGGCTAATGGTCCTAGTTTTAAAGTGAATGTGAGGAGATAAAGAGTGTTTGTTCATGTCGTAAATATTTTGTTGCTGTTGCATATCGCTATGAGTACTGGCCACAAACACCCACCACTGGTAATGCAGCTAGGATACCAAAACCTCATCACCAGATGTTATTATAAACATCTGTATCTGCATTGACCTGCGCAGTGTGGTTGAGGTCCAATACAAAAACAATCTTAGACATGTTTTATATGGGAATGCAGGTGGTTAATATGAAGTAACTCTGCATACGACTACAACCTGTCTAACTTAATTCTACAAAGAATGTAAGGCCAGGTTAACAACCTGTACAGTATAGAGTATGATGATTGAAATGTATACAAAGTATACATACATGTATAATTCAACTTATTATTAATACAGTAATGAATATAATAGTAAATAAATGTTGAAATAAATAAATAAAGGACAATTCAATAAATAAATACAAATTCAATAAATGAATGCATGCATGCATGAATAAATAAAATAAAAGCAGATAATCAAAAAGGACATGAATAAATACATATTTGTATTTCTACATTCACATGTATTGTACTTCTGTTGTACAGTGTGTGCACCTGCTGCTCAATAACTGGATGAGCTGGGAAAACAACATCATGACTCACCACCAGTCCCTTATTTACATAGGAGACACACACAGCAATTTATGCAGGTGTGGTGAGTCCTAGTAAAGGAGTGTGTGTTGTGCATGCAGGACAGAAACACAGCAACAGAGCTGCCGTGACGACGGGTTTTCAGGGAGGACACGAAGCAGGCCTTCAGCAGCTAGAGCAGCTTCAGACAGGCAGCTAAAGTTTCTATTTCATGAAACATGATAAAAAACCTTCAGTACAACACATAATCAGTTATGTGAAGTAACTAAGTACATTTACTCAAGTACTGTACTGTACAATGTTAAGATACTTGTACGCTACTTGATTATAATTTATTGATAATTTTTGTGTACTTTGTACTTCTACCCCACTACTAATCTGAGGTAAATGGTGTACTTTGACTCCACTACATGTATTTAATCCCTTTAGTTCCTTTACAGATGTGGATGAATGATGTGAAATCTAATCAAGTGTTAAATCAGACTTTAGTTCCACCTGGAGTAAATCCACAAGCTACCCTGCAGTATACAAAGTCATTCAAACTAGCTGCACCTTTACTAGCTTTGAGAACACTTTCATGATCAATCATTATAAAACATATCATATATATGATTCTGAAATGGACCAATCTGCACAATGACTACTTTTACTTTTGGTACTTTAAGTATATTTAGATGCCAATACTTTTGTACTTTTACTTGAGTATCATTTTGAATGCAGGACTTTTACTGTAACAGAGTATTCCTACACTCTGGTACTTCTACTTTTACTCAAGTACAAGATCTGAGTACTTCTACTTTTACTCAAGTACAAGATCTGAGTACTTCTACCACCCTGCACATAATACGTCTGTGAAGAAAAAGCCTTTAACTTAATCCTGATAAATTCACAAGCGCTGACATTCCGCTGCTGATAATGAAGACACGCGCTATCACAGAGATCATATCTTACAGTGAACGTTTGATCAATGAGGGCCTGAGGCAGCAACGAGATAAAGTGTGTGTATTTTGTTCCAAACACTGCGCTCTGGTCTTGGCCTCAGGGCTCAGGGTGTGGAGGTGGAAACATGGGAGAGAGGCTGCTGCTGCTGCAGGAAGTAAACCATCACTCCCTCTTCCTGTAATTCCACAGATAACGTCTTCGTAGTCATGTTCACTGACAGGAAACAACATCTGTGCTGGAACGAACACACACATACACACCCACCCACACCCACACACACATGCTCACCAGTACTCTCAAACAGAGGCAAATTCAGTGTCGCACAATTTAAAAAGTGGACACAAAGCCAGTATAGAGCAACCAAACTGCACACTGACAAAACTGAAAGTTATCTGTTGACATAATACATTTAACCAAAGTCAACACTTCAGTTTTCTCAGAGCACTCGCTCTCACTGTTTGTTCTGGTTAGTTCAGTATTTGCCTCAGGGGATATTAACTTTAATGAAGCCTTGGAGCATTTCAGTGGGAGATATTTTACTTACAGAGTATACACAGTTCCCCAGAGAACATTATCTCAGATCTCCACTGTGAAAGTGTTAACTGGACTTTCATATGTGTAACCAACAGAAGATGTGAAGAGCATTTCCCAAGGGGTGGTTAGAGAATGTTGTGGGTGGACCTTGAACCCCCTATCCTTAATCTGGTGCACTTTGAGAGCTAAATTAAGAAGTTAGTTTATGATGAACTACATCCTTTTGTAAACTATTTCTTGTTAACAATGTCATCATAAACACATAGATTATAGATATATAAAACGTGTGTGTGTGTGTGTGTGTGTGTGTGTGTGTGTGTGTGTGTGTGTGTGTGTGTGTGTGTGTGTGTGTGTGTTTTGGTATTCATGACTGGCAGTGAAGCAGAAGAGCTGAGGTAGGCTATGCTTAGTAGTGTGTTGTTAAGTTGTACGAGTCCAGCACATCACTCCCAGCCTGCAGAAACCCTGCCGGCTCATCAGCTGAGGACAGGCATGCCGACAGCGAACACTCATCAAGTCAGCAGCAACTCTCAGAGGCTGCCAACATTCAAGCACTGCTACCATGTCAGATTTATGGAATTCCAATACAGTTAAACAAATGAAAACTGTTTCCTGGTCACAGTTCATTAGACAAACCTAGTGTTCCAAGGAGCATCTATCCTGATTGGCTGCTGACAGTGTCAGTGGACAGCGTGTTACGGAGGTTGAACCAGCATCCGGTTGAAAGTTGATCTGCCCACATTCTGCACTGAAGGAGTCCTGCAGTTCTGCATCAAGCTGCTCTCTACATCACACTTACTTTTATAGTCGAGTCATTTTAAGACAAGGCTCAGGTTTGCGTCCGTTTTAGACAAAGGTTGAGGATGCTTTAGCCTAGCTTAGCACAAAGACACATGCTAATTTGCTACTTTAGTACACTGCTGTGTTGTGCTCTATGAACATTACACTATGAATGCAGTGCATGAATGTTGACTGCAGCGTTGTCTCAAATCTCACACGGCTACTGTGCCGTCAGGAAGATGACACCTGCAGCTGATAGCTAGCTAGCGAGCAACATTTGTTATGCGATACATTGCATTAGGATGAACTCCAAACAGCAAATATAAATACAGAAGCAATTTGAGACAGCATGGAAAGAGGGGGGCACTGCCAGCCTAGCTGCAACAACACTTAAATAATAAGCCTTTTAACAGCTTCTAACCGTTTCAATAAACGTACTGTTACCTTTCATCATGGTGGTTCAAAGTCAATAATGTCTCCTTCTAGTCAGTGTCTGTTCTACTAATTTCACTTAACTTCATGTGTGCTACATTTACATTCCAGATGTCATGACACTAGGCTTTGCATGCTGAGTTGGGCGCTGTTTACATGCACAGGCCAGAGAGCAGCCCTGCACTAAATGTGGTCCTCCCTGATGCTAGCTTGGGTTTCAGCAGTGCACCACACCCTTGGCCTCTGAACCTATTCCCCAGCCACAGGGCCGTGAGAAGGAGATATAAAGACACTGAGGAGGCAGGGATCTTATCAGTCAGCCCCTCCCAGCAGCTGTCCCAGCCCATGTGGCAAAGTTCCCGTCGGTCAGGGAAGATCTGGAATATCTTGAGGGAGTGTAATATAAAAAGGCATAGTACTCAATCTGCTCGCTTGGGAAATCTGAGAAAAGGGTTATTTAAAGGGGACCTATCATGCAAAATGCACTTTTGTACGTCTTTTATACATGAATATGTGTCCCCGGTGTGTCAGGGAACTCACCAAGTGTCAGGAAACACAACCCACTCTCTTTTCCTCCATACCCAAATCTCTAAAAACGGGGCTGCAACGGATCTGATACAGACTGATACAGATTTGAAATATCTCTGACGTCAGAAACAAGGAGCTCCGCCTATATGGGCAACTCTCCACCTATCAGGGGAATGAGAGGTTGCCGTGGCATGGTAACAGCATGGTAACAGCATGGTAACAGCATGGTAACAGCATGGTAACAGCATGGTAGCATGACGCTCGTGCCTCGCCCCCCTCCTTTGCAGGGGGGCGTGGTCAGCTGCAGCTCATTTGCCACAGAATCAGCCCTTGTGAAGACAGGGCTGGAATAGAGCAAATAGAGCGAAATGAGGCATGGCTAAAATGCATGATCTGTTTGGTATTTTGAAAAAAAAACTTCACAGACATAGGTATGGCCCTACAATATATTATTCAAATATAGCATGATGGGTCCACTTTAAGACATGGTTTCTCACTCTGATGTTATAGTTATGATGGTCTTTAAAACCTCCTAAGCCTCCTGCTTCCACATTAAGTCACATGTATAAAAAGAAAAAAAAGACATTGGCTAAAGGTCTACGTACTTGAATTCCAAATCCAATGTACTTTAAAGGGTATTGACATATTGGGATTGAATGTTCTTCTTAATATTTGAACACAAGAATTTTATACAAGAAAAATGTCAGACTTGACAATAACGTATCATCGTATTTGATTGTACCAGGGGCGTACTGGGACTAAAAATCAGCCCTGGACTCTCGACCGGCCCACTTCGGTACCGCTGGCCCACCTCGGTACCACAAGTAAATACCGCTAGTAAATTGTCAGGGGGGGGGGGGGGGGGGGGGGTTCTAGTAACTTATCCGACCGGCACACCTCGGTACCGCAAGTAAATATCGCTAGTAAATTGTCGACGGTGGACGGGGGCACGGGGGGGTGCTAGTGATTTATCCGACCGGCCCACATTGTCCGACCGGCCCACTTCAGTACCGGCCCATCGGGATTCCGAACGTCCCGATGGCCAGTCCGCCACAAGATTGTACCGTATAGGATGTCCAACCCCTTGTTGGCTGTGAAACAAAGAAAACTGAAATTAAGGACACAAATTATAGAAAACAACAATGGCTCAGTGGGATATAAAATACTTAAATCGTATTGACGGACTTTCATCAACTTACGATGTTGGAATTTGCAGGTAAAACCAGCCGTCCAACACGTGTATTGATGAAGGAAGTAGGGAAAATAACTTCACATGAAAAATGACCCAGTCTACCAAACAGGACGATATAAATCTGAATGTAAATGATCATAATATTCTTTCTGTGACCTGTTATCTAAAACATTCTGCCATTCTGTTTATAGCAGGTAGGTAGGATCAGAGATTCGACTTTCATAACTCTTTTTCAGTCCACAGTAAAACCAGCCCCATTATGCCCCAGCCCTGCTATATGTCTGTCCTCTCAGTAGCGTATCCGGCAGTTCTTACTTTTTTGTCCTCGGGCAAAGGTTTAGTCTGGGAATGGGTGATTTCCTATAAAGCCAGGATCAGATAACATGAGTTTGGGGATGATTAAGGCCCAATTCACATTTCCCAACAATCTGAGAAAAACTCCTTTGTCGGTACTGATGTTGGGTTCAGATGATCTGATAATCTAAAGGGTCTGATACTTCACAAACTGTTTGCACCATCCATCATGGCCAACCCAATGATTAAAAACCTGTTATGGGATATAATGAGATAAAATCTGCATAAGTACGTCAGTACTTTCCGAGTTGGACAACAATAACAATGAGAAAAACAAGCCGGAACAGCTGACTTGTAACAATCTAAAATTAACTAGCGTACTACCGTAGACAGATTGTGCTAAAAACAAAAGACAACCCAATCATGTTTGATCGGATTTGTCTAATATGAAATAATGTTGCATCACATACTACATGATAATATTAGATTGTTGTGCAACAGGAAAGAATCACCTACAATGATCTCACAACATAGAGACTGCAAGGCATGGTGGACGTAGGTGGAATGGGAGTGAACATAGAGCAAGGTGAGGCTCCACTAAACCACAATAACATTAACAGCATACATTTTGTCTCATCCTATTTGCTCACTCTTTTTTCTCCAATACAATATTTTAACGTTGACAGTCTTGATTTTACTTGCAAAACTAACCATGCTTGAAGAAATTTGCGCGAGAACAAGGATTTATAAGCACCATTTCTTTAGAGTCAATCAGTTGATGTAAATGCAGTTTGTATATCGATGTGCTCGAACAGTTTCCACACTTGAAGGAAAAAAAGGCATGAAATGCAACCAGTGCATTTTTTTTTTTATTGAAACCTGATCCCAAACAGTGGCGACCTACAATGTAACCAGTCTCCAGCACAATGAAAAGCTTTCTATAGCTAAAGAGAGTTACAACAAAATCAACAATGAGGTGTGTAAATCAGTAAAGTTGACCATTACAAGGGATGGGTGTGTTTTTTTTTGTTTGTTTTTTTATTCTGCATAATTTTCTGCCCTTGATGTAATACATTTACATTAATAATTGAATAAACACCCTTTGCATGATCTGTTTGGTATTTTGAAAAAAAACCTTCACAGACATGTTTTATATAGGTATGGCCCTACAATATATTATTCAAATATAGCATGATAGGTCCGCTTTAAATAAATGAAAACCATTCACAGTTAAGAATTAGATATTAATTATGAATGCTGTAAATTACCTTTAATATGTCTCACTATATTTAAAATGTGTTACCTTTTTATAGAAGGGATTATAATGTTATGCCAATATTTTCCTATGGTAAAGTTTCGTTTAGCACTTTTATTTTGGTCGTAATAAGATCGGGACTCTTATTTTGAAGGAACTTTTACCGGAAGTGAATGCACAACGGAGCAGAATGTACATATATATTTCGCCTCCCAAGACTTTACACATTTCCTCTTTGCTTTCGTTCGGGTTCATCTTGCGCTTTATCAGTTGAATCACTTTGAACATTAGTTTGAGAAGTTGACGGGTTGGCTGAACTTTTTACCCCACAGTCAAACAACTTAATTTGCTTCGCCATTTTTTGTAAAACAAACACATGGTGTACCACCCACGCGAGTAAACGTGCATCGCTTTCTGGCTCCGTAATCACACCAATGCACGTGCAACTTAAGTATCAGGTTCCGACTGGTCACAACAATAATTAAATATCACTCTTAATACAACAAATATTTAACATTTATTTATTTTGGGGTGCACATTTAGCTGTTTGCTGTCCTTATTTCTTTATGTTAAAAAGTGGTTGCCACTGATGGCAACCAAAGGCCAAGAAGTGGTTGACATTTTTTCCGAATGGTTGCCAATGGCAAACTGGCAACCGTTACTGTCGAGCCCTGACTTATCAGGCGCCCGCAGCTCACAGCCAAAGTGCGAGCGAGCCTCCGAGCGAGCAAGAGAGAGAGAGAGGGCGCGCATCGGTACCGCGGATTGTTGTTGGATTGAGGCTGATAACTACAGCTCAGTGAGGTAAAGGACTCTGAGTGTTTAGATAGTTCACTTTAGTCCAAGTTATCTCAGTGGGTCTCAAACGGTTTGGTCACAATTTATGTAAACAAATATTTCCAAGGCACACCTTTATAATTATTAGGATAAATAAAAACAGGTTTGAAATCATTCCAATGTATACTGTAGGAGAGTAAACCAAACATATCGTTTAAAACTGGAGATATTAAAAAAAAATGCTCTTTTTCATATGGGTGTTTCAAGTCGTACCCCCTAGATCTAGTCTCTAGTAATTCTGCTCAAAGTGCACCAGATTGAAGCATTTTACTTTAAAGCATACTCCCGGACCCCCCTAGAGGATGTGACGTCCACCCCCCAATTAAAACATGTTCATGCAATAATTAATACATTTGAAACCTTCTTTATGTATATAACCACTATGTCAATACATTTCAGTTTTTGTAGTGTATTGGTCTTTTGTAGAGATTTTTCATTTATTCTATTGTGTATTGCTTGGAGGGGGGGGGGGGGCACCAAATCATAATCTCGCCTAGAGCACCAAAATGTCTAGGGCCGGCCCTGATCATAGTAGTTGGCGTCGCTGTAACTTCCAGCATCCTACATCAATCTGAGCCTGCCACAAATCCTTGCTGTAAACTATTAATAAGTTCAACAACATTGTTTTATGAGAATTAATATGGAAACGCTAAAGTGGCACAATTGTGCTTTTTAGGATTCTCCTTTTCCTGTAGTGTGTTCTATAGGTTTTAGTGCATGTAAATGGTCTGCAATGGCGCTCCCAAAGTTCCCCCCAGAGGGAGTTCCATAGACATCACTATGAACATTCACGCTTCTATTGGCTGGCGCTCCAACATTAGGTGAAATGCAGGCAGGACATCGCTTAGTGGTTGACCAATCACAACAGAGCTGGACAGCTAACCAATCAGAGCAGACTGGGCTCTGGTTTCAGACAGAGGGTGAAAAGAGGTGCTGCAGCACAGGCAGTATGAGAAAAATAAAGAGCTTTTTGAACATTAAAGCATGGAGACATGTCATGTGAAGTGATATCTCACACCCCTAAGGTGAGCACATGGCCAAGGTAAACTGGATCAGCTAACAGTATTCCTTACAAACTTTAGATCAAAAGACACGTGTCTGCTCAGTACAAATGTATGCCAACAACCCCACAGCATTTTTATGAGGAGCTGGTCTTCAGCCAAAAACCGCCTCAAACTTTTATATTATCCCCAATGTGAGCAGTCTAATTATAGAGTGTTTGTGTATTGCACAACCGGTTGGGGGTGGGGGCTGCAGAGGGAGAAGGTGAGGGGGTTCATATACCCGAGCACATCTAACATACTTCAGGGAAGCTCTAAAGCCACACTTTGGCATTCCCTCACTCACCAACACATTATTAGTTAAGTCCTAACAGTCAGACATGAGGCACCATGGGGGGAGCAAATCAGCGTAATGCAGAGAGGAGGGGGCGGAGCAACTGCACCAAGAAGAAATGATTAGTAAAATAATGGTTTATTTATATAAAATAAATTGGAAGCTCATCAGATACAACACGTATTTGAAGAGGATCTGGGAAATGTTGATAGGCATTTTCAGCAATTTCAGACTGAAACAATGAATTGACTTGGAAGAATGGTTAAAACTGAAACTTTGGTGTAAGATGTCAAGAGATGTTAAAGAAAAGCTATAAGAAGACATTCACTTTCTTCACAGGCTGAGTAGAACTCCAAAACACAAGTAAGCTGATATAGCCCTTTAAATCCAAAGCCAACAGATAAATAAAGTGGACATTTGTTAGCATTTTAACACCTGGGTTGTGTCGTCTGGAAGTCGTGTTTTCGGTTAGATGCCTAAAATAAAGTGTGTGGTTAATATAAGCTTACGAGATGATTACGTCTTGTTATACAACAGACCAATCCTGAATGTCGCACGTTTGAATGTGTCTTAAAAAAGGGGTTGCTAACAAGCGATGTAATGAGGCTACAAAACGTCAATATGCCTTTAGCTTAGCGTTGAGGAAGTAAAGTCATACAACCCTGATGTAGTTACTTTATGGTATTAGATTAGCTATTTACATCTGCCATTTGTGTTTATGCTTCAACTTTTACAAGTGGCGTTAAGAAGTGGAGATTATGACACCATTGCGGTGCAACAACACTTATGTGCAACATGTTCATATCTCAAATTATTATGAATACTGCTATTCCAACAAGAATCTGTATTTAACTATGTAAATATATTATTTTATTTTATTTACTACTGCAAGTACCCGCTACTAAACCTCATTCTACAATGTTACACTTATTCTAGAAATACTGCTTACTTTTCCCTGAATGTGTACTTCTGTAAATGTTATCTTTCATTGTATTGGAAATACTATGTGCATGCCTTTTATTCAATAGTGTGTTATTATTTTCTTCATCTCTATCTATATTTTTGCTTTAAAAATGTAAATGTATCCTCTGTGGGACGAATAAAGGAATTCGGATTCGGATTATCCTGCTTAAAAAGTAAGTAAGTAAGCATCATCACATTTGTTACTTTCTGCAATATTCCATAAAATATGGAAGAATCGTACTGACTCCTCCGTGTCTAGGGAGCCTTCTCGTTGCCAACAGTCGGGATGGCTAACAAAAATATGTCATCAGAGCAGCACTCTATAGACATTAAAAAATAAAGGTGACACTGTTGGCCAGAGTTGTGCCAGTTAGTGTTAACATTAAGCTTCAACATCTCCAAGAGACACGCATTATTCTGTTTCCATAGAAATAGTGCATGAGGGTGCCAGCCAGTGTCTATGTGATGAGTGCCAGGCAGCGTGTGAATGCTCTCCCTGTTCACCGTCAGCAGCTGTGCTGGTGTGAATACGTCACTGTAGCTCAACTGTTGTTGAATGGATGGATCTGATGAACAAACCCCACTGAATCATGGGAGCATTGATAGAAACCTGACGACACTCAGGATACATCATAGATTTCTTGGATGGTGATGATTGATTCTGTGAACAGTGATGATACACAGAGGGGAGAGGCTGTAGGGTGATTTCATTTTCCATAATACATGAATGTGCTGTGCCACATTCGGAACAATGTGCACTCACTGACTAGATTAGACAAGGAACAGGAACAGGAATTATGAATAAGGAAGTATAGTGGATTTGTGTTAAGTAAAGTTTAGTATTTTTACTGTGAAGCGTCTCATTGATCAACACTCACTCACCAGTCAGTCGTCTAAACAGGGAGAAGAACATCTGTTCCTGAGAGCTCATCTCCTGCACTGCTTCTGTCAGCGATACAACTGACACTTCACTGCTTATAGTGCAAACACTTCAACCATCTCCAGGGGCTTACACTTCAATCAGCATTTCAACAGCTTTTACTGCTTAAACGCCAAAATCCTCAACTTTGATCTGTTACACTCTGACAGAGATGGTCTGTGATTACACATCAACTGGCACATCCACTCTTCTTTATACCTACTTTTCAAATGACGCTTGAACCTCAGCTGTGACTCTCATAGGATATTTCACAAGGAAAGAGATTACATTTAAGGACATGACCTGTTTTCTTCTACAAGCATGTCTTTCAAGTTATTGTATAAACAGTTAGAAGGGAGGAGACGTAGAGAACAGTTGCTATACACTGTGTGTGTGATCATTGGGAGAAGCAGACTGAGTTTTAGACAAATTGTTAGAATACCTTGGTTAAGAGGATTGCTTCAGTGTGTAAGACTCTAACACACACACACACACACAATTGGGATGACCATAATCTCAATAGCCTCTCTCCTACTAGGCGCACAAACCAGACCAGAAGGAGCCTTGGGGGGTGTACTGTGCTCTGGGGGTGTGCACACACACACACACACACACACACACACACACACACACACACACACACACATACAAACACACAC
>CALSBZ010046764.1:511870-526796 GCA_943591055.1 Gobionotothen gibberifrons
GGTGGGTGGGTGTGTGCGTGTGTGTGTGTGTTCGTGTGTCTGTTTGAGTGTTTGTGTGAGTGTTGATGTGCTTTAGTGGGTCTACAGAGAAGCTCAGCTTAATTGAGTCACAGAGGAGCAGTGACATCTAGAGGCTACTGAGGGTAACACACACAATAAGTAGAAGTAGAGCTGATTTATGGTCAATTATCATCAAATAATAGTATGTTTACCTTAACAATAACTAACCAAGCCAATAAGTATGTTTTATTTTTATATCTGCACACATTTGGGGTTGAAGGGCTCCAGAATTAGCAACCACCCCTCACATTGTAATTTGATCTTCAATATTTCCACTACTCTCATAAATAGATTCTACTATTATTTTCCTTTGTATAATTCTCTGTGGTAATGCTTTTCGGACTTTATCGAAATGTATTCAGAATCCCAATAAGGGCTACTGGAATACTAAAATTGCAGGAGGTGTCATATTTCTTGACAAGTGTTATCCTAAATTAATTGTATAGACGTCATGGCCCTCTAATCGTATTCTACAGACTTAATTACTCTTCTTAAAACGAATCACAGATCATTTTAAATACAGTATATCTTACAACGAAATGTGAATGATGTTGCAAAAATGTTCAATCCTAATATTTTAATTCATGTCGTATTGTCTTTATTACAATAACAGTCAAAATAATCACAGCTAGTTCTTTATTCCCTACGGTGCAGCCCCCTCATTTCTGAGATGATTGTTCTGCTCTATCTTTGTCACTTGCCCAGGTGAATCTTTATCTCTGATGGGGGCTGATGAAATATGTTGTGACAGATACAAAGAGAGAAAAACAACGAAATCACCATGGCACTCTGCTACACAGCAGTTAGTCATGTGGCTCAAAAACAAATGTAACCGCACCACAAACAACAAATACTGCTGCAGCTAATAATAACTGTGATTCATAATTCACATTTTCCAACTTTTCCATTTTTTAAATGAACATTTCTTCATAATGTTTCCATGTGTGTGCTCCATCTCAGGGAGTGCTGCTCTTTGAGTTGTATTAGTAGCCGGGCTCAAAAGCTGCCCTGATAGGGGGGCTCTTGATGGAAGACGACTGGTCATGCAAATCTAAAAGGTTTATCCCCTTTGAAGATCGAATGTGCTGACAGCATGTCAATGACATTATGAGCCACATTTCTATAGAGTAGGGGAAAAACACCATTAGGCTGTGCCGATAACAGAGCAAGCATTCATACAGTTAAACCGGTTTCCTTTCCTTTATCTCTCAGCGGTCACTTTCTGGTGATATCTTTAAATGTAAATGTGCCAAGATGCATATCAGGGGACATAGTGTGTCCGTCTTGTGACACACTGTGACCTGAAACGTCTCTGTATCTGCTGAGTCGCCGTTTGATTTGCATGTGGAGATGTTCTCCCATACCAATCAGAGTGTTGTCTTCCTCCCCGGAGCATCAGTGTGTCCCTGTGTGCACAGAGCACAGAGCTGTGGACAGACACACATTCAGCTGACTAACACCATGTGGTGCGAGCATGTTAAGCATTAAGAAAACCATTTTAAGGTCTCAATGTGTCCTATTTGCATATTTGGTCAGTTATGCCTCCAGAGTCACTGCAATGAAGGATATTATTCAATTCCAGGACCAATTTCTTAAATGGAATGATAATGCAGCCGGAGGGAAAGCGGGCTACACATCGATCCACAAACTGCTGGACCAATAGATTTTATTTCACTGTGTCCTCTTGTTGTGCCCGTCACTGTGCACAATACATACACTCACCCTCTCAGATATAAAAGACCCCAATGACACAAACATGTGAAGAAATAACAGAAACGGGATGAAAAGAGCAGGGTGTTTTTTTAATGTTGATAGTCCTGAGAAAGATATCAGGCTGTTAAACTGCTAAATGAAATGCTTCATTCAGTAGGCGACCTGATGCTGGACCCTATGTTTATTCAACCCAGTCTCACGGCATTTGGTGTTATAGTCACGACATTTAATCTATTGATTCGTGTTCACCGACACGATTTTCCCCTTTTTTTTTCGTGTCACACAGAACGATTTTAAAAGCAATGTATTTCTATTGGTAGTATGTTTCATGCCCGCAGCACGTATTTTTGTCCGTTCGGGTCTTGGAAGACCGGAAGCTGTGTGGTTCATAAAAACATGTTCTTACTCAATATCAAGCCACGATTATTGTTTTTATTTTAAATCGTATAATGTCGGACTTTTTTTGTCGTCTGTGAGGAAAATAAATGGGGCTCAGAGCCTCAGGATACTGAAATCTGTATTTTTAAAAAAATATTTGTTTCCTTCTAATTTGTTATTCTTTTCTAAATAACACACTGTTATTTACTCACCAATAACACACAATTATCCTTGTTTTTATTTATTTGTTTAATTCCATAATCTCGGGCTTTTTTGGCGTCCGTCAGGAACTGAATTTCAAAATAAAAATAACCTGAAACAGAGGCATTTCGAGCGATTACCCAAGATCCTCAGCTATAGTTTAAGCTCGCTGATTGGATGTTTTAGCCGCAATACATGTAGGAATATTGTGTTAATGCGATATGAAATCCGAAAAACATTTGTGAGTTTAGGATGGCCGAAGACACTACACTACCCATAATCCCCAGCTATCGTTGGGATTTGGTGTTTATATGATATGAAATCGGAAAAACGTTTTTTTTAAATAAAATAATACTTAATTCCGAGTGTTCTTGCTTTTCTCTTTGAAAGTCATCACATAACGGCATTGTAATACACGGTTCGGCTGCATTACATATTACAGATCTGCCGTAGTTCTTTATTTATAGAGCCCTGATGAGAAGACCTTTGGAAAAACTGGAAGAAATGCCGCCGAAACTGAATACTTGACGTGGATAATACATATATCAACAATTAAACAACATCTTCAATTTCTCTTCACACAATACGTCTCCTTGCAGTATCAACACTAATTCGGCTGACTTTTACATTTGATCTAATTCGTAGATAGGTTATATTTACACCATAACGGTGCACAGCTGATATAAAAGGACTTATAAAAGATATTTCTGATTTTCTTTGAATATAAGAATGTAAATACTGAGTCTGAAATAATATAGCAATATGCTGTAAAATTATGTGAAAACTTGAATAAAACTACACATCTTCAGATGTTGTACATACATAAGTGTCCTACACTAATAATGCAACGTTATTATGGCTGTGTGTACCTTGTGTGCACCGCCTAGTGGTTAAAGCACGTTATTGAATTATTGTTTTTATGTGTTACTTATATTTGATGAAACAAATATTAAGAGTACATACTTTCATAGGGGGAAAGTAGAAGGTCAATGATAGAAATATAGAATATAAAAAATCAAGAAGATACTATAAGTGATCTCTACAATAAAACAGTTTAGTGCAGGATGTACAAAGATATTAATAGGAGGAGGTGCAAAACAGAAAAACGAATTAACCTTTATTTAAACATTACATAATACTTTAGATTAAGGTCTTCTTTTAAATAAGAAAAAACATTTATCTATCTACAGATAAATATTAAGCCTGACAAAGTACTTAACGTCTAATATATTGCTTTCCTGCAATGTTAACTATGTTGAAGCACTTATTTTAACTGATATTATACATATGAATTATACTCTTATGTATGTAGATAGTATAAGAAATGTGCAGAATATGACAGTTTAATGGTGGAGGTTTACACACATATTGATAGATGTCTTGTAATGCGCTGTTGAGGAACCTGTGACCCAAGATTTTCATTCATTGCATAACTACACCGTAGTTATACACAGTACACAGAGCCTTCTCCGTCGCTGCCCCCTCCCTCTGGAACTCACTCCCACAACCCATCAGAGACTGCACTGACCTCACCACCTTCAAAAGAATTACAAAAACTCACCTCTTCAATCTGGCTTTTAATGTGTGATTGTATTATTTAACTTTAACTATATATTTATTTGTTGTTCCTTTCTTTTCTCTTCACTATATCTGTAAAGCGTCTTTGAGCACCTGTAAAAGCGCTAACAAATTAAATCTATTATTATTATTATTAGTCATGACCGAACGAACAAGATCGCGGATACAAGCGGCCGAGATGGGTTTTCTCCGCAGGGTGGCTGGCGTCTCCCTTAGGGATAAGGTGAGAAGTTCAGTCATCCGGGAGGGACTCGGAGTTGAACCGCTCCTCCTTCGCGTCGAAAGGAGCCAGTTGAGGTGGTTCGGGCACCTAGTTAGGATGCCACCTGGGCGCCTCCCTAGGGAGGTGTTCCAGGCACGTCCAGCTGGGAAGAGACCAAGGGGTAGACCTAGGACCAGGTGGAGGGATTATATCTCTTCGCTGGCCTGGGAGCGCCTTGGGATCCCCCAGTCAGAGCTGGTTGATGTGGCCAGGGAAAGGAAAGTTTGGGGCTCTCTGCTGGAACTGCTACCTCCGCGACCCGACCACGGATAAGCGGGAGAAGATGGATGGATGGATGGATGGATTATTATTATTAGTTGTGTATATGATATGTCAATAAACCTTTGAAAATCTTGAAATCTTGAAAGGGATGTGCAAAATAGCCATTATACAGTCTTTAATTAACTATTAGTAGAGAATAACGAGTAATGAATATACTTTATTCCTCGTTTCCATTCATGTCAATTGCAGATAAATGTTTAGTCTTCTCAAGCACCAACTATCAAATATCTCTCCTATTTGTTGGCACTTATCACCTTCCCTGAATCTTACTCAGGTGTAACTAAAGTCTGATTTAAGTGTTGTTTATATTTCACATAATTAATCAGAATCTGCAAAGTAACTCAAATAAATGTAGTGGAGTAAAAATACCAGGTTAACCTCTGAATTGTAGTGGAGTAGAATTACAAAGTAACAATGAGCTGTCATGTCGGTATATATTAATGCTGCGCATTATGGACACAAGCGATTTTCACCCATTTATTAATTATATGTTTTACATGTGATAACACCAATGTGTTTAATACTGGCAACTTCTAATTGTGGGAAAAACGAAAACGTTGAGTAGAGACGTCCCATAGAACATTTTGCGAGACACAATAGCCAGCATGTGTAGTTCTGGGGGGGGGGGGGAGTTCGATTCCAGTTTTGGATAGTCTGGCGTGGTTTCGTTCCATTTCAAACAGCTGTTTGACGCTCGGCGTAACCTTGGCGCACTGCCACTCCAACATCCAATCCCAGAGCTTGAAGATTAATCACGGGGACAGTAGTCCTAAACGATAGCTGGGGATTATGGGTAGTATAGTGTCTTCGGCCATCCTAAACTCAGAAATGTTTTTCGGATTTCATATCGCATTAACACCATATCCCTACATGCATTGCAGCTAAAACATCCAATCAGTGAGCTTAAACCATAGCTGAGGATCTTGGGTAATCAGTTCAGTGGCTGTGTACTATCGCAATGATGCTCGAAATGTCCCTTATAGGCCTACGTCTGTTTCCGGTTATTTTTATTTTGAAATTCAGTTCCTGACAGACGCCAAAAAAGCCGGAGATTATGGAATTAAACAAATAAATAAAAACAAGGGTAATTGTGTGTTATTGGTGAGTAAATAACAGTGTGTTATTTAGAAAAGAATAACAAATTAGAAGGAAAAAAAGATTTAAAGAAATACAAATGTCAGTATGTTGAGGCTCTGAGCCCGATTTCTTTTCCTCACAGACGACAAAAAAAGTCCGACATTATACGATTTAAAATAAAAACAATAATCGTGGCTTGATATTGAGTAAGAACATATTTTTATGAACCCCACAGCTTCCGGTCTTCCAAGACCCGAACGGACAAAAAGACGTGCTGCAGGCAACATACTACCAATAGAAATACATTGCTTTTAAAATCGTTGTGTGTTAAATAGATTAAATGTCTGACTATAACACGAAATGCCGTGAGATTGGGTTGGTTTATTGTAGTGCGACTCAACCAAACACTAGTTCTGGGTTCATTAATAGTATTATTAACATAAATGATAGCCGCTGGAAAAGATCGCTTCCAAGTGACCACGTAAAGGACATCATTACCACTAAATGGACATTGCCATTAATATTATTTAATTTCCAGTCAAAACATCTGCTGGAAAAAGGTCTATTACGGTGTATTATGCTAGTAGCGGCTAATGTAGCCTGCCACCTTCTGCTGAGCTGAGTTGAGCAGCGAGTGAATTTGGTCAAGGCGAAGCAAATTAAATGTAATTAGTTTAGGTGTCAAATGTCGGGCAAACTTATTGTCAGTGTCCGTGAGCAGCCAGAGCACGAGTCAACGTCAGTACTGTACAGGGACAGAACAAAAAAGTGTTGAGATCTTCATAGTATCAAGTGAATACTTAGAACGAAACTTAGTTATAATCAAATATGATCAATCATATTCTTGTATACACCCATAATGAAAATGCTTCTTGATGGTTTTTGAATATGTATGTATGTTTACAAATGTATCTGTTGCTGTTTTGATAACTTTGCATTTTAAAAAGAGGGTGTTGAGATCTCCATATCAGGATGAATACTTAAAACGAAAGTTAGTTATAATTGAATATACTCAATTGTGTTCTTGTATGGCCCACAATGAGAATGCTTCATATTTTGTGATTTTCTGTGTTTGCAGTATAGACAAGACACAAGTGGTTTGTTAAGTTGAGTGTGTAAGGCCTATAATGGGTTTTCACTGATAAGGGAGAGACAGTTTCTTCCTTCTTCCCTCACAGGGAGGGGGGCTCCTGACTTAAGGAGAAAAAGACAGAGGCCCCAAAGGGGTGGTTATGTCATAGCCATAGAATATGTCTGGTCATGTCCAGTCCTGTATATCAGAGGCCATGCCCAGTTTCCACAAATATGGGCATGGAGGAGGTGTCTTTAGGTTTCTATATCCTGTTGTTGAGGATAAAGACACTGTCTTTTTGGAGAGAGCGAGAGAGAGAGGGGGGGGGGGGGTTCCCCTGGTATGCTCTCTCTCTGTAAGCTCTGTCCCTCAGAGCTGGGTTAATAGCTCTCGGTAAGGTTCTCTCAAACTTGGTAAATATCTCTCGATTTTCTTTGTTGAAAGCTGAGTGAATTTTCTTTGTGAAATGAGTGGAATGAATTAATGTTTGTTGAATGTTAGTACCCTGCGACCTGTGAGGAAAGGCCCTCCGAATTCAGGCGGGACTAGTTGAAGTATACGAATGTCGAAATGAGAAAATGAACTGTTTTGGTGAATGAAAGGTTGAATGTGCTTTTTATTAACACCGGTCTTTTATGAGGTAAGACCTCTAAAATTCTATAAAAATCACAACTGAATTGGGCAGTTGAAATTACAATTGTGGTAATAAATGTAAGACTGTGAATTAAAGTTTCATATTAGAACATGATCACAGCATGATTTAGTATGAGTATAATGTTGAAAAAAAAAAAAACCCTGTATTAGTTTGGACCTATTTTTCTTCAAATAAACTGATCCCACCTTTTGGATTGGGACAACTTAAAAGACATCTGCGCTCTCCTCTCCTGCTTCAAAGGTAAGATTGCACCCTGCCACACTCACTTTTAGGTAGGGCCACACCTCATTTACTGATATCAAAATCCTTCGGGATCGCTTAAACAGATTTAAGAGAGTTGTCTGAATTGAAACAGCAGTTAATTGAACCTGGGGAGTTAATAGAGGTGAGATATTGCTGACCTTGGTGCATCTGAGCCAAGCAGTACATTTACATAGACTCAATAACTTCGGTCAGGTCAATTAGTAGGTCAGAATAATTTCCCGGAATAAATTATCAGGTCCTCACCAACTCTAACAAAAGGGTCAAGCTGCATTCACCCGATACGCGGTAAAACGGCTCTGCGCTGGCAGATGCACCACCCTCGGTGCTGAAAATTGTATCCGAGTGTTGCGCGTACAGTTCAAATTATTTAAATTTGATCTAATTTACCGTTGACCTTGCACACAACCAATCAGATGACAGCTGTATGTAGCGGTGCAAGCTAGCATGTGACGCAAACATAGAACCAAAACTATCTAGCTATTTCCACCACAAAGCTCTGCGGCCAACCTCACGGTGAGCAAAGTGAATATCGCGTTTCAAGGGAAGGACGCTTAACTTCTGAAATATTTATCTGTAGCTACTTAACTGTCATTAGCACTAACGTTAGCGCAAATAAAATCCTACAAAACAAATGTGTGTGCAGTGAACATATTGTTTTTTAAGGCTAAACAGTAAACACCAACAATAATTTTGTAAATGATTTTTTGAATAAAGCTTGGACTTTACTTTTACACTCTGTTGGAAAGTGACACAAATCTAGTCACACCTCCAGAATCCTTTTCATTTTTTCCAATTTGACGACATTTATCAGACTGTTTCAACATGACTTAGAAACACATTTGATGAGTTTAGGAAACTGAAGGTTCTTGGTCAAAATGTAAGGAGAGCCCGGTGTTTGGAGACTATAGAAATGTTGCTTTGCATTCCTCTGCTTCAGATGGACAGCTTGGCCACAGCAGGCTGCACAGGACCACATTAACATATGTTAGCTGCTACATTTGTTTGTAGCCACAATAAATCAAATCAAAAGCATATGTGCTAATAGGTTAACGTAAGTACGACAAGTCCAGCGCGCTTGAGCTTGCCAATGTAAGTGCTGCTGTAGAGAAGCATGAAGAGGGGGGCTTTAGTTTTGGATCGTCAGGGGGCGCACAGTGGAACATAGAGGACAGGAAAGAGAGGAGAAGGACGATCAATGTCTGCAGGAAGGTGAAACCTGTGAGTGTGTAGTGTGCAGTGATAGCAGCGGTCTATCTATTGACCAAACTGACATGTTGGAAGGTCAGTGTGCTGAGAGGGAGCAGGACCTGATACTGCTGCACAGCATCCAGCCTGCACCACCAACACACCGGAAACACTGCAGGGGAAAGGTGTGTGTCTTCTCTGTGAATTAACTGTGTTCAAGCATCACATTCTCAAATCTATTGTAGTAAGTACACATTTTTGCTTTTACTTCTTATGTTTAATCACTTTTTCAACCTCTGTCTTTCTGCTAGTAGTGTGTTTCCTGCTTAAATATGTTCAATCCCATGGAAGTTCACAGGAAATGTACAGAATGATGACATTCAGTGTAACATACAACAGTCCCATAATAATGATATGATTGAATGTGAAACCACATGTTTAATTGTCTTTTGAAACTCCAGTGAATGAACACTGGAAAAGGTTTCCTTTCCTTCCTGTTCATAAACAGGCTTGGGGAGTAACAGATTACATGTAACAGGATTACGTCATCAGGATTAGAAATCAAATTAACTGTATTCCCTTACAGTAACATAAAACGTTGGGTTACGTATTGTAACCCTTGTTATATTAGCACAGGCGGAGCCCTCTACTGGACTCTATGGGTACTACCTTACCCTGCGAGCATTCTCCCACTGAGACTTGAATGCGCGTGCATCACACCGTATAAAAGGAGGCCTCGCCTCCTGACTGCCATCCTACACCTCTCTTCAGCGAGCGGAATAGGACGGACAGTGCCCTGAGTAGAGGGCTCCGCCTGTGCTAATATAACAAGGGTTACAATACGTAACCCGACGTTATATCTCTCACAGGCTCCACCCTCTACTGGACTCTATGGGTACAGTGGGTGGAGCCCCGATGTATGCGCGCACTGTCGTCCAAATAACAACATTCCACCCTACTGCCCCTGACCGGCCTTTCTGGTCAGCAGCTGCTGCCCCACATTCCCCTTTAACCCGGTCGTGACCGTGGAGAAGTCTGGGCTGTGGCTGACAGAGCACACCCTGCCGCGCTTACCTCGCAGAAGGTGTGCCCAAAAAACAGTGATGGGGGGGGCCCCCCAGCCCTGTATGGGCTCACTGTGCACCCATCTCCCGAGTCCCTAAGGATTGCAGGGAGAGTGCCAGTGCCCATGCCCCACACTCAGACACTGACCCCGTGCAGAGTGTGTGTGGACTAAAGTGTGGAGGGCTGCTCTCCGCCCTGTAAGGGCCCAGCACGCCCCCTCGCCCATCCCGGGACCCTCAGAGGGCCAGAGAACAGCGAAGGTGCATTACGTCCGGGGAAGGGGTCAGATGCCAACTGACCCACAGCCCCCCCGACCAGTCCTGTGTTGCCCCAGCAAGCACAGACGAAGAGAAAGAGCCCGACATGTCCAAGAGATAAAACCTTATGAAGGGGCCTGACGCAGCCACAGCCCGTGTGGTGTGTGCACAAACCCCCGTGGGGCAGGCTCTCCCTGCCTGTCCGTAGGCATGTGCAATGCACTCGCAGAGCCAGCCTGCCAGGCGTTTCTTGGACAGAGCTTTCCCGATCACCCCGCCCCTGAAGCACACGAACAGCTGTTCGGTGCGTTTAAGGGCAGCCGTGCGCTCCACATAACATGCTAGCGCAAGCACCGGGCAGAGGAGGTGCAATTTAGCTTCCCTGTTCCCACTATGGGGGGGAAGACTAAAACCCCCTAACTGAATAGCCCTCGACCTGAACGCACTCCTTAGGCTCTTGGGCACAAAGGAGGGGTTCGGTCTGAGTGTCGCACCGCTCTGGCTCAAACGGCCCCAAGGCCAGAGCCTCGAGCACTAGGGGCAGGTCCCACTGCGGGGCGGAGGCGTGCACTACTGGGCGCAGCCTCCTGACCCCCTGTAAAAACCGCGACATCAGTGGTTGACTAAAGGCTGACCTGCCGCCAAATCCTTCATGGCAGGACGAGATGGCCGCCGCATACACCTTCACTGTTGAATGCGCAAGCCCTCTGTCCACCAGTAACTGTAAGAAGGATAAGATAGAGCCTAACTCACAAGATAGGGGCTCTATTCCCCGCTCCTCACACCATCCCTGGAATCCTATCCACTTTGGCCTGTAACAGGCTGTGGTGGATCCAGCTCTAGCTGCCTGGATAGACTGAACAACACTGTCAGACAATCCACCCTGTCTCAGCCTGTCCCTCTCAGGAGCCAAACCTGGAGAGGCTGGCCGAGTGTGGGTAACGCCCCGATTGCACCTGCCTCTTGAGACATCGCCCCCCAGAACTAGGGGACCGCCCAGGGCTGGCCCAACTTCATCTGTGTCATCTCTGAGTACCACGGCGCCCCGACGCGGTCCGGAGCCACTAGGATGACTGACAGACGTTCTCGCCTCACCCTCCCCAGGAGAGGGAGAATGAGACGTAGCGGTGGAAAGGCGTATAGCAGCTTCCTTGGCCATGGCTCGTGTGCAAACGCGTCCACCCCCGAGGGCGGAGAGATTCTCTCCCCCCGCCGAGATGCTACCTACCCCCGCCAGTCAGCTCCGGGCAGACGGCGCACCCCACCCGGCCGCTCTCTGCTGCTGAGGAGCCTGCTGAGGTCGGGCAGCGGAGGGAGAGGCGCCTCTCCCTCCGCTTCACTGTAGCACTGCGCTCCCTCACCTGCTTAGAAGCGCACGGAGGAGCGCGTAGCGGGGCCTGAGGAGGGGCCAGCGGTAGCATCCGGCTAAGCTGCATCCTCTCCTCCTCCAGGCAGCTGAAGCGCTGAGTGACCGAGGAGATCAACCCAAAGAGCCCCTCCGTGGACACGGGGGCTCAGAGGAGATCTTCTCGGTCCTTCTTAGATAGGGCAGTGAGTCCCAACCACACGTGACGAGACGCCACTGTGGCCAAGGAAATCACCCGCCCTGCTGCAGTGGCCACGCCATGAATCAGATTGTTCATCTGACCTATAGCACGGTCCTGATAATCGCTCCCGTTTTGAGACAGGAGGGCGGGGGAGACTGCCTGAGGGGTGATCAGGGAGACGCCCAGCACGCCGAGATTATTCGCTGCAGCTGCCATCTGCGTACCGAGCTTAAACATCTTGTCCAGATATTCCAGCGTGTCTCGGTCCCGGGGCAGCGGGGGCAGGGGTCGCTTACCCTCCGCCCAACCAGCCGCCCTCGGAAGCAGATGGGCCGCCAGGGCTTCATCAAGGGGGGGCACACCTGGACACGTTGTGTCCGAGCGGCCCTCCACCTTGATGATGCCTGCCATAGCGGCTACTGGGGCCTTCGTTTTAAATGGCTGCTGCCATGTCGCCTCCACACACCGCCATATATCAGGCAGCTGGGGCGAAACGAAGGTCGGCTGCGCTGGATGCACCGGGCCGTAAAACCCCTGTCTCAGGCGGTTTACAGGCCTCGGTGGCAGCGATGGGGGGAGCGGTAGGCCTACACGCTCCGCTGCCAGGGTCATCACCGCTGGGAAATCCATCCGCGCAGACCTGAGAGTCCAAACACCGAGGCGTCCTCGTCCTCCTCCTCCGGAATCGAGGTCGTCTGGCCCCACGGAAGGGAGAACCGTAACGGCGCTTCCTCCTCTCCTGAATCGCCCATCTCGACGACGTCGAGATCCGGATCCTCCGCCTCCTCCTGCGGGGCCTCCGCCGACAGAAAATGTTGCCCACGATGCTCCCGCGTGAGCCGAGGAAGCACCTGGCAGGCTGTACATGCCGGTGCCGGGCCCATGCCGCTCACGGCGTGGTCAGGCCCCATACAAAGGAAGCAGAAGGGGTGTGGATCCGCCCCCGCGATCAGGTTAGGGCATTTCGGGCAGGCTCTGTGGTCAAAACCTGACTCCATAACTCTCTATTTTTCGTCTTTCTTAAGCTCCGTGGAAAACACTTCCGTCGCTGAAGAGAAAAGGATAGGATGGCAGTCAGGAGGCAAGGCCTCCTTTTATACGGTGTGATGCGCACGCATTCAGGTAGGCCCGCCCAAGGCCGGCCACGTCTATAGAAGTCTCAGTGGGAGAATGCTCGCAGGGTAAGGTAGTACCCATAGAGTCCAGTAGAGGGCGGAGCCTGTGAGAGATATAACAGGTGTAATCAGATTACTGTTACAGTTTTAAAATCGGGGATTACTAGCAGGATTACAATGTTACTAAAAATCTAAAAAGTGCGTATAGTGTTTTTTGTAAAAGGATCAGATTTATTTCTTCTTTGTAAACTGTACTTAACTATTTGTTGGAACTAATTCTTTTTTTCGGTGTCATGTTGAAATCTTGAATGTAATCTAATCATAACCCTACTCATCCTGTACAATTAAATTATATTAAAAAAAATATGTTTATTTTCTCTTGTATTTATTTGCACTGCATCTAATATTGAGGTAATCCAAAAGTAATGGAAAGTAATCAGGTTACATCACTTTTATATTTTGATACTCAGATTAGGTTACATGTATCTATTTGTTGTAACATAATACACCTTCAACCCTTTTCATAAGAGATCTCTTCATAAAAAGATAGGGTAGAAAATCATACATCTGAGCTTCATCTTAACTTTGGTTGCTTTCTTTGAAATGATTACATTTGAAACACTTTTGAAAGATAGACTGAGCTGTGTTGTGTTTGCTTAGAGCTGATCACTGCGACCTCTCGTGTGATAAGGGTTCATTTGTGATGAACAGGAAACGCTTGGTGCTGTGCTAAAAACATGCAGAGCCTAAACCAATTATGTTCCTCCTGATTGACCATTAACAAATTGCAAAAAGTACAAATCATTAAATACTACACTTCCTGGTTTTTTCTTCTTATACCTTTAATTACACAGGTTCACAGGAGACGGCTATTTTCTGCTCTCCTGATGTCAAACAGGCCGCAATTAATCAAAGACACACCAGCATTACGTGGGAAGAGAACGTTTGAACCTACAGCTCAACTTCAGTTTAGATGGAGAGCGATGGGAAACACAGCAATCACAGAGGAATTCACAAGTAAAAGAAAAACATCATAAATGTCCAATATTATAAAGGCCAAACTCATCACACATCATACACCTGTGTCATGTAAAGGTTTCTAAGGATATATATTTAGGAGTCAAATGTACAAACACAGCACAATAAAGCTGGGAAAACATGAACAACACAAACAGACCATCCCCTCCGCTACCGGCCTCTGAATCAAGGCCCGGCCCCCCACTGACACTTTACCTCAGCCACAACGCAGACTCTATGCATTACATTAATGCACACAATGTTCAAATATTGCTTACTGCACATATTTTATATTTTGTATTCTATAATCCACTGCATTCTATTTCACTGTAAATTACTGCTTTATTTTATTGCTATCTATCTATATATTTTTTACATACTTTTTTTAGATGTTTTGTTTTATATGTTATGTATGCATCATGACATCAAGTCCAATCCCTCGTACGTGTGAACCTACCTGGCAATAAACCCGTTTCTGATTCTGATTATTAAAATAAAGTCAAACTAAACACATCTATGGGACTACTGTTGTTAATAATAACTACCATTTGCTCCTATACACCATCAGTAACATGTTTAAGTCATTCAATCATTATATAGCCCATCAATACAACATTGATAAATTACTATTTTGGTAACAAGCCTCTCAAATGTCAAGGTTGAGGGATTTATCTATGTAAAGAGGAAATATTCTGCTCATGTTCAGGTTCATATCAGTATTTAGTGTCGCTGCTGTGACATGTCTCCATGCTTTAATGTTCAAAAAGCATAGAAAAGAGGGATTTGAGCCTTTGCAGACCATTGACATTCAGCAGTTTTACAGCGTTACAGGTAAATGTATATTAAAAGTACATTTGTGAAGGCAGAGAGAGAGCTGCTGTAAAAGGAACCAGGTGTCTTGAGTCAGCTGCTTTGAAGTGTGTGTTAATGTGACTGACATACAGTACAGCAGTGTTCACTGTTAACAGTTGAGTGTGTCGGTGGAATACCTGGTGACGACAGGGAGGCACACACACGCAGAGAGTGTGAGGCTGCCGGGACAGCAGGCTGTGTGTGTGTAAGCCATCCAAGTGCCTCAGCACACTCACCTCTGAGCTGTGCCTCTCCCTACAAGGAAACACCAGGGTCAGCACTCTCTCTGCCTTAATGCTACACACACACACACACACACACACACACACACACACACACACACACA
>CALSBZ010046764.1:561909-581718 GCA_943591055.1 Gobionotothen gibberifrons
AATGCTGTTGTAAATACTCCTGTCTGCTGTGTTCAGACTCAAGTCATGTAATGCCACATTCAAGACATTCAGTGTCTTTTTTTATTAACTGAAGACCGTTGCTAGAAGCTGCAGCTAGACTGCAGAAGTATTCGTTTTTTGTTTTTGAGGATGGAACAATTTCACACACAGATATAGGGAGGCTAGACCTATACTATTGATTTATTATGGTTTATAATTTAATGTCAAGACGAAGAAGAAGAAGAAGAAAAAGATGGCTGAACAACTGTGCAGTGTCAATCCTGTGGAGATGGAGGTTATCCATCTCCAAAATCATGTTCAGCTTAAGTCTCAGCAAAACTCACAACATTTCTGGAGCCTTGTAGACCCAGAAAACTATATGAACATTCACCAAGCAGCACTGGAAATGTCTGCTTTATTTGGTTCTGTTCTACATACCTTTGTGAAGCAGCTTTTTCTGACATGAATGCCATGAAATCTAAATACAGAACAAGACTGACTGATGAACATTTAAATGACTCTATTAGAGTGAACCTAAGTGGGTCCAGCATACACCTGTATGGTGGACTCCATGCAGCGCCATTCATCTCACTAACTGTGAAAAAGAGTAAATGCACTTATTTTACCATAAGTGCCATACGATGCTTGTAAGGTGGTGATTAAGGACATTTATGTGAATTTTCAGTGATGTACTCACTATGTGGGACATAATAATATGTGAGACATTTTCGCTTGATGTGAAGTTAAGATCTTTAAAAGTATAGCTTAATTCAACTGATGAGTGCTATGTGAATAAATGTAAGCGATGTGATGCAAGTAGCTCTTGGCCACTTTCATTTTTTCAAAGTAGCTCTAAGATGAAGAAAGGTTGGAGACCCCTGCTATAGTAGAACACACACACACACACACACACACACACACACACACACACACACACACCCTCTGGTTAGTGATAACATTTAAGCGGCGCCTACTCCACTCTTTCTTTCTGATGTTTGTTTTGTGATTGACATTTCCCACAATGCCTTTCAGCAATCCCGTCAGAAGGGGCGTGAATTTGTTGCTTTCAATCAATTGGTGAATGAGTGTATAAAAATAGCTGGCTATTATTAGGGGTGTTCATGATGTCATGCAAAGTATCACAACAGCAACAACAGTTTTAACAGATAAACCTTATTACAAATGCATTATATCTGGTGGTGTCAATCGATTCAAAATGTAATTGTGTCAATCACTATAATCATCTCATTAAAATGGTATTAACTGGGGGGAAGATGCATGACAAAGTGGTAAGCGAAATTAGAGGTTTTTTTCCTTTATTATAGCATGATTTGTTCATTATTGCCATTAAGTCTAATCATTTTCGGACACTTAGCTAAAGCATCCACAAAGCCTCTGTGACAGAGAGCCGCTGTGATCCCCCTCTGTATAATGTGCCCTACACAGAGCATATCTGCTATCATACTGCAGCTCTTTCTGTTCCGACTGGTGAATCTGGCCGCTGTCTCACACTGCTGAGCAACTTCAAGAAACTGGGGCATCAGCAAAATGCCTTTTCTCCGTCTTCACCACACCTAAAGAACAAGGGCAGTTTCCATTTGCCATAAGGTGTGTTGTTACGGTAGTGATGTTTGCTAATAGTTGTATAATGGTCTCCAGTTGAGAAATAGCTACTTACAGTAAAGGTCACCTATTATGCAAAATGCACTTTTTGATGTCTTTTATACATAAATATGTGTCCCCGGTGTGTAGGGAGACTCACAAAGGGTCAGAAAATAAAACCCTCTCTCTTTTCCTCCGTACCCACATCTCATTATTTGACCTTAAGGGCTTTACACTGCGGTCAAGCCAGCCTCCACTTCGGAAAACACAGTCATGCCAGCCCGCACGTTGTATTGCACAAATATACCTGAAAAACATACCAAACATATTCATATATACTGGAGCTTAAATTAAGAAATATGTACTATATAATGTGATCAATAATTATTTAAAACAAACTACGTATAACTACCACATTATAACTGAGTGAATGTAAAATTGAAGGAGTTTCAAAATAAAATACTTTTGAAATCTCATTATGGGCTATCGTCCTTCTGCTTTTAGATAAGAATAAATAAAAACTGTCAATTATCAAAGACTTATTTATACGCCAGGGTGATAGCAGGACACCCCATCTAGTCACTTAGAGAGAATCAGGACAATCTTATGTAGTGTTTCAAAATAAAATACCTTTGAAGTCTCATATATGAGCTGTCGTCCCACTGTTTTTAGATAAGAATAAAACAAAACCTCTCCAGTATCAAAGACTTATTTCACTTCAGGGTGAAAGTCTACATCAGATTGTCCTGATATTCTCTGAGTGGCTATATGGGGTGTCCTGCTATCACCCAGAAGTGAAATAAGTCTTTGATACTGGAGAGTTTTTGTTTTATTCTTATCTAAAAACAGAGGGATTATAGCTCATATATGAGACTTCAAAGGTATTTTATTTTGAAACTGTACATCAGATTATCCTGATATTCTCTGAGTGACTAGTTGGGGTG
This sequence comes from Gobionotothen gibberifrons, assembly GCA_943591055.1. NCBI lineage: Eukaryota > Metazoa > Chordata > Actinopteri > Perciformes > Nototheniidae > Gobionotothen > Gobionotothen gibberifrons. Next base: position 564,456 of record CALSBZ010046764.1, read on the forward strand.
TGCTGCTATCACTCTGGAGTGAAATAAGTATTTGATAATTGAGAGTTTTAGTTTTATTCTTATCTAAAAACAGATGGACGATAGCCCATACTGTATATGAGATTTCAAAAGTATTTTATTTTGAAACTCCTTAAGTTTTACATTCACTCAGTTATAATGTGGTAGTTATACCTAGTTTGTTTAAAATAATTATTGATCACATTATATAGTACACATTTCTTAATTTAAGCTCCAGTATACGTATATATGAATATGTTTGGTGTGTTTTTTAGGTATATTTGTTATTTGAGTCCTGGACTCGGACTCGAGTGCCAATTTTCGGGACTCGTGACTCGACTCGGACTTGCGCCACTGATTGACGCGACTCGGACTTGGACTCGTGAATTCTCGCGCACGATGACTTGGACTCGGACTCGGACTCGTGAATGTCTCCCTCCACGATGACTCGGACTCGACTTGTACATTGACGCTCCGACTTGGACTCGAGCAAATTTTCACGACGGACATCAGGAGTTGGTTCGGCCTTGTCAACCAGGTGGCTAACTACGCCCAGTTGCGTGACACAATGGCTCCATTTAAGCTGTTCCTCAGCCCACGCTGTGTGTTCCTATGGTCCTCCGTTCTGGAGGAGGCCTTCCAGACGTCCAAGCAAGCCATAATGGAGGCCATCCGCGAGGGCGTGGAAATCTACGACATGCAGAAGCGTACCTGCCTCCGCCCTGACTGGTCCATGCGTGGCATTGGCTACTTCCTGCTCCAGCAACATTGTCACTGTGCCTCGGGCATACCGGACTGCTGTCCAGGAGGATGGAGGATCACCCTCGTGGGTTCGCGTTTCCTTTCCCCTGCGGAGCAGCGCTATGCGGCCGTCGAGGGAGAGGCCCTAGCTGTGACCTGGGGTCTGGAATAGACGCGATACTTCACGCAGGGGTCCGACAACCTCGTCGTGGTCACCGACCATAAGCCATTGGTGAAGATCTTCGGCGACCGTACGCTGGATGAGATAACAAACTCGCGTCTGTTTAGACTCAAGCAGCGCACCCTCCCATGGCGCTTTGACATTGTGCATCTGCCTGGCAAGAGCAACTATGCTGCTGATGCCACGTCAAGGCATCCTTCCCCCTCGGGATCAGCGAACGGCCTCTCACTGGGGCTGCCGAGCGAGCCTGACGCCGTGGAGTCAGCACTCATGGCCTCCATCCGCGACGATGCACGGGAGCTCGGAGCCGTCTCTTGGCCCCTCCTCGCACGGGAGACAGCGGCTGATGAATGCCTCGGCCACCTCCTCCGACTCATCGAGCAGGAGGGTGGGATTGACGTCAACGACCCTGCCCTGGCGAGTCTGTAATCGGTCTGTGAGTCCGTCTACACACAGGACGGCGTCCTGCTCTATCGGGACCGCGTCGTGGTCCCCCCATCCCTCCGGGGGAGAGTCACCAGGGGGACCTCAGCGATGGGGCAGCATAGTTTACTGGCCCGGGATGTCCGGGGACATTCAGGCCACCAGGGATGGGTGTGCAGACTGCAACCGCAATGCTCCGTCACAAGCGGCTACACCCCCCCTGCCGTCCTCACCCCCGTCCACACCATTCGAGGCGGTGTTTGCTGACTTCTTCGACTATGGGGGCCGCCACTACCTAGTTGTCAGGGATCGGCTCTCGGGCTGGGTAGAGGTCCTGAGCTCTACGGCGGGTACTGCCCTGACGGGCTCAGCTGGCCTGGTCCCACACCTCTGTTCGTTCTTCGCCACCTTTGGCGTACCGGAGGAGCTCTCGAGCGACGGTGGTCCGGAGTTCAAGGCGAGCCACACTGAGGACGTCCTCCGCCTATGGCACGTCAAACACCGTGTGTCTTCCGTTAGCTTTCCGCAGTCGAATGGGAGGGCGGAAGTTGTGGTTAAGACTGCTAAGCGCCTCCTGATGTCCAATACCGGCCCGTCGGGCAGCCTTGATCAGGACCGCTTCCTGCGTGCTATGCTGCAGTTGCGAAACACGCCTGACCCCGACTGCAACCTCTCGCCAGCACAGATCATCTTCGGCCGCCCCCTTCGTGGCTCGCTCTCCTTTGTGAACCTCCTCGAGAAGTTCTCGAACCCACATATCCGTTAGCTTTCTGCAGTCGAATGGGAGGGCGGAAGTTGCGGTTAAGACTGCTAAGCGCCTCCTGATGTCCAATACCGGCCCGTCGGGCAGCATTGATCAGGACCGCTTCCTGCGTGCTATGCTGCAGTTGCGAAACACGCCTGACCCCGACTGCAACCTCTCGCCAGCACAGATCATCTTCGGCCGCCCCCTTCGTGGCTCGCTCTCCTTTGTGAACCGCCTCGAGAAGTTCTCGAACCCGCATATCCGCCTGCTATGGCGTGAGGGGCGCCCCAGGGGATTGGTCAGCGGCCGGCTGATGGACCCCGCGACTCGGCTATGGGCGCCTCCCCACCGGTGCCTGCTGATGAGGCGTCCTCTGACCTCACCGTTCCTACGGGTGCCTTCCTGGGCGCACCGCTCCCGGTGCCGCAGTCGCCGCCGACGCTGCCCCAGCCTACTCGGCCGGGCTGCGTGAGGAGGCCGCGTGCACGTTATGAGCTCGAGTCCGGCAGCTGGATACGGGATTTAGACCGTTAATCTATTCCTGCCCATAGCTTTCCGGTCTGGGGGGGATGAAGAGTTTATCTCCGGCCACTAGAGGGCAGCGTCTCACTGCTGTCGCTGACCGGATATGCCGTGCTCTGACCCGGTAGTGCTGAGTAGCCATTTTAGGCTTCAAATATTATTCCTTCACTCCGCCTCGAGCTGAGACGTTCATCCACTCATTCATGTAAGTTTGTTTCCACTATTGTTTGGTGCGTCTATACTCTGTGTCGTCGTATATACTTGTGTTGTGTTGGTGATGACATGCATGGATGTACTTTGTCAGCTTATCTTGCTGTATTGCTCTGTTTCAGGGTGTCGTCATCCTTGTCAATAAATTACCAAAACTAACATTGAGGAGTGTGTTTCTTCAAGCAGCGCAAAATGCTCGTTATGTGGAAACAATATTGAAGAGAAGGCTCCGTAACACATTACTCTAAGGGTCGAGTTCAGACATATAGGCTGTCTTGAACACTATCATCAGAGTAACCTGATCTAATCAATAAATAAAGATTCAGCCGATAACACGAAAGCACATGGCTACTTAACATGCAGAATGACATCATTTTGAATGCTAAGTAGCCAGGTGCTTTCTGGGGCTAAATCTTTATCAGTAAACCGATTTAACCGGTAAAAGTCCCGATCTTATTACTATCAAAATAAAAGTGCACAACGAAAACGTTACCATAGGAAAATATTGGCAATAAAATCACTTCACTCATTTTAAATATAGTTTATTTATTTATATATAATAATAATACTATTAATATTAGTAATAAGCTTTATATATGTATAGCACCCATTAGAAGAATTGTAGCCAAACTCGCTTCACTGCAGTTCAATAGACAGATTAGTATAACATGACAGGATAAAAGCAATGTAGAGGAGCAGCTACATTTCGACACATACTGTATATCCACGAAGATTAATACATGAAGACTTGTGACCATACTTGCCAACCTTGAGACCTCAGAAATCGGGAGCATTTCAAAACCACCGCGGGGGGGGCGGGGGGGTGGGGTGCTAGTGGATCGCCGGAGCTGTATTAGATTAACATTAACGTGCTTCTTGTAGTTGTAAGTGCACTGCCTTGCGGCCTGAAGCACCATCCTTAATGGTGTCGATTATTGTTCTGTTTTCTGTGACAATCTTCCTCACCCTCTCAGACTTTCAGTTGCGTGCGCTACCAAAGAGACGTGTTACCATGGAAACCAAACAATGGTGTTGCTGTATTATAGTCCGAGTAGAAACAGTCCTGAGTAAATCAGATTTTGTCAGAAATCGGGAGAAATGCGGGAGAAATATGACCCCGGGAGGAAACCGGGAGAGGGCCATGAAATCGGGAGTCTCCCGCGAAAATCGGGAGGGTTGACAAGTATGCTTGTGACTCGGACTTGACTTGGACTCTTCTTAGGTGACTCGGACTTGGACTTGGACTCGAACACAGGTAATGATGACTCGGACTCGACTCGGACACTCCTTGGGTGACTCAGACTTGGAATCGAACACAGGTAATGATGACTCTGACTCGACTCGGACACCCCTTGGGTGACTCGGACTTGGACTCTGACTCGACTACGACTCTCCCTTGGTGACTCGGACTTGGACTCGGACTCGAAGAGTGGTGACTCGAGAGTGACTTGGACTCGTGAATTGGTGACTTGACTACAACACTGCCTCACTATCAACACAATGAAACACGTCCAGAAGAATGTCATGCAAAGCTGCCTGCCTTCCTTTGATTCTCTCTGAACTGCCTGATCTTTTTAATGTTTAATGTCAACCATTTGTGCAGATAGCATGAAGTAGAACAGATCGCCGGTGCTAATGTAGCGTTAGCGTTAGCATTTCTCCCCCGGGCTTAAATGGTGTATTATAGAATGATCACACCGGTGTGACAGTACTCTTCAAAGGGTTCACGAAATATGACTACTACTCTTACTGTTTAACATTTTGGGTTACTTGATGTTACTTCATGTTAAGGCTAATCAAAATGACAAGGCTAAGACTGTAATGCTAACTAATGTGCTTGCTACTAGCTAGGTAGCTAACTTGATCCAGCCAGACACTCCTGGTCCTTTCATCAGACGGGAAGCGAAAGAACGAGCAAGACCCATTGCTGGTATGATAACAACCTGGTACTAAGCACACAGGCATCTTGTTAAAGTTATCTTATCTTAGCTATCTCTTATATTTAGCGGAGGAAAACAACTCTGGGATTTGTAGTCTTTCTAGTTCCGTATTTTTCATAGTCTTATATTTCAACAGTTTTACGACAAACTGTGACTTTTTTGACATGGAAATGATTTTTTAAGATTGACAAACATATGTGTAATTCGTGGCACAATTTAAACGGGATCGAAAGATAAATTGTCTCTCTCCATTGACTTCAATACATAATTTTTCCGAAATAAGGTCCCATGGACCGGAAGTAGATGGGATTTTGGGTCCTTAGCTTGAAAAAAAAAAGAGGAGGCGGAGCTAATGCTTGATCAGAATTCTACCGGAGATAAAGCTGAATTCTGCTGTGATAAAACGCCATCCTGTTCTAAACCACATCAAGGATTATTTCTGAAACAGTATGGAGCTCAAATAATTTTTCTCTTGCAGGTTTACCACAAGGTGAGTTCCTTTTTTTATATCCTGCTTTTTAAACACATGTGCTCTCCAGTACAGGTTAGCTCTGAGTGTTAGCGAGGCTTGCTAATGTAAAAAAATACCATATTACATCCAAAACACGTCAGGCATTGTTTCTGATAGCAACTCTCTGTGGGTCCACCATCCGAAATTACGTAATATCGACAGCAAATCTGTATCCGTTCGTTGTACCCCCGTTTTTAAAAGATTTGGGTACGGAGGAAAAGAGAAAGGGTTTTATTTTCTGACGCTGCATGAGTTCCCCGATGCACCAGGGACACATATTTATGTATAAAAGACATACAAAAATGCATTTTGTATGATAAGTCCCCTTTAAATGTTATTTTATTCTTTATTATTTACCTACCTTTATATTGTTTTATAGGTCTTAATCTTTTTATTTGTATTTCTGTTGTACCAATTGTTCACTTTGTTTTATGGGGTTTTATATATATATATTGTTGCATCGACTCAGTTGTCTTGTGTCTTATCTGTCAGAGAGAAACCATTATTTATTTAATTGTATTTAATTGTTATTATCATACATTTTTCCTCCTTGTAACCTGATAAAATATTATATTTATATTATATTTTGTTTAAAGTACTTAACAAATAATGAGGGGAATTTGAGGGGAATTTTTGTTGTTTGTTTTTTACTTGTGATGTGTCATTTTGTAAAGCACTTTGAGCTGCACGTGTTGTATACAAAGTGCTATATAAATAAAGCTGATTATTATTATTATTATTATTATTACTAATGGTTTGTTCTTTTACTGCCCATAATTTCTGTGCAGCATGCATTTGGATGTTATTGAATGATATGTATTTATTTTGGGACCAGTGTCAGCCTTTATGAGAGTGACAGTGTTAAACGGAGGGATAGAGGGGAGGACATGCGTTAAGGAACCACAGGCTGGATCTGAAAGTGTGTCCACCGCGGCAAGCCACAGAACGAGGCCCGCGACCTATAACCCCTGAGCTATGAGGGTTCAGTCACTTATGCATATTTTGATATTAAAATGTCTTTTTCATGTTTGGAGTCATTTAAGTAGGTATTTGGTCAGTGCTAGGTCAAACCAGGCAGATAGTAACAGCTGTGATGTCCATGTTAATCTTCAGGTGCCTCTGTTTGTGCCGTGTAGACATGTTTATGGCCAGTTAAATATGCAGACCTAGGGAGGGTTCAGCAGAAATGACTGTGGCGTGCAGCGGGAACTCTTCTCTGTTTGTATTTACATATTCTGTTCTCCTTGGTCAAGTCTTCCAATTAAAACCTAGACATATATATATAGCCTTTATAAACTACATAACCTACATAAACTGGAGTAGGGGTCATATCATTATTTTTGAATAATTATCTGTGTTCCTAGCTTGTAGCTTGCTGTTGTGTTTGTATGTATGCGTTTGTATTTTTAATTGTGCATACAGGTGCAATTATATGTGCTGTAATTGTGCCTAAATTGTGCCCGTGTGTCTTTGATTTGTTGCTGTAGTTATGCTTTTGTGTGTGTTTTTCTTAGCTATTTTGCTCTTGTCAGTTCTCTTTTAATGGCATTAACCTTTCAGGGACTGCAGATGAAAATGGCCTCTAATTCTCCCTCTGGAGGGAACACAGGGATGGCCTTTGCAGACCATTCACTAAAACCTATAGAACACACTACAGGAAAGGGGAAACCCCAAAAATATTCAACATAAAGTAAAGTCTATGAATTGGTAAACATACATTTACCTAATTTGGCATCTTAATGCAATTAATTGAATAATGAAAAATGTTGTAATGATCTTCTCTTATTCAATACTTTTTCAAATTAAACACTTTATGAAATTGTAGAAATTACATAACCATTGTGAAACCTCCTAATAAAAGCATTCTACTACAACCATGCAGCTTTGTAAGCTAAAGTAAACATGCAAGCTTGCTAAGCAAAAACATTTAAGTGGTTGAAGGCTTTGAGTGGTTGTTAAACATTAATGTCTGCTTTTGATATGAAGGCCTGCAGGGAGCTGAGGCATCATTAACATAAATAGATTCTCTTTGATTTTACATTGATTCCTTGACCACCCTACTCCAGCCTGTGTCCCATGCACTCACACACTCAAGAGAAACACACACACACACACAACAACAACAACTCACCGTGCAGGTTTCCAGAGTTTGCGTGGCGGTGGGATCAGCTCTCTCTTGTTGAGGGGGGCGACTCCGAGAGCTGCCTGCATGATGGTGATGAACTTCTTATACTTCATGGTACTGCTCATCAATGCTTCGAGTCAATCTGTTGCCATGACGACACTTCAGCTTGCCTACAGTTGGGTCCAGCCTTGCTGTCAGGAGGTGTTTGCGTTGCAGCGCTGAGGAGTGGAGCACGTCGTGTGGAAGCTGAGCACTGCACAGAGGAGATAGAGCAGCAGTGGAAGAAAGACAAAAGACAAAACAGCCGTGTACTGATTTGTGTTGAAGCGTTACCGTTACATAATTCACACAGAAAATCCCACCAGGAGGATAATAGTGGTACTAAGCCTCTGGGTGCTTAACATGGTAATCCGCGACATCCAGCCTCCTCCCTTTCTCTTTTTTGTAAAGTTTGATCAGGGAGCACACTGTCATGTATCATCATTACATATGACAAACAAATTGACTGTTTTGATAATTACCATCAGAACAATGGAAGACATATTTCTCCATGACCAAGAAATCTGGACAACTACTTACCAGTGTCTATGGGTTAACCTGGGGCAGCAGGCCAAGATCATCTGCAAATTCTCAATAAATCCAAAAGATCATGCTCATCCTAAAACATGAATAACTCTTTCTCATGCATACAGTACGGTGGCCGGCAGGTGCACACGTACTACAACAGCCCCAAACACTTCCATTAGGAGAATCACGCAGCAGTTTAAAAAACGATTCAAATATAAAAACACAAATGTGCCAAAACACATGGAATTTAAAAAACATCTTCACCAACTTGACGAAACGTGCGCAGCGTTTACTTAAGGCAAGGCAAAAACGACCGCTGCAAATACGAAGCGCCGCACGAAGCTCAAAACACAACGGAAACGGGGACACTATAAAGTGACGCACACAGCTGGGACCGGAGCGCTTGGTGATGTTCTGGATTATAAAGTTGGCCAACTGTCACTGTCACTGGAAACTTGCCTGAAATGTAAGTTGTATTGGGTGATCACATGATTCATTCAAGGCCGTAACCATGGAGTCAACATTGGGGGGGACCAAAAATAAAAAAGTCATATAATAGCAATTTTATATTGCTTTTTGCCAGACTCCTCTGAGAAGAATAAACATTGTTGTCACTGCAAAATTATCCTAATGCATCCTATGGGATTAGTTTTGTTTCATAAAGATAAAGCAACACTTTCTCAGAATAAAGCAAAACTAAGAGTTTAAGAGAAAAAATAACAGAGTCAAGCTAAATAAATTAAATTTCAAAAATAAAACTATAAGTTGCAAACAAATCATTTGTGTAATCATGTAAACTACATTATAAGTCTTTTTTCTTTGTTTTAACATATCTTTTTGTTTGCAGTTCTCTTTGCTTCTTTCTCAATGATCAGACTTTTGCTCTCGCTGCAGCTCTCTCGTTTGCGCTCCCTCATTTTTTGTTTGCAATTCTGACAGAAACGTCTCAGGTGGGCGGGACTTTCAGGGTTGCGTCCCCATTGGCTACTCAGTTTTTTAGTGACAGCCCACTACACCACAGATCATACAGTGCAACTCATGCAGCAACTCCGGAGTCCACTCGGCCACGTTAGTGTCGGTGTCTCCTGGGGAGTTTTCATGAACATATCGGACTCATCTAATGGTTTACTGTGCATTAGACTTGTGTTGTGTAGTTTATACTTTATTCCAACTTTAAATATTTTAATACCTGAACACCCTGCTGCTGTAAAATAATTTCCCAATTTGGGATCGATAAAGTGTCTGTCTGTCTATTTATTTTATAGATTAAAAAACACATCTATGTATTTTCAAGCTAAAGGTGATACACACTATAAACTGTATACTGTTATTTTTTCAAAGACATGTTACATTTCAAAAGCATATATTGCTATGTTTAGGACAAACAATTAAAGACTGCTTTAATTTAACAAATTATACAATATAAAAGTGGCAGATTTGCTTTATGAAACAGACCAGACCGGCTGCATACCAACACAATTAGGACCATGCTCACATCTTACTATGTTGGTCTGAAGAGCTGAAGCATTTATTCATACACAATGGATAAAAACTGTGTTGTCTCATTCTATATCCTGTGAGAAAATGATATACATTTAGCATTAAAAACTCGACATACTATTCCAGAGGAAGATATGAATAATCAACAGGTTTGAATGGAATCTCTAACATTTTCATGTAGAATAAAGACAAAAGAGTGATTATACAAATTACATTTATTGAAATTTTAACCAGAAGATGAAGTCTCAAATAATGTTTTAAATAAAAGGACATAAAACAAAAAGGTGGATAATAATAAAATCTATTAAATGTATATGTAAAGACATTTGGTCAAATGCCTTTCCGCTGCCTTTGACACTATATCCCATACCATCCTCCTCAGCCGCCTGTCAGCCTACCTTGGCCTCAGTCACACAGCTCTTGCCTGGTTTGAATCCTACCTCTCTAACAGGACTCAGTTCGTTATTATCAGTGACTGCAGCTCCCCTCCGGCCCCAGTTAACCAAGGTGTACCCCAAGGCTCTGTGCTTGGACCCCTCCTATTCACCATCTACATGCTCCCACTTGGTCAAATCATCTGCCAACACGGCCTCAGCTTTCACTCATATGCCGATGACACACAGCTCTATTTCTGCACCAAACCGTCCACACAGCTCCCACCTCTTTCCCTTGTCAACTGCCTCCAGGACATCAACAACTGGATGTCATCAAACTTGCTAAAAATTAACAGCAACAAAACTGAGCTCATCATTGTGGCTCCCAAGGCGCAGCTCCAGAAGGTTGGTGACCTGCTTCTCACCATTGACGGTTGCTCCATCTCCCCGTCCTCTGAAGTCCGCAACCTGGGAGTCATCCTGGACTCCGCCCTCTCTTTCCAGGCTCATATCAAATCCATCACCAAATCCGCCTTCTACCATCTCAAAAACATTGCCAGACTCCGCCCCTCACTCTCCGACTCTGTGGCTGAAACACTCATTCACGCTTTCATCTCATCCCGTCTGGATTATTGCAATGGAGTCCTGTCCGGGGTTCCCAGCAAATCCCTGGCCAGGCTCCAATATGTCCAGAACTCTGCCGCCAGGCTTTTCACCCGCACTAAACCATGGCAACATATCACCCCCACCCTCATCCACCTCCACTGGCTGCCGGTCAAGTCCCGGATTCACTATAAAACACTCCTCACGTACAAGTCCCTCCATACCCTCGCCCCCCAGTACTTAACAGACCTCCTACATCCTTACACCCCCTCTCGGAGTCTGCGGTCCTCAGACACGGGCCTCCTCTCCATCCCCCGCTCTCGCCTTCGTACTGTGGGTGACAGGGTGTTCAGTGTTGCGGCCCCTACCCTCTGGAATGCACTTCCTTCTGAGATCCGGAACGCTGCCTCACTGGACATCTTCAAATCTTCCCTAAAAACCCACCTGTTCTCCATGGCCTTCGGACCCTAGTCCTTTCCTGGTCCCCTGGCTTCCTTTATCTTATTTTTATTTGTTTTCTTGTTTGTTCGCTCCTCACTGTCTGTTTTGTTTTGTCTGTCCACCATGTACAGCGACCTTGGGTCCCTTGAAAGGCGCTTTATAAATTCCATTTATTATTATTATTATTAAATGAAATGACACTGAGCCACTGATAACAGCAACGCCCAGCATGGATGAAGATGGTGCAGGGGCCTCATTTATAAACGGTGCGTACGCACAAAAGATGGCGTACGCCAGTTTCTACGCACTGTTTGCGATTTATAAAAAAACGAACTTGACGGGAAAATGTGCGGTCCTCCACGCAAACTCTGACCCATGCGTACGCACTAAGCACAAAAACGGGAGAGACGAGAAACTGCGACACCGTTGGCAGAAGGAAGAATGGAGAGAAACTAACTAACTAAGAACACCATATGTGGTAAATTGTACAGCTAATATAACACAACACATTAGTTGTATTTCCTTTAACTGGTGGATTATGGATATATAGTTGCTGATCGACAGCTGGAACACAAACCACCAAATACAAACAAATAATTCAGATCCAGTCGTCATGACTCCACTCCGGAGGGATTTCCCGATCATTTCTTACAGTTTCTCATCAAGGGGGGCGGGGGGGGTCTCCTGTCCCCGGTACAAACACACTGCCTGAGGAAGGCTATGTGTATTTATTTTGTCATTAACTTTTTCGGACCACTTATTTATTTATTTTGGTGACGATCCGACCTCCATGCTGCTACTCTGGTTCAAACTGCATCCACCAAACAATATGATTTATCTCGACCTCCCCAAAATAACCAAAATCTGACACAGTGTGAAATGTATTTTTTAGATGTTCTGTCGTCATTTCCTGCTATCTTCTTCATGCAGTCAGTCAAAATGAATATTAATACGGCAAATACAGTATGGGCGTTACGTGAAGCCCGCAAAATCTGCGCCGCATTTCGAGTTGATTGTGATTTATAAAGGGAAACCGGCGTAGGATGTGCCGTACTTAAGTCCTGCGCCGGTCCGCAGTCTTTTATGAATCGGAAAGTATCGGAGCGTATTTATTTGCTTCGTCCTACGTAAGCAACCTTCCCACGCCAATCCTACGCAAGGCTTTATAAATTAGGCCCCCCTCCGTGCTGTCCCCTCAGAGGAAGTGGGAAAACGGGATAAGACCTCTGGACGCCACGCTGTCTCAATGATCCACACTGTTAATATGAGAGGAAAATAAATGTTTTAGGAAATGAAAAATATGAAGTTAACAAATAAAACACAGCTCAGGGGCAGTCATGGACGGTAGGTATTCCTACAAAGTTAACTCAGCCTCCATTGATTTTTATATCAAATTAGCGTCTTAATAAAATAAGCTATCATGGCTTACTTGCATATCTAAACAGAATCATGAAAGCATGTTGGTAGAGTGAGTCAGGCACACGAGTCCGTTAGCTAGCTATGTAGCAAGCGGCAAACTCTGGGGCAGACGCCAATAAGGAAGAGCCACAAACTGCAGTTCATCTATTGGCCGATAGGCGATGACTGCAGAAAGGATGAATTTCCATAGACCCCCATGTTAAAATGCTCAACTTTACAGCAGAAATAAACATGTTTCTACCCCTGGATGCAATACAAATTATTCAGGATATACACTGAACATAAATATAAACGCAACACTTTTGTTTTTGCTCCCATTTTTCATGAGATGAACTCAAAGATCTAAAACATTTTCTATATACACAAAATAACCATTTCTCTCAAATATTGTTCACAAATCTGAACAAATCTGTGATAGTGAGCACTTCTCCTTTGCCGAGATAATCCATCCCACCTCACAGGTGTGGCATATCAAGATGCTGATTAGACAGCATGATTATTGCACAGGTGTGCCTTAGGCAAGGCAAGGCAAGGCAATTTATTTGTATAGCACAATTCATACCGTTTTGCAATTCAAAGTGCTTTACAGGATCAAACAGAGAAAACACAATACATTGAGAAGAAATACAAAACACACAAAATAATTAATTAAAAGAAAGAAAACCATGTTTAACAGTTCGAAAATTAGAACATTTAAATTTTAAAAGCCATATTAAAAAGAAATGTTTTTAGACCTGATTTAAATGATTCTAAGGTGCTAGCCATTCTCAGATGTTCTGGGAGTTTGTTCCATGCATTAGGAGCATAGATGCAGAAGGCTGCTTTCCCACGCTTTGATCTCACAAATGGAACAGTGAGCTGGCCTGCGCCTGAAGACCTAAGGGGTCTGCTGGGTTCGTACCGCTGAAGGAGGTCCTTGATATATTTGGGTCCTAGCCCATTTAGTGCCTTATATGTGTGCATTAAAATCTTAAAGTCAATTCTCTCACTGGAAGCCAATGCAGCGATGCTTCTTGACATGAGAGCAGTTTCCCAGCGGAGTGAAGAAAATACATGAACCTCACGGGAGTCACTCCTCAGTCTATATATGGAGTCAGATTTGGGTCAATATTCTTGCGCGTAAAACAAGCTACTCACGAGCAGAAAATGTGCTTTTACACGCGCATAAAATGACCCTCGCACGCAGATTAAACCCCCGCGAGCTGCTATGCGCTCGCTCGCGAGAGAGACAGCCCTCTTGCTCGCTTGCGGGAGTGTCACCCCCTTATCCCACCGGGAGCGTCTGCGCCACGCCACGCCACGCTACGTTGCGTCTGCTATTTTGTTGTGTTGTAGACTACAGACAAAGTTAATAATAATTGTAATATCCCAGTTATAAACGACATGAATCAAAGATATGTTGCTGTATTTTAGTGGTAAAACAATGCATTCATCATCATAATTATTCTATATATATAATTTACACAGTGCCTGTAAACCGGAGGAGAACGCTGGCATTTCTCCTCCTACTTGAAAGACTACGGAGGGATAGGGGCTGCAAAATTTGTTTGTGTGTGTGTGTATGCTATATATGGTCTGAACGTTCCACTTCCTGCCTGCCCGACATTACCTTTACGGCTGCGCCGCGTCAAAAATAGGATTCATCCTATATTTTAGAAATTCCTTGCGGCGAGGAGCTTCTGGGACGCTTCGAGTCGCGGCGTAGCGTGGAGCAGCGGGTCTGGTGGAATAGCACCCATTGACTAGAGTGGCCGCGAACGCTAAAAACCCAGCAGACGCAACGTAGCGTGGCGTGGCGTGGCGTGGCGCAGAAATTCAACACATGTTGTGTCATTTTTGACACATCCCTTCTAAGAGTGTACAGCAGACAGTCTCTAGCAATTTTCGACAGATACAGCCCACTCAAAAATACATTGTTTTATATCAAATTAATTATATATTATTATATTATATAATTATATATATATAGCTGTACACTTTACGAATATAATAGTTTTGTACCATCTCGTCCAACTGATTTTGCTGCCGTCACTCCTCGGCTCTTGGTAGTTCAGGCATTTATCAAACCTGGCAACCTCGGGCTTCCTGGCCGCTGTCAATCAAATTCCAGTGGCTCCGCCCCAAAGTGTCAGAAACTTTTCACGCGCGAGCAGACAGACTCTGCGAGCGAGTGAGGCTGACACTCCCGAGCGCATAGCAGCTCGCGGGGGTTTAATCTGCGCGCGAGGGTCATTTTATGCGCGAGAATATTGACCCAAATTTGACTCCATACTATACTGTGTTTTGTTTCAATTAATGCATCATTTAGTTACAAATATGTGATATATCTGAACAACAAAGTGGACAAAAATCATTTTATTAATTTTTTGGAAATATTTTCATGATCGCTTTTTTCGTTTTACATTTTCATTTATTGTCATTTCCATTCAGTCAGTCATTAAGTGATATTAATGTGCTAGATGCACACAAACAAACAAAGTGTGCAATCCAATGAATGTTAATCTAACTGGGTTTTGATAGATATCATATCTCTTTTTCTTCTCTCAATTATTTTATTTCTATTGTGCACTCTAATCAATATTAATCCAACTAATGTTCGTTTATACATTTTAAGAATGGCGTTTATCTTTTTTGAGAATGAGTTCTTATTTGATTTTATTTATTTGGGTCTACAACAGATGATACAAATGTTTGTGTCAGTAGGCCTACATGTGTACGAACAGAGGCGGGGGTGTGTGTGGAAATAACGGGGACAGATCTGGCTGCTGTCAGACGATCAGCTGTGCAGCGTCCAGTGGCGGCGCTAGGGGGTGGCTACTTGGGCTCAAGCCCCGGATGTTTTCTGAAAAGCCCCGGATGTTTCACTTAAAAAAAAAATATATATATATATATTTTTTAATTTAATTTAATTTTAAAATGACTCGGGAGTAATGTGCAGTACCGGAGTCCACCAGAGAGGCAGCCGCTGCGGTACAGTAGCCTGCGTACTGCGTAGCCTTCCCTGTGAAGAAGTGATCCTTCCTAGTTCCTGACGACCCCCTAGAGGAGACGCCGACCCCCCTAAAGGATGTTCGGTCCACCCCCCACTTGTAAAAAATAGCACTTTACCCCCGCCCCCCCCCCCCCCCCAACAACTCCTGGATCCCGGATCTCCTACAATCCTAAATGCGCCTCTGGCAGCGTCATCACAAACGGACGACGCTTCACGTGACGCTCCGGAGGAAAGGACATCCCATTGCTCTTAAAACTCATTTCCCTGCTTCTCGTGGTTTCCTTGCGTCCCTCCATGCTTCCCTGGTGGGAGGGACTAGTCGCAGGGAAACGACGCAAGTGAGGGACGCAAGGAATCCATTTAACCGAAGTGAAACGCAGCCCTTATCTGAAGTGCCGAGCGACGTTCTGGTGCTCTCCGTCAGAACTGCACCCCTGTCAGACGAGACATATACCACGTGATGACACGTTAGGCTCGTGTTGTGTTCAAGGACCCTGACCTTAGCCAGGAAAAACAGGAACTCGCTTGTTTAATTTTTTTGCGGTCTAGATTTCTTAAATGTTTTTCTTTTTTGCGTGTGTTTATAAATTACCTCGAGGGCCGTACCAAATTGTCTCGCGGGCCTCATACGGCCAGGGGGCCGTAGGTTCCCCACCCCTGATTTACAGCATGTTTTTTTAACTTGAAGTTGCGTTGGTGTTTGTGTGTTGGTTGTTGACGGCAGTGTGTGCCCCCCCCCCCCCTTGGTAAATGATTGCCCCCCCATTCGATTTGTTCTAGAGCCGACCCTGGCTACCAAGCAAGCGTACTCAACATTGAGAAACACCCTCTGACGTCACTGTCAAGCCGTTAGTGGCCAACTCCGCCTACTAAGGGCCTCTTGGCAACTCTGCAGAATGCTATGGGTGACGTCACGGACACTACGTCCATTTATACAGTCTATGCTATGTAGCTAACTGTCCCTGCTCTTAGGCTACTTAGCTAGCAAAAGCTAACTTTCATAGCAGCTTTTCTTTAATTCTCACTTAACACAATAAAGAAACAGACCGTAAAGTACAGCACAAATGATCAATACTTACATATATTTTCACTTGTAGTATTATAATAATTGAAATGCTGGTTCTTCTGGGGGTGTTCTGTCCACGCTCAGCTACCGCACCGCAGCTGCCTGCACTGTACAATCGCTGGAGGACTGGGCTGTCACTCAAAAACTGAGTAGCCAATGGGGACGCACCCCTGAAAGTCCCGCCTACCTGGGACGTTGGTGTCAGAATCGCAAACAAAAAATGAGGAAGCGCAAATGAGAGAGCTGGAGTGAGAGCAAAAGTCTGATCATTGAGAAAGAATCAAAGAGAACTGCAAACAATAAGAAATGTTATAACAAAGAAAAAATACTTAAGGTTTACATGATTACACAAATGATTTGTTTGCAACTTATAGTTTTATTTTTGAAGTTACATTTATTTATTTGTTTCTCTTAAACTCTTAGTTTTGCTTTATTCTGAGAAAGTGTTGCTTTATCTTTATGAAACAAAACTAATCCCATAATTTGCCGTCCAACATTTTCCAATTGTGAGTTGTATTAATATATTGGAGGCTTTCTACTCTTGCAGGGATTTGTTGTTGCTGTGGATAATCCAAAAAACTCATTGTCATTTATATTCTTCCCCTTGTGGTTTATTGTTATTATACAATCTGAAAAGGGAAACGGTGTTTAAATGGCTTTACGTGAAAATATCATTCCTTTTTACCCCCACAGGTTTTACAAAAAGGATTACATGATTTCTGTGTAAGAGAGTTCTCTGAGAGTGTGTGGTGCTGGGTGCAGTGATCAGTGGGGCTGTTGGAGGATCAAACTCCAGTTTCCCTGGATGAGTTAAGAGCTTTGTTCTACTGTTGGCGGATTAATGAAACAGGGATATCACTGTCACACACACACACACACACACACACACACACACACACACACACA
>CALSBZ010046764.1:593528-605433 GCA_943591055.1 Gobionotothen gibberifrons
TAAAACAAACAAAAATAAAAACATAGTATTAAATGAAATAAGATCAAGCACACTGGTTACCCAAACGCCTGACCAAACAGGAATGTCTTTAAAATAGTTTTAAAAGAGTCAACAGACTCCGCAGACCGTAGATGAGGAGGCAGAGCATTCCATAATTTAGGAGCCACTGCTGCGAACGCTCGGTCACCGCGGGTCTTAAGGTGGGTACGTGGGACAGACAGTACATTTTGCCTGTGATACCTGAGTGGGCGGGCTGATGTATACGGGCGGATTAAGTCGGCCACATAAGCAGGACTCTGACCATGCAGAGCTCTGTAGGTGAGAGTGAGGATTTTGAACGTAATCCTATACGCTACAGGGAGCGAGTGAAGTGATCTGAGTATCGGGGTAATGTGGGACCATTTGTTTGACCGGGAGAGAAGTCTTGCAGCTGCATTCTGGACTGACTGCAGACGACCAAGGGCAGACACGCTGAGAGAGGAGAATAACACGTTGCAGTAGTCAATGCGAGATGAAATAAATGCATGAATAATCATTTCTAGGTCGGGTGTTGAAACTACAGATCTCAGTTTGCTAATATTTCGTAGGTGGAAAAAACATGACCTCGTCAGTTGCTTAACATGGGTATCAAACGAAGCGGATTGGTCAAATATTACCCCTAAGTTGCGTAGTTTGGAGTTGGCAGCAGAGGAATAAGGTCCAAGACTTTTCAGAATCAAGGGTGTAATCATTTCTGGTGCAACAACCAGAACCTCCGTCTTATCAGCATTTAGTTGTAGGAAGTTATCTGCCGTCCAGTCCTTAATGGCGCTAAGGCAATCTAAGAGTCTTGATATCCTAAAAGCCTCACTAGGTTTGAATGAAATGTGGAGCTGGATATCGTCCGCATATAAGTGATATGTAATGTTAAAACTATTTATGATCTGTCCTAAGGGTAGCAAATATAGGGAGAATAACAGAGGCCCCAAGACCGAGCCCTGCGGGACACCACAGGACAGTGGAGAGGAGTCTGACACAAAGTCTCCAACCGAAACAGTGAAACTTCTGTCAGCAAGATATGATGCAAACCAGTCTAATGCTATGCCAGATATGCCCACCCAGTCACGTAACCTCTTTATCAGGATATGGTGGTCTACAGTGTCAAATGCCGAACTTAGGTCAAGAAGTACTAGCACAGAGCAATCACCCACATCAGAAGCCATCAGGATGTCGTTAGAAACCCTCAGGAGAGCCGTTTCGGTGGAGTGCTTTTTCCGAAAACCTGACTGGAACTTATCGTAAATATTGTGCCTCTCCAGTGCAGCAGTGAGTTGGTTGGCCACGACTTTCTCAAGAACTTTTGAGAGAAAGGGTAATTTAGATATAGGCCTGTAGTTCACGGGCAAGGCTGGATCTAAGTTAGTTTTCTTTAATATGGGCTGAATAGTGGCATGCTTAAAATAGGAAGAGACACATCCTGTAGACAAGGAGGTATTAACAATAGTTGATACAGCACTGCAGATGGTTGGTAGAACTTTTAAAAATAGGGAGGTCGGTATCACATCCAGGGGGCATGAAGATGGCTTCATTTTCCTAATTAAATCCATCAGGTCTTGTGAGTTGATAGGTTCAAAGGAGCCAAGCATAGAATGGGATGGAGAGGGGCAAGAGTTGGGCAGTGAAATCCCAGGATTAATACCGGACCTAATAGATGTTACCTTATCTACAAAGAAGATAAGGAACTTGTTACAGTCATTATTCAAAAGACATGGTAATGTAGTTAGTGGTGGTGAAACAATATTATTAATTGTATCAAATAGGATCTTGGGATTTTTCTTTGAGGAAGTTATTAATTTAGCAAAGTAAGCAGTCCGGGCTTCTTTTACTAATGCATTAAAAGACAATCTAAGATCTTTGAGATAAAGGCGATGCACTTCCAGCCCAGTGGTTTTCCATAGTCGTTCTGTCCTGCGACACTTCCGCCTCAGGCAGCAGACAGCGTCCGTTATCCATGGAGAAGTATTGCAGATAGCTCTATTCCTATCCTTTAGTGGTGCCACTATGTCCAGCAATGTGGAGCAATGCTGATTAAAAGACTGTATTAAAAGCTCTACATCGATCATGTTAGTGTTATTATCACAGCAAAAGTGAGCTGCGAACTGATCAGCTGTACTCTGTGTAATAATGCGAGAACAACGTAATGATGTTTTGAGGCACATGGGGACAGTTTTTACAGATAGATTAAAGAAAATACATTTATGATCACTAATCAGTAGATCCTCACAACGGATGTGATCAACATCCAGTCCCAGAGAAAAAACAAGGTCTAAGGTATGACCACCCACGTGAGTGGCGCCAGAAACATGTTGCTTGAAATTAAAATAATCGGTAATATTAAGAAATTCAGTGGCTACAGAATTTGTGGTATCATTAATGTGCAGGTTAAAATCACCTACTAATAACACTTCATCCAGCTTGATAATAGAAGTAAGAAAGGCAGTGAACTCAATTAAAAACTGACCTGCTGGACCAGGCGGTCGATAAATTAAAACACAATAAAATGGCTTTTGCCCACCAATTTTAGTCACCTGTAGTTCAAATGTAATGAAAGGTTCTGAGCTAATCAATTGGCAAGAGAACTGCTTCTTCCAGACAACTGCGAGACCACCACCACGGCCCGACAAACGTGGAGTGCCAATGTATGAGCAGTCCGCTGGGCACAGTTCATTTAGATGAATAAATTCCATATTCCGTTGCCACGTTTCAGTCAGGAATAAGAAGGACAAATTATCCCTTACAAACAAGTCATTTAAAGTGTGAGCCTTGTTTGCAACAGAGCGTGCATTAATCAGACACATTTTAGCTGAGGAAACCACTGTATCACCATCAGCATAGGGAGCTTTGATTACAACTGGACTTATCACTCTCGCACCACGGCAATTGTGATCATAACAAGGGCGTGACCGCCGGTCCGTAATTCTGACCGGGATGTCCATCAGCATTGAAGTGGAAGCTGAAATACGCACAGGTTGGGGTATAGTTATAGGGGACCCACCAAGCCACAAGGGGGTGCTATTGTGGTTTGTAGGGGAAACAGTGACCTGAGATGACACCGCCGGAAAGGGGGGGGGTGTGAATGTGGAGCGGCAATAGTCAGGGAGACATCTGAACGGCGTGCTGCATGTTAGCCGTTAGCATGCGGGCACCCAGCCTGCTGGGAGAGGGCGGGTAGGTCCCAAAATAGATTAAAATTGTCAATAAAGCCTAAATTGTGAGCTCTGCAGGCGGATTGAAGCCAAGTGTGGAGGCTGAGGATCCTACTGAAACGCCCTATTCCGCGGGCCAGCGTTGGGATCGGACCGGACCGAAGAATCTGATGTTTCTGGTTATGGAATCCCTGATTATTAATGTGGTTGGGGCGAACAGGGGACGAGGAGGTGCCGGTGATTGACGATGTGGGGACCGAGCAGGAGAGTGTTGTGGAGAGACCATAACAGCTGGGCTGGGAGAGGAATTCCTCGTCTGGCTCAGGGCCCGAAAAACGACCCGAGTGTCTCCGCACGGCCTCTTTGAGGAGTCCACGACGTGAAGAGGATGTCGCCAGACAGGATGAGGGACGCCGAGTCGACTCCACAGTGGGCTGGGAGACAGCCGAAATCTCATCGGCCGCCGGCGCAGAAGCCACTGTGTCAGCAGGGTGCAGATCTGGACGGGTCAGTGCTGCCGGGGCATCAGCTGGATGGACCGGATCGTCAGACAGGGCCACGAAACGGTTTTGAAGGCTTAGGTGAGGTGGTGAAGTCACCCCATTCAATAAGCTCCTGCGCACCACCTCGGACCACGACTGCTGATGGCCAGGTGTCGAGGAGCCGGAAGGCCGTGGACAGGTGGAAGGATCCCACAGAACTGTGTCTTGGATAGTTGTACTGAACGAGGCAAGCTGTTTAGACTGCACCGATGCCACCTCCATCAGATCGGACACGAGAGAGTCTTTTTCTTTCAGCTTGTCAGAAAGCCGTCGGATGTCCTTCTTAAGGTCAGTTATCTGTGTATTAGCTCTTTGAAGTAGCACATAGTCCTCATGGTGTTTTGGTGGCATTCTTGAGTGTAAAGGTAAAAGGTTCGGGCAATTACTTTCAAGATGTTATATAAACAGGGGTGGCTAAATGTTTGCAAGCAGGAGAGCTAGATGCTAACAGATGCTAACAGGTAGTTGGGAGCCTGTGAGAAATGCGACTGTCTTCCACAGCAGCCAAGGTTGGTCTGTCTTTTATACATAAATATGGATCCCCCCTGTGTAAAGAGATTCTGAAAGTTTCAGGGGAAAATATTCTCTCTCTTTCTGTCCTGATCCATCCAAACTAAAACTGATCAGATGTGGCCACTTTGTGATTTCACAATGTAAACCAAACATCTTGCAGAGGGGCGTGGCCAGCAGCAGCTTGTTTGCATTTAAAGCTACAGACACAGATGGCATGATCTGTTTGGTATTTCAGCCAAACACTTCAGAGACATGTTCTGTATATATATATATCTGAGACCTATAATATATTATTTAAAAATAGTATAATATGGGAAGTGTGCTCATAAGGGGACAAATGCCTGCTCATAAATGCAGTATACATATGGAGAAGTTGTGCATGCAATATAATCTGGCTTCGTAGGTTTTATAGCAACACGAGTACAGCTTTTAAATAGCCTGCCATTGTTGTTATTGTGATGTGCGTGCAGAGATTAGATTTATGGTGGAATAGCACATGATGCCGATATACAGTTGAGGCCAAAATGATTAGCCCCCCAGGAGTTAAGGAACATTTTCCTAAAATTCTTCCCAATGTTTGCAGCATTGATCAAACTTGATATAATCAAACATTCACCAGTGCTATTTAGTAGCTTTTGGTATATTTTGGGAAATAAAATACATTTTTAGGGTTGCTTTATATCAAATATAGTGAAAAATGGGTTGGTCAAAAATATTAGCCCCCCATGTGATTTTTTGCTTTCAAACCACACCTAATCAATCAATCAGCTTTCAAACCACACCTAATCAACCAATCAGCTTCCAAGCCACACCTGGGCATTCAATCAGCATAAAAGGACTCCAAGAAACAGGCACTCTGATACCTTATTGAGAGGGACTATACTACTCCTACTCACCATGCCAAAGACAAAGGAAATCAGTCTTGAGCTCAGAAAGAAGATAGTGGAGGCTCATGATAAGGAGGAAGGCTATACTGCTATTTCCAAGCGCTTCACAGTGTCTAGAACTGCTGTACGTTGCATCATTGCGAAGTACAAGGAGACAAATTCTTTAAGAAACAAACCTGGGCGTGGTCGAAAGCGCAAGATTTCAAGAACTCTGGAGAGGAAAATAGTCAGAGATGTCAGCAAGAGACACCTGCCAAGATGATTGTTGCTGACCTGGCCTCTTCTGGAGTTGATGTTTCAAGGAACACAGTTGTGAGGGCTCTTCATCGTGGTGGGCTTCAGGGCCATCGTCCCAGAAGAACCCCTTTACTCAAAGAGCGGCACATCAGAGCCAGACTGAGGTGTTTGCCCGTGAGTTTTGTAAGTCTGTGCTTTGGTCTGATGAGACTAAACTGGAACTGTTTGGGCACATGGATGAGGCTTATGTTTGGCGAAGAAAGGGAGAGGCCTTCAACCCTAAGAACACAGTTCCCACAGTTAAACATGGTGGTGGGAGCATCATGCTGTGGGGCTGTTTTGCAGCCTCAGGCACAGGGAGCCTTGTTCGGGTGCAAGGCATCATGAAAAAAGAAAATGATCTTGACATTTTGAGGGATAACATGAAAACATCTGCTCTTAGTCTTCGCTTAGGTCGTCGCTGGGTCTTCCAACAAGACAATGACCCAAAGCACACATCAAAATTGGTTCAACAGTTCCTAAAGGACACCAAAACCAAGGTGCTGGAGTGGCCCGCACAGAGCCCAGATCTTAATCCTATTGAGAATCTGTGGAGGGTGCTCAAAGTGAATGTCCATGCTCGGAAACCACGCAATTTGGACCAGCTGGAACAATTTGCAATGGAAGAATGGGCCAAAATCCCTCAAGAGACCTGTGCCAACCTAGTCAAGAACTACTCTAAGAGGTTGTTGTCAGTTGTGGCTCAGAAAGGGTACACTATTGACTATTAGTCAAGTCAAGTTTATTTATATAGCCCAAAATCACAAATCCTATTTGTCTCAGAGGGCTTCACAAGTCAACAAACACAATTGGTAATGTAAAACAATGTAAAAACAACAAACGTATCTTACAGGATCAATGTGAAAATACCAATTTAAAAGAAAGGGACATAACACAATGACACAAATACAGTTAGAGTACAATAAATAAAATTCCATAAAACGAAGGGTCCATGAGGATGTATAAAAGGGGGTTTAAAACCAGTCTTAACTGTACGCTGTACTAAAAAGGAAAGTCTTTAACCTACTCTTAAATGTGTGGATCGTCACTGGAAGTTGTCACTGGAAGTTGATTCCAGAGGAACAGGGCTTGGTAGCCGAAGGCTCTAGCACCTGACCTTTTTTTGTGGACTCTGGGAACCACCAAGAGACCTGCACTCTGGGATCTTAATGCCCTAGAGGGGCAATAGGAGATTAAAAGATCCTGTAGGTAGGATGGTCCCTGACCATTTAGCGCTTTATATGCAAGTAAAAGTAATTTAAAATCAATCCTGGACTTAACTGGTAGCCAGTGCAATGCTGCTAAAACAGGAGTGATGTGGTCCATCTTCTTTGTTCCTGTTAAAACCCGTGCTGCAGCATTTTGTATCAATTGAAGGGTCTTTAATGAAGAGTTTGGACAGCCTGATAAAAGGGAATTGCAATAATCCAGCCTGGAGGTGATAAAAGCATGGATTAGTGTTTCTGCATTGTTGAGATTTAGGATGTGCCTGATTTTTGCAATATTCCGTAGATGGAAGTAGGCAGTCCTTGAAATTTGCTTTATATGGGATTTAAAAGACAAATCCTCGTCAAAAATAACACCAAGATTTTTTACCGTGGTGCTGGAGGTCATGGTAATACAATTCTAAGAAATTATATTGTTGGACAGTTCGTTCCGAAGGTGCTGGGGGCCTAATATCAGGCATGAAAACGGGTCAGGGGTGAAAAAGGTGAGAAGGATATTATCCCTCTAGGGGGGTCCGGGGGCATGTTCCCCCGGAAAAGAAAATTTAGAATATTCCATATTTTAAAGCATCAATCTGATGCATTTTGAGATGCATTTTTTTTGCCAACCTGGGGAGAGCAGGAGAAACTTAACTTCAGCCATGAGTCAACAATATTATGGCCTCCTTACTAAGTATTATGCAAGACATTTCATGCCAGCCTGTCACTGGGTCTAACATTTACAGTATATGAGGCACAATGTGGTAAGGGCTTAATGCAAATGGCTTAATGCATATGCAGATGGTGGACATGCTGTAACTTAACTTGTCTACTCTTCCATCATGACTGACAGCCAATACAATGTTATGTAATTCAGATTTTAATACATTTTATTGGCAAAGATAGTCTAAAACACACAATACAGTGGTTTCCAGCATTATCAAAACATTAAACACTTTAATCCATTTCATAAACATGCAAAAACTTGGCTAAATTACATCAATCCAAAATCCATGAATACTAAAAGACCAGGATTTTGAGGAAAGCCATGGTGGTATAGCAGGGGGGCATTCCTCTTTCCATTCCTTCCCCATCCCTCTACCCCCCTTCATGCCAATGTGAATACGCATGGCCCCCATATGGCTCAGATCCTGAGGTTCACTGCGAGTGATTGGGACAGGATGGACTGAGGAAATTGCGCTGCTCCTCGTTTGGTTTCAAGACTGAATTCCCCAGATCAAATTGGCGGAGTCTGGGGGTCTGAGCTGGGAAAGTATATGAGTAAATAGGCAGTAATGAGTTCTTATTTACCCAGCAAGTGGGGGAAATGATGGGACAGTCTTGAGGAAGATTAAGCTGCTTGAGGTTGTTTTAAGCATGTGGAAACTAACAATGAAGACAATAAATATGAATACTTGATTCAAAAATACATATATTATTAAATTAACTAAACACACTTTGAACAAAATTAACATTGCTTTGTATTTAAAGTAAATAAATAATAGTTCACATCAAAAGAAACAACAGTGTTTTAACAAATCGTAGTAAATAATGTGATGACAGAATTGTAAACAGAATAGCTGAAACTTTAACAAAATAAATAACTCAGTTACCTCTAATCATTAACCCATGTTTGTATAATTGAGTTAGCTCCGTGTGTTTCTGCTAGCATACATAACACCTGACGTGGAAACGTGGGGAGGGGGTCTACAGAGCTACTAGAAAGACAGTCGAACCCGGTGCATTCCTCCGTCTGGATGTGGTGCACTTTTGCTAAATGTTTAGACAAATTGCTCGTGTTACCGCCCTTACATGCTAAACTCTTATTGCACTTTTGGCAACGAGCATTGTCCACAGCGAGACGGATTAAGTTTAACCACACCTCGGAGCGCGTTCTCTCCGCCATCTCCGCAGTTGTGTTGCATGCATGTAGCAGCCGCGTGTGTGTAAAGTGCCCCGCCCCCTCGCACACAGACGGGGGAGAGAAAGATCTCTCTTCTTTGTACATCTGGTTTAATTGATAGATACAATTGTGTATCATCTGCATAACAATGAAAATTGATGGAGTTATTCCTTATGATATTGACCAATGGTAGCATATATATGATGAACAGGATGGGTCCAAGTACAGACCCTTGTGGTACTCCATGACTAACTGTAGTTTGTAATGAGGATTCATCGTTGACAGATACAAACTGAGATCATTTGAATAGATAAGACCTGAACCAGCTTAGTGCAGTTCCCCTTATACCTATCACAAACTCTAATCTTTGGAGTAATATGTTATGGTCAATAGTGTCAAAGGCAGCACTTAGATCTAATGGCGCATTCACACTGCAGCGCGGAGCTCGCTTTAAGCGTGCAGAGCCGTGCGGGGCCTGTTTTTGGTTGCGCTCACACAAGGCCTAGTTCCGCCCCGGGGGTACTTTTTCTACTTTTTTCTGGCCCGACAAATTTGTGGTTCTATCGAGGCCAACAAGCGGGGCCAACAACCGGGCGGAATATGCTAAACATATTTGACCGTGATTTAATTGTAATACACGTTTCAAAATGATGCCGAAGTAACAACATACTGATACCGGTTAGTACAAATCATGAATTAATGCTTTGACAAGTCTGCAGACAGACGGGAGGCGAAGAACCTTTTAAAATGCGTGATGCATCTTCTTATTACAGACACATGCATTTCCAAACACTCGGTCTACCTACGCTGTAAAATATATTATCTCTTCGATTTACACACGGCATCTATTGCACGTCTGTCCATCCTGGGAGAGGGATCCCTCCTCTGTTGCTCTCCCTGAGGTGTTCTCCCATTTTCCCCTTTAAACTGTGGGTTTTTCTCCGGAAATTTTGCGGAGAAAATCGGCTAAGCTAACGCAATATATGCTCCGACCGTACACACTCACAACAACGGCCTATACAGACATAAATAAGCCAGCGACTGTATTCACCATGACACAGACAGTCTGTGGTTTGTACTTGTTTATAACTTTTGTCTAGTTTCTTAACAGATATGAGGAGCTGTGAGCTTGAGTGCTAACAGCTAACAGCTAACAGCTGATGTTTTTCTGGGGTGCTCGTTGAAGATGACGTCACGGCTCCGCCTACACTGCGTTACTATAGTAACTGCCCCAGCTCCTAAACTGTAATGTGAGCGCAGCATTAAAGTGAGCCAGGCCTAATAAGGCCTAACCAAACCAAACCAAGCCAAACCAAACCAAACCAAACCAAGCCTGCAGTGTGAAAGCGCCATAACAGAACCAGGATGGAGGCAAGTCCATTATCAGATGCACAAAGCAGGTCATTTGTGACTTTAACCAGTCAGGTTTTCTAAAGCCGGACTGGAATTTCTCAAATAAACAATTTGTATTTAAACATGCACACAATTGTGAGGCCACTGCTTTCTCGAGGATTTTTGAGAGGAAGGGAATGTTTGATATTGGCCTGTAGTTGGCCATAACCTCAGGATCAAGGTTTGTTTTTTTTACAATAGGTTTAATTACAGCTACCGTAAATTCCGGACTATTAAGCGCACCTGAATATAAGCCGCACCCACTGGTCGGTCACCAATTGTGGGTAGCGTGGCTGAGCTTCTCTGGCGGAGACGCCGGAGAAGCCAGCGCCAGCCAATCAAATCCCGTTTCTGAAAATCTGACAGCTCAAGTCCTAGCCAATCAAACCGCGTCTAAGCTGGGAGAGATATCCCGCCGTTCATTTCTATATTTCAAAAACAGATGGAGGATAAACTAATTATCGCCGTAGCAAATCAACCGGTTTTGTATGACCAGTCCCTATTAACTTACCGGGATACAACCGGAGGAACCAGGCATGGGGGGAGGTGGCAGAGACAGTGGGTGAAACTGGTAGGCTTTCGCCTGTTTGGGGATTTTATATCCAGTATATCCAAGCATAGCTTGCTAGCTATGTTAACACTACGTAAACAGGGCGGGACATTCATGTGATTGGTTGTTGGTTGCGGGGCTCGAATAAAATCCCCAAGCTTCAGACACGCCCAGCTCCAAGCTTTTTTTGAAGCTGTAGTGTAAGCCGTGATGTTCAAAGCGTGGGAAAAAAGTAGCGGCTTATAGTCCGGAAAGTACGGTACTTTAAATGACTGTGGAACATAGCCTGACAGTAAAGATATAATTGTTAATGGCTATTAATGGCCTGGGGGCTAATCATTTTGGACGTGTCATTTTTGCCGTTTCTTGTTTCAACTCAGTGCATCAATAAAATATCCTAATCAAACTTGGTGGACATTTTGTCTTTATTATTTTGGAAACAAATACACCATAAACAATTATTGTTAATGGTAATTTCCATGGAGAAATCCAGGGTTTTGTCGGATTTCAGAAGGGGGGCTAATCATTTTGACCTCAACTGTACATGGTGGACTGTGAGGGATTTCGTGAGCTAATGAACTGCATTGAACCAGGCTATGGCATCCCCCTCAAGAGGTACAATTACCAGCCGCATTAAGAAGCGGTACCCTGAAAAATAAAGACGTGCTCAAGGCGCAGCTACTTTCCGCTGACAAGGTGGCTATAACTACTGACTGTTGGACTGCAGAAAGTTACAGCACAGTTCCTGATGAACTCAGTCATGTTATGGCCTGAGCTGAAGACACAGTAATACCGACCTCTGAAGAACATGGAGCCGTGACGCAGCCGGAGCAAAGCGCCGCCAAAGTCACAGTCCTGCAGACCGCATACGTTTATTGTGGTGAGGTTTGGAGTCGGACTCAGGGTTACTTTTTATTTTCCTTTTAAGTAGTGATGCACAGTACTTTATTTTAATGTGCTTTAAATATGTTATCGTGAGCTTCAGAGTATTTTATTTTGCGCTGAACTCACTCCTGAGTCATGACCTGCGCAGATATGTTTATTGTGGAGAGGTAATGAGTATTTTTTATCTTCCTTTCATATAGCAGTTTGTTTATTAAGGCCATTTAAAAATGAGTGTATATTTGGAAAAACACGTGTATTTTGTATGTTTTTATTTTATTTGGGGGGGGTTAATCATTAATCAATCCATTGATTGTTAATATCTTCAACGATTGGTTAAGGAGTTTGACGAAATGTGCAACCCTGCTCAGCATAGAACTACAACCAATTTCAGTGAAAATGAAGACTTTACTGCTCAGTCCTGAGGCTGTATGTTTAAAATGTCCCTGTGCACGGACACAGAGGAGAAGCACTGTGTGCAGCAGTGTGTGTGTAATGT
This sequence comes from Gobionotothen gibberifrons, assembly GCA_943591055.1. Taxonomy (NCBI): domain Eukaryota; kingdom Metazoa; phylum Chordata; class Actinopteri; order Perciformes; family Nototheniidae; genus Gobionotothen; species Gobionotothen gibberifrons. The sequence goes on from CALSBZ010046764.1 coordinate 605,363, forward strand.
CAGCAGAGCAGAGTCGTAGCAGTGCACTGAGGCAGCTGTCTGAGTAACTCTGCAATGGTGTGTGTGTGTGT
>CALSBZ010046764.1:633642-650242 GCA_943591055.1 Gobionotothen gibberifrons
GTGTGTCAGAAACAAACGTATTACTACAGGTTGTATATCATTCCCTATCTGGAAATACAGTACTTAGGAACATCAAGACTTCAGAAAATAGAGAATGTAATTGAATCACTATCTTCACTTTTCCTTAAAATGTTTGTTTTTGTCCATGTTACATTTTACTTTAACGTCATGTGTTAATATAAATGTTTGTATTCTATTTTTAAATGGTTTTATTGGACATTCTTACTTAATCTTGACTTCAAACCTAATATACAGTCTCTGCTGTACATTGGCCTTTTTGCATCTTGATGCAGCCTTCAAGTGCACCTGAAGTTGAAAGCATGGCCATCACCAGCCTTACCTGGTGAGGTAGAAGTGCCAAAGTGGTTTCTCTGGCTCGATCCTCCTGGGGGAGAGGCTGTCCAGCTCCATGCCCACCTGAGAGATGCCCCCTGAGGTGTGGATGGATAAGGGCTCTGCGATCCAGCGGCTGTGGGCGTGAACCATCACCAGGCCCAGAGACTGCACACACAGTACACCACACAAATCACATTATTGCTTTCCACTAACCTAATACAGTAGTGTGAAATCTGTTGACATAATACATTTGATTAAAGTCAACGTTTCAGTTTTTTCAGTGGACCTACCATGATCATTTTGACCCTCTGGGTGACGGGGTTGGGTTTGTGGTCCTCCTCCTCCTCCATCACTCTGGAGAAGTGGCTCAGCTGCCAGATCGGGTGTCCCTCCCGACTGTCACGGGACAACTAGAGCAAACACAACACCATCAGTCACACCGACAGAAACACATACTGTACAGGTACACACCTGCACTGGAACACTGCGCCAGTGCTGAAAGAAGTATTCAGGCGAAAGTACCAATACATTACTGTCAAAATACCTAATTACCAGTAAAAGTCCTGCATTCAAAATCTTATTTAAGTAAAGGTACAATAGTATTATCAGCTAAAGTATAACAAGTAAAAGTAATCATTGTGCAGAAAAATGTTGTGTGAATATGATTATAATTATACTGTGTATGTGACATTTCTAGATAATAATGTTACATCAAGTAGCATTTTACTGTTGTAGACAAATAAAGTTCTGATGCACTTTTGTAAAATATTTAAATAATTGGACTCAAAGAGACTGTGACTTAAAAAGATTTAGTCCACTAGTTTAATTTATAGAGATGCATTTTTTTGAAATAAATGTAGAGGAGTAAAATTACAAAGTAAAGTATAAGTATGAAATAGCATTTCATGGAAATACTCAAGTGAAGTACAAGTATACCTCAAAATGGTACTTAAGTTCAGTACTTGAGTACAAATACTTAGTTACTTCCCACCTCAGCACCCTTACCTCCAGCACCAGGGAGACACACGCAGGGAAGAAAGTCATGAACACAAAGTAGTTGGCCAGGACCGACATGCAGCCGAAGCAGCACATGATTTCCAGCTGCCGCACACCTGGAAGACACGAGACATGTCAGAGGCCACAATGTCACCTCAATGACCAAACAGAAAGCCACCACTCCCTTCATACAGTGGGGGCTGCTCACGGTGCTGCTCTTCTGCATTTGCTATCGGGGGGATAACCTGCTCTGTGTCCGCAGGGTAAAGGTCACAGCTATGCATTAGTTTGTACAATGCAGGAGGTCAAATTGGCAGCTTTATAACAGCCACACTGTTTTTAGACAATGCATCTTAAGTATCTTGTTATGTCAAAGACTCTTGAAAACATCTTAATTTGAGATGTATCTCAGATACAAAAATGTTTTTAAATCACCAACTAACATAAAAAAATGACCACTTTTGAGTGATTTTGGATTATATTTGTAACACACCATATTTAGTTTAAAATACGTTTTCCTGCTAATTACAAGATCTGATGTATCTTAATATCCCATGTTATTTCAAGAAATCTTACCAAACAAATGTTCCCTTGTTCTATTGACAGATTTGTTTTATTTATTACGAGGGATAACACATTGTTTTCATTCTTTTTTTACTTCTTTTTTTTTTTTAAATCCTGCTACATAACACACGTGCATCATGCTTGACATCACTTAAGCAACTTTCAGATGTGAAGTGTTTCTAATTACGCATTCTCAAAGTCATGTACAGTTTTACAACACACTTTCTAAACTGCACAATTATCCAATAATTGAAAACAATTCTATGTGTAATCCATGGATCAAAGGATCATATGGGATCCAAAAATGATTTGTCTATCGTTGTTGACTACCCGTAGTGGTCCGCCAGCCTGGGCGGGACTTCACTCAGCTTCAGTAACCACACCTAACACTGATGTCACACTAACAATAACAAGTCTGAAAGAGTACCTGACATAGTTCCCACTCCGATCACTAGACACTCCACCAGGGCGTCCAGAGTGAAGGTAGGTCCCAGTACTGCCATGCCACGAGCAATGTTCTCCCTCACCTCATCCTGATAGAGAACAGTAAATGAGTTTACTGTTGAATTGTTTGAAATGTTTGAGTATGATGAGTGCATATTTCTTAGTACCTGAGAACTAGAGCTTAAGGCGAACTTGGCGAGAGCGCATGCTTTGGAGAGGTCGATGAGAAGCAGGAAGAACGGCAAAGCCTCACTGGAGGACAGAACAGAACAGTCATGTTGAGTTTTTTAACAAAGATACTGGGGATGTATGAAAGGATGCAGAGGTGTCCTTACTTGAGGCCCGTGAGCTCTTTATCCAGGAAGTGAATGACCACTGTGCTGAATACGAAGCTGGAGAATATGGTGAAAAGACCAGCAATGCCTGCACGAGAGTACATGAGATGCATATTAGAGTAGATATATACAGTGATGGATAGTAACAGAGTACCATACTTAAATACCATTTGGAGGAACTTTTACTTGACCTGAGTATCTCAGCCTAGGTTACTTTTCTCCTCCACTACAGTTTGAAAGCCAACATTTTACATTTGACTCGTCCTAGTTACTTTTTAGGTTTAGATTATTAGCTAATACAAAATATAAATCAATTACTAAATGAACTTTGAGCAGTATATAAAGTTATTCGAATTAGCTATACATTTACCCGTTAGGATAAAACACATCAATAATGATAATATAAACCCAGTAACTCCATGTATGAACGATTCTGAAATGGGCCATTACGCATAAGGAGTACTTGTACTTTTGGTACTTTGAGTATATTTTTGATGCCAGTACTTTTGTACTTTTACTTAGTTAAGGTTTTGAATGCAGGACTTTACTTGTCACAAAATACTTTTAAAATATAGTATTGCTACTTTTACAATTCTGAGTACTTCTTCCACCACTGGATTTATATAGCTAGCTTCTTCCTCTGCCGCCATTACATCCACATGATCATATTCACCATGTTATAAACATCTTGTGTACCCTTAAATACTTTACCTAAAATATATTTTGACCCCAGTTGTCTCAAGTTCTGGAACTGGAAGTAAATATAAACGATGGCGATGCAGCGTGTGATGGTCAGGATGATGATGTCACTGCTGAGGATTTGCTGTGAAGAGAGAGGAACAAATGCCTGGTTGAGTAAGGGATAAACTAAAAAGAATAGTTGGGCATATTGGGAAATATCCTTAGGCTAGAGCCAGCAGCTGGTTAGCTTAGTTTAGCGCAAAGGGAGGAAACAGCTAGCTGACAGGCTCTGTCCAAACTAAATCCACACAGCAGCACCTCTAAAGCTCACGTATTAACCCATTCAATTTGTTGTATTCATACTGTTCTTAAAAACAATGTGATGTTTTTGGAGGTAATGTGTCCGAATATTTCATAGCCTGCAACAGATGTTTCTTAGAGGCTTGTTGTCATGCTAGGTTGCCAGCTAACCAGTGCCCGATGACAAATCAGAGTATCACCATACATATTCTCTGGATGTCTTTTCATGGCAACAAATGGTGTATCCCTACAGTTATGGACTTCACCCCCCTCCCCCCATCAGGACCAAACCTCTCGCCACCCGAACCGCTACCGGCCTCATCCAATCCAATCCATTTTATTTCTATAGCACATTTAAAAACAACAGAGTTGAACAAAGTGCTGTACATCAACAACTGTATAAAAACATAGCATAAATACATAAAAACAGACAGGACATGAAACAAATGTAAAACACACTCATCAACAAGGGCCGGCCCCCACACTGACACTTTACCACAGCCACATCATACAATCTATGCATTACATTAATGCACACAATGTACAACAATATCTGTTTTCTTTTTTTATTAATGCCCATTTTTATTCCATATTTTATTTCATTCCATTTTTATGTAAATAATGTAATAATAATGTTTTTTAGTTCTCTATCTGTGTTTTAAATGTGTGTTTTACTTTTATGTATGCACCATGACATCAAGTCAAATTCCTCGTACGAGTCAACCTACCTGGTAATAAACCTGTTTCTGATTCTGATTCTGAAAAATGCTGCATGTTTTGTGGGATTTATAGCTATTAGTCATGAGTCATGCAAGTGCTTATTCAAACTAGGTTGGTGTCCTACTCTCCGTTGTGTACTGGATCAACTGCCAAAGATAACGGACATATTCAGACTTTTATAAAAGTTATTTAAAATAACTAATTTAAGACTATAGTTACAAATGAGAAATAAAGACAATAATTACACAACATATAATTATGAGAAAACCTGGGTACAGTCAAATATAATAAAATATGACAAAAACTATCTTCAAAATGTAGAGCTGTGCAGATTTAAAGAGAGGTAGTGTGTAGCAGAAATGTGCAACATGTTGAAAAGGTTGTGCAGGATTTACAATATTTAATAGAACAATATATTGTTTGCATGATGTGTATTAATGTAATGCTAAATGTTTTTATGGGGTGGATACAAATAATACTAATGTTCTTGATCATCTCACTCACCTCCTCTGTTTTTGGGCAGTCAAAGTTCCAGCCACAGATTTGGTCGTTGCCAGTGAACATGTTCATGGACATCATACAGATAGTGAGGGTGACTGTGCCAACGATCACCTCCCAGGGGTGGGAGGCCACCAGGAGGCCGTGCATACGGAACAGGCGGGTCAGCATGGTGCAGCAGAGCTAGCAAAGAACACAAGTACAGTCATGTTAGCCAGGAGGAAGGAGTGATGAGCAGCTCAGATCCGTAATCATCGGAAACACAACCACAACCAAACATCAATGATTAGAAGTGATGATAATAATGATACATTGGCAGCACCTCCTGTAAATGCATTGATATTAATAATGATAATCCAGGTAAACTGCAGATAACAATACATATAATTAAAAGGAACATTCTGCTTTATGAATTGGCTATCTTGTATTTATTTTATCATTTATTATCTATATTTTATTATTTTTTCACTTTCGAATAAATAGCCTACCAAAAATTAAACGTTACATACAAATATACTGTATTTATTTTAAGGGAGAGAATTAAAAAATAAAAGGAAAACTCAACTGTTGTACAGTTTATGAGTTGTTCTGTACTTTTATTTGTATGCATTGAATATAATATTACATATCCATCAAATGTGTAAATTAGTCAGTTTACGCTATGACATTCAGCAGCCATAAAACAAATAATTAATGATATTTTAAAAAAGTAAAACATTTCCAATTAAATCTTTATACATAAATGGATAACAAATGTATTACTGCTTTTGATTGCTATTGAAAGAAAACATTACAGCCACCTGGTAATTATTTAAAAGTAGTTCAAGCACAATGTGCAGAAATAGCACAATAATGTGTTCATCGTTGTTTCACATGTATGACACGCATTGGGCAGTCATTGCGTGTTCATGTGTTAAGGCGTGTAACACAGCTCGTGTTTAAAAATGGTTTCCATATTACACATACATTTTTGATGCGTCACTTCTTAGAGTGTATACTATATTGTAGGCCTAGACTACAATGTCACATTGCCTGCTTTTGCTGATTTTCTTCTTTTTGGACACCTGGTTTGTAAAAAAATACTTCAAATCCATACAGTGAGGCCATTTTCTACACTACTGCCGGAATTGTATTTATAGTGTTCACTTTCTTTGGTTCATTTGTTATTTTTCAGATTGAGTAGGTGAACCTATATGTTCATAAAATAATGTAAATGAGCTTAATCCACTGTTTAAAATCGAAAACGTAGTTTTTGTTCAGATTTTATTTTAGCTTTTTTTAAACTGTACAGTATGTGGTCATGTGTTGTGCACTTTTATGGTTAGACTGAATAAAATAATAAAATAAAAGGCAGGAGTTGCTTTAAAACAAAAAAAACACTCGGTACATTTTTTACTTAATAAACAGTCTAACTTAATAAACAGTCAAATATCAAGCCATTGCATTGCATTTGATATTAAGGTAATACAAAAGTGATCAGGTTACATTACTTTTCCATTGTGATACATAGATTAGTTTTCTGATTTAAAAACTACTTTGAACGGAATACCATTTTCAAGTAACACTCCAAGCCCTGGTTAACCTAAACTGATTCATGTTTACATCTTACTTCTTTTAATTATTATTTTGTATTTATCATTAATGTATTATGAATTGACTATCAGCATGATGCTGCACAATAATCACTAATTCACATAACTTTTTCTATTATGTTTTCTTATTTCTAAATGTATTTGTTCTTGTATTTCTTGTGTTCCTTGTAAAGAAAACATGTTGTTCTTGCATTTGTTCAAAACATTTTATGAATTTAACAGTTCGTTTTAAATATCTATGTATAAATGTCGAAATGTACATAGCTTTGGCAATACAGTTTGGTCGTGCTAATAAAGCTATTTTAATTGAGTAAAGAGTCTGCCTTACCTTCGGTGGTTGGAGAGTGATAGTTGAGACAGCCCAGACTCCCGGAGCACAGACAGCCGCTCAGACTCACCGACACACGGAGTGAGCGTCTCCCCTGCAGCTCACAGGACAGATGGAACGATGGCACGCTACTGCATCATCCGACACTGCAGCCAATCACGTCGGTGACCTGCTTCACCAGCGTGTTTTTCCACGCCCCGTTTCCTAGGCGACAGCCGTAAAGGGGCGGGGCCAGCGCGAGGACGCCTAATCTCGCCACCACACAGACTGAGAAAATGCATAGAGAGCCTATGGGCTGTGAGGGAGTGTGTGTGTGGTAATCTGAATTACAGGGAAAACCCTTTATACTTTGTACACTTTTGTCACGTTAAATCGAAGGTGCTTAGTAGAACAAGATACACGTTATTACAAACTTCACAAACTATGAGTACAAAAGGCTTCACAAACAGATAGAATGGTGGCCATAGGCTTAAATCAGAGGTGGGAAAAAAAGGACCTAGAGCTTTATAGGCTAGCATTACTACAGTGTACAAAAATACTTTAATTTGTTGTCAAGAAAAAGGACAGCATTATTCTAAAATGTTTTTGTTATTAATACAAAGATGTTTTGTAATAATGTTCTATATCTGCAAAGTAACTAGTTACTAAAGCTGTAAAATAAATAAAGTGGCATAACAAGTAGGATACAACATTTGCCCCCAAAATTGAATAAAAAAGTACTATAAAGTCAAAATACTCAAGTGAAGTACAAGCACCTCCAATTAGTACTTACTGTAAGTATACAGTAACTGAGTAAATAAACAAAGTTAAATTATTCTGTGTGAATGGAAATGTTTTGAGCAGGGAATCATGTTCCATAAGGAAATTATCAGAATAAGAAAGAGGTTTATTGCCAAGATCTTTTCACGTTTTCAGGAACTTGCCTTTGGTGTTTTGGTATATAAATCCAACAATAGAGAAATAAGGTCAAAGCCAATTCTGAATCTTTCTCTCTCATGCTAACTTTGTGTGGGGCTGGGTCAATAATATTTTGAGATTTAAAGACTTGTAAAATAATTCTCTATCAGGAAAGAATATTCTGAGAATGAAAGACAAGTTGAATAATTCACTATCATGTGTGTATTTCCTGTGTTACGTATAATGTATAACAAAGAATAAAGAATAAAGAATTCCTTCTTTTAACTACTACTCCCAACAAAGTAGAACAAAGTATTCACGTTAGTCTTCAAAGTTCTACAAAAAGTATATATTGACATTTTTCTGGGACAGTGCCTGTTTCAGATGATTCGTGACGTGGGTCAGGTGAAACTATTGTTCATTAACTAATCCACCAAAGAAATTGCACGTCAGAGATATGTTGCCCTACCCTTTTCAAAGTCTGCCCAACATATCACAGGAAAGAACAATGGATTTACCCAAAATACTCTTTTAATCATTTTTTTTTTATCATGCATTCCCGTACCAAATAATTAATCAATGAGTCTAAATAGAAATAGTTTTTCAGATCTATGTTTTTGTAGTGAGCTATTGTATAAACACATTATATACTGTGTATCAACACAAAAGTTTAAAAAGGGAAAACAATGTTTATATTTAGCTTACTTTTTTAAGATTAATATATCAAACCTCTATATGACACCACAACTATGTGGCCACTATGAACTAAAACATATGAATTCGTACATTTTCATCCAAGAGGATTTTACCCAACTCTCTTGATAGACTCATGATCATGAATGCATCACTAATTATAAACTAGTGATAATATATATTATTCCAAAAATGTCCTTGATAAATACTTACAGATTTGCTACTTTAGTATATTTAGCTGTATACTGTTGATTTCAAATAGTATACCTTTACTTGGGTGCCACCATCAGGCCAAATAATTTCATGCAGGCCCTTTGGTCCATATCAGTGTCAATATATCCATCTGTAATGACAATAAGTGAGGCAAAAAACAAGTTAATAAAGTACAAATGCAATCGCAGGTTAAAATTAGCTGCAGTGAATGTTCAGGAGATCACAATAGAAAAAGTACATTCTAAATCCCACCACTGATTGCCTACCATTAGCAGTTTGATATAACTCTTCACTATTTTACTATTGTGGTGACCACCTATTTACACTGGATTACATAATCCACAAATGGAACTACAGTTGGGGGTATTGTTTCCACTCTGACATGTTGTGTGCTACTATCTGTATATACCTTTATACAGTCTATGGTATATACCCATATATACAGTCTATGGTATATACTGTGTCCTCCTCTCATAGGCGGCGCGTGAGGCTCAGGTTTGGGAAGGCTAAATAACTTTTTTTACCTGACGTTGGCCGCCTCTGGCGTGAAAGCACTGCGTACTGACCAAACAGAGCTCAGTGTGCGGAGTTTAAATCTATCAAGTCACATTACAGGATAAAGGAAATACAGTTTAAACTGCCGTATGCAGAGAAGACGCCGACGCACTTATCATTCACATCATCAATCAGATCATCGATCATATAATATCATAATATATCCAGCCTGATCTCACCAGAATGCGTATCTATTGCACGACTTTGCAAAGTCAGAAGAAGTCCGTTTTTGCGTGCATATGATACTCCCACGTGACGTTTGTTTTGAACGTATCTTAAATGCGTTTATTTTCTGCATATCTTTGCCATTTATTTAACCCTAACCCTAACCATAACCCAATAAACTGCTGTGTCATCATATATCTCCTTATCTGAGTCAGCTGAGCCGTATCTGGCCGTGCAACACTCACATTGTCACATACTGTATGCAGAAGTATTATTTTAAGCAACACATTAAGTTGACGAAACACTCAACTCAAATGTAATTAAAGTCAGATCCACTCGTGTCTTAGATGGGGCAGTATCATAACACTGTTGTACGCTTTCAAACACTCTGTAGTTTATTTATTTTTTAACCAGTTGTTCTGTATTCTCCTTGCAGGTGCAACTATGTGGCTTGTATCCTGGGTTATATGTTTAAGTCATGGATGGTTAAAGTTCATATTTGTCTAATATTAATTTACTTTTCATTAATGAAGTATGACGCTGCGCTGTCAGTACACTTGTCCCTGTTTGTGATTGGTCAAATGTAGCTAACCCCGCCCCTTTCACGTGAATGCGCTCTCAGCTGGAGAAAGAAACCCTGGCTTGATTTACCGAGTTGATAACGAGCCACAGGTGGCTGCATAGAAGCGCTAATGTAAAAGACACAAACATTATACATTATATTTTACCAGGATGCAGTGACAAAAAGATTTGGGAAGGCTTAGCCTTCTCTAGCCTACAGTACCCGCCGCCCCTGCCTCCTCTCTCTTTCTTTCTCTTGTCGTCCCGGGCTGCGACCCGACAACACCTGCATTTCTGCTGCTCATTAAAAACAGCTTTGCACCTTTGATGCACCGCCTCGCGCTGATATTAGATATATCTTCGTGGAGGAAAACAATGGTGACATCACTTACGCGACTCTGGGATTTGTAGTCTTTCTAGTTGCGTATTTTTCATAGTCTTATATTTCAACAGTTTTACGACAAACTGTGACTTTTTTGACATGTAAATTATTGTTTAAGATTGACAAACATCATATGTGTCATTCGTGGCACAATTCAAATGGGATCAAAAGATAACCTTTTCCTCTCCATTTTCTGCATTGACTTCAATGTATATTTTTCCGCTTCCGGGGTCCCACGATTTAAGTTAATTAAAGTTTTTACAATACTTTTGTAAACTACTTGAGATTATGGCTGAATACTTGAGTAAAGGCTGTAATTATACTACTTTTGACCTGAAAACCCTTTTTAAAATTGCAGAAAGTGTGTTTTTGTGATGTAATTTCTTTCCATATTTAGTGATTATTAATCCACAACGCCTGTAGTAAATGATTCACTGACAGATTATCTACTCGGAGTGACCTAGCATCAGTGGCTATTAGATAATAGCATAGTAGAAGACTCTTTACACAGCCTATGGAAAATATGCCTTTGTTTATTTTCGCGCCGCTGTCGTGCCAGTACTGCTGTACCTCCCGCCTTTGGGTCTGATTTTTCTGAAGCAAAGGAACCAGAAAGAGAAGGCAAACATTTAGGACCAGAGAGACATAACAGACTTACACCTGTCGTAAAGGTAACGTTCGTTATATTACAGCAACACCTTTTTTCAACATAAACGTTAGCTTACCAGCACAGGTTAGCTCGCTAAAGATTGACTAACCTAATTGTATGTCCTGCTAGCTTAGTGAGCTAGCTAACAATTGAGAACCTAACGTCCCTTTATTAGCTAGGAAGGAAATGGTAATGTTAAGGTAACATTAGATGATTTACTGTTAAACACAATATGACCTTGGACATTTTATTTTTCAAAGGTGTTGTTGAGTTTAGATATGGCACATGTGTTTTCCCAAAGTCATAGCTAAGTTATAGCTAAGTGTCAGGTTCACAAAGTCTCAGATCTGTAATGGTAAGGTAAATGTAACGTTTTTGGTCTGAAGTATGCTAAGCCTGAGAGACCATTTATGATGTCATGTTCCAATTGTATAACATCATTTGTCATATAACATTGGATATAGTCTTTTTCATACATTTGCGCTGTAAAGCTGCGGTTTTACTACTAACTTGTAGTCAATCTAACTATTTCCACTTATCCAATACATTAAGCTAAGAATTGAGCTGTCTCATCATCTTTACATTAAGCAATATATTTCTACCATACCAACTGTAGGTACATTACAGGAGTCAATGTACCTAATAAAATCCCATCAATGGTGTTAATAATAATAGATGTTGCTCTTCCAGTGTGCATTTGTGTTTCTTATCCAGATCCCACACATGGGGCTAGAAGAAGTTTATTTTAAGAAATGTTACTCTGAATGTCCTAGCCAACAAAATGTATGTTTTAGTTTGTGCTGCCATCGAGTGGTGGTAAAATACAAAAAATAGTTGTATTTACAGGTTGGAATCCTATAATCATTAAAGATTTCATCTGATCCTTATGCTCACAAGGAAACCACAAGCTGTACTGGGGCTAAGCCCGTTTATTCCATGGAAAGTGATAATCAACCATCAACATCAGCTGACTGAGGCCAAGTAACACAACAATGGGAATGTGACTACACTTAGGTGAGTGATTTAAAAAAGCTTTCCCAACCATACTGTATACAGTACAGCAGATGGACAGACATATCAAGTAGTGTGAATAAGTGTTAATACTGTCACATTCTTTCTTTCTGTCACTGATAAACATGTATTGTGCCGAAAACACCATCTTAAAAACAACAACATTTACATTTTCAAATATTTTATTTATATTTTTGGGATTTAGGTTTTTAAATGTATAAAGTGTATTACATTTAACAATGGTAGAGATATTATGTTGAACTGCCTTACAAAGGTTAGAGAATAAAAACAAAACACAGATGATGTGAGGCTGGAAAGATACTTTCATGACATTTCTGTTGATGCAATTTGCCACTCAGCTGTTGCTTGATTCTGTACACAGCCAGTTTAGTAAGCTGCCTTAAAAACACATGCAATGCAGTACAAGGAAAAGTTCACCATAAGTGTACAGGAAGTGATGCTTTCTGGATGTTGTTTGTTTGGAAAATAAAGTACAGCTTTGTCGAAATCAGTTAATACTGTCCATGACTTACAATAAAGGCTTTTTCAATTACGGGATTATAGCGTGTCAGGTGGCAAAATAGATTTTGGATACTGCTGTGATCTCATCTGGCAGTCGTCAAATTAGTGATGATGATCATGACATTTTTCAAATGATCAGGCTAAATTTAACCCGGTAATCAGGCTATATTGAGCCAGATAATCAGTCTATATTGAGCCCAATGAAAGGTTATAATGAGCCTATAAGAGTAGAAGTAATTTGCACAAAACATGGACAGATGGAAACAAACATAATATGGTAACTCAGGCAAAGGCAGCACCAATACTTCAGACACTGGAGAACCTTTAACAGGAGAGAGACATTCCAATTGATTAAAGAGAGGGTTTGTTATTTTGGAAAAATGAAACATTAAGAAACAGCTTGGATGGATGCCGGCATCTTTTCCTTAATGCAATGCAGGGCTATTTGATTTTTAATTATAGACAGTTATTTGATTTGAAAATCAACTTTGAAAAACTTGTGTATATGAAGTATGCACTGTGAGCCTGTATTATCTAGAAAAATAGAAGCATCAGATTGTGGTAAATAGCTTTCAATCAGTCACCATCATTTGCATGTTCATTTTGACAGGCTATAATCTTATCATGTTTTATCAAACCACTGTAAAGCGTCTTTGAGCACCTGGAAAAGCGCTTTGAAATTAAATGTATTATTATTATTATTATAAGGATTCTCACTACACATTTGATGAACAAAACTCAGCAAAAGTGACAACACACTATATTCTGTATGTAGGTAGAATGTTTTGTGAATTATAAGCAATCTCATAAATGCCATGAGCTGCTACACTAAGTCTACAGTTTATGTCCAGCCTGAAGCCATTTTATGACTTTATGATTCATAGTTAAATATCACTTGGACATCCACAGCTTCATTAGAAGAAGGTTTTGATACATGCAATGTTTCATTTCAGATGATATGAATCCAATCTGTGGTGCTCCTGAGGAGTTTCTGTCAGGTTTGCATAGTGTTCTGTTTTTCCCATGCTATTTCAGTATCTCACACGTTATGCATGATATTCATTTTAAACCTCAGCATGTCACCAAAGTTTATCAGTTTACGGCGCCGTCCCCAGCCTTACACTCAAACTGGCATTGATTCATAGATTGCAGCAATTTCTGATAAAAACAAAAAAGAAGTTAAACAACAATGAATATATAAGCATTCAAAGGACTACAGCTCTAATGTATAAATCAAAAGCGTGAATGATACATTGTGAGTGTTTCTTTTTTAATCTGTGGCAGCTAATACACAATAATGATAATAGATTTAGTTTGTTAGCGCTTTTACAGGTGCTCAAAGTTGCTTTACAAAGATAGTGAAAATAAATGAACAAAAGATAAATATAGTTAAAGTCAAATTCAAATCAAGCAATAGCGACCTTGGGTCCCTTGAAAGGCGCTTTATAAATTCCATTTATTATTATTATTATTAATACAAGAACAATCACACATTAAAAGCCAGATTGAAGAGGTGAGATTTTGTACGTTTTTTGAAGGTGGTGAGGTCAGTGCAGTCTCTGATGGGTTGTGGGAGTGAGTTCCAGAGGGAGGGGGCAGCGACAGAGAAGGCTCTGTCCCCCCAGGTCCGGTGCTTGATGCAGGTGGGGAGGGATAAGAGGTTGGCTTCTGATGAGCGGAGGCAGCGGGAAGGGGTGTGGTGGTGCAACAGGTCTGTGAGGTAGGGGGGGCCTGGTTGTTGAGGGCTTTGTGAGGACGGGGAGCCAGTGGAGGTTGAATGAGGGGGGGGGGGACTAAACGGCGGATAAACTGTGGCGGTTATTTTTTTGCGCTTCAAATGAGGAGGTGAGGCCCCCTCATAACTGCATGAACCAGTATGGCACAATACATTTTATACCCTTTCTCTAGTAGAATTGTATAAATTGGCTAACTAGGTAATCAGCTCGTCTGTGATTTGCAGCCCATGCGTGGTGAACTGCGTGTTAGAAAAGATGAGATCTCAGACTGGCTTACCTGTACGTCAATCAAGTGGCAAATGCCATAGTAAGGATGGATGATAGGCTAACTTTAAAAAAAATATATATATATATTGTTTTTTTTCTCAATGCCATGCAATCTACCCACAATACCTTTGCGATCGACGTATTGGGCACTGCCGTAGAGGATGCTATTGCAGTAGTCGAGTCGTGAAGTGATGAATGCATGAATCAGGGGTTCAGCAGCACGAGACGAGAGTGATGGGCGGAGACGGGCAATGTTTGTGAGGTGGAAAAAGGCAGTCCTGGTGATGTGATTGATGTGGTGATTGAATTTGAGCTGACTGTCGAAGATGACTCCGAGGTTGCGGATGTGATGGGGGGGGATAGAGTGTTGCCGTCAAGGGTGAAGTTGAAATTCTGGATGTCTTTGATACGGGATGGGGGGCCGATGATGATGATGTCTGATTTGGCACCGTTCAGTTGGAGATAGTTTGTTTGCATCCATGCTTTTATTTCTGGGAGACAGTTGGTGAGAGTGGAGTGTGTTGTGGGGGTGATGGTTTTTGTTGAGATATGTCATCGGCGTAGCAGTGAAATTGAAGGTTGTGGCGACGAATGATGTTGCCAAGGGGGAGCATGTAAAGGATGAAGAGGAGGGGGCCAAGCACCGAACCCTGGGGGACGCCTTGGGACAGAGGAGCAGTGGAGGAGGTGCAGTTGTTGATGTTGATAAACTGATGTCTGTCAGTGAGGTAGGATTTCAGCCAGGAGAGTGCAGTGTCGGTGATGTTGAGTGATGATTCCAGGCGGGACAGCAGGATGGTGTGGTTGATGGTGTTGATGGTGTTGAATGCTGCGGTGAGGCCGAGGAGGATGAGGATGTTCAGGTTGCCGGAGTCAGAAAATTAATAATAATATATATATATATATATTTTTTTATAATTTTTTTTTTTTATATATATATTTATATAGCACCAAATTGCAACCAATCTATATCTACTGTCACTTTTCACATTGAACATGTGCTCTTTCATTAAATAAACTAAATGCTTTCATTTTAAGATGTGAGTTTAGTGTTTTTGACCCCAAGAAACACTGATGCTGCTCTGCTCCAGAGGATTTAAAAAAATATATATCCCAATGCCTAAACTAGGGGAAACACTGATGTAGTTGTACGTTTTTCATCATTAGAGGGATTTGTTTACAATAATAAAATATATAGAATATCACTACACTAAGGTTTTTTTATTGTATTAGAAAAGCAAATATGTAGAAAGCTCAATTGGCATATTGCTCAAATATTGTCTGCAGTTGCATCAGGAACAGTGTTTGAACACCAGAGGAGCATGCACTTTAGACCCTTGCTGTTACTATAATGGATTTGTGTAGTCTATTGAACCGTTCCAGCCCATACTACACATGTGTGTGTTATGTTATTGTTTTGTTTTTGTTATTCATTATTCATTTGTTTATTGCATTTTGAAACTCAATTGGCTTGAACGTGTTTATGAAAGCATTTCAGTGTCTACATTTGTCAATCCAGAAGCAATCCACACAGTAATACCAAATTCAAAGCTTTAACTTGGTTTAATGATCCTAGTTTTAAAACGTATTCAACTGAATGTTAGTCATGTAGTGTATTTCATAGAACAACGCTCTGTTTTTCAGGTGTGGAGGTGAGAGAAGAAGAAGTGCAGCACATCCTGAACACGTACAACAACATTCTGTTTCTCTCCACCAGGTGGGTGTGATGTTTCAGGTGCTGCAGCAGTTGATTGTTTATTTTATTATATTATGTTGTACTAATCTTTCCCTGTTGGTGCTCTAGTCCGTATTAAAGGTGTACAATCTGATAATACCTGTGGCTCTGTAGCTCAAAATGGTTCTTGTGCTCATTCAAAAATAAATATCATATTCCTCAAATATTGTCTCAACACAAATGTAGTCCTATTTATTTGACATTATTCTTATTATTCTTATTATTATCATATTGACCTTTTTCAGAATAACACATTATATTATATGATTCATTTAAACAGTTGACAAAGAACAAAACATTGATATACTACACAAATGTAACAGAGTTTGGCAATACAAAACCTTTATACAAAATAATATTGTTCAACACCATGTACTGAGTACAATACATTATCAAACAAACAAAATGTATTTGACATTC
>CALSBZ010046764.1:655242-681017 GCA_943591055.1 Gobionotothen gibberifrons
CCTGCTAAAAAGAGAACCAGCTTCGAACGACCGGAAAGCCGGAGTTTCCCCTGAATTTAGCCGGCTAAGCGAAAATCCTGCTTCGTCGTACAGGGCCCAGGAAAAGCGCTTTATAAATGTAATGTATTATTATTATTATTTATTATTATTATATTATCATTATGTCAGTGGTCTGAAATGGTATTACAACGGTGCCGACAATATTATCGTTTATCGCAATAATTTCCGGGAAAATGTATCGTCCAAGAAAATTAATGATCGTGACAGGCTTATTTGTGGATCTCTTTAGCTGGAATCTTTTGAAGTGTCAAATGTGCCCCCCATCTACATGACAACAATAATGTATGTTAATGTGAGCTGATGAGAAATCCTGAGATTTAAAGAGCCTGTGACACGAGTTTCCCCCATCATCCAAACCCATCAATTTCAGTAAACATTGTCCCCTTGAAAACCGTTACTGAACTGATTTTGGATATTTGTACTTTGATAACCATTAATCTGCCCTTCAATGTGACCATTTTCTGGATCTTCTCGGGGATCCTTCAAGTCCCGCCAAATGATGTGTGACGTCATTGCGGGCACAGCGCTCCAGCTGCACCGTTCAGGATCCCAGCATCTGCATGTAAACGCATGATGGCGCACACAGCAGCAAGACAGCGATGACAGTTTAATTTTGAACGTGTCTGAGAGCTCATATGAGGCTGAAGGATCGGTTTATGTTGTATCTGTTAGAAGTTTAGGAATTAGGTGCGTCAATATGGGCGATAATACGGTCATGTAGCCAGTGGTGGACTGGGACTAAAAATCATCCCGGGACTCTCGACCGGCCCACTTCGGTACCGCTAGTAAATTGTCAACGGGGGGAGTGGGGGATGTGCTAGTGACTTATCCGACCGGCCCACTTCGGTTCCGGCCCATCGGGATTCGTCCCGATGGCCAGTCCGCCACTGCACCCAGCCCAGCCCACGTAAACTGTCAACGGGGGGAGCCTCGCTGCGGGGAAACGGTGGACCTAGTGTCCCGATCGGAGTGGGAATAACAATAATAATAATAATCCGTGCATTTTATCCATTAATTTCCCCAACATTGTGGTAAAAAAAAACACACGTTTAATCCATGTTGGTGTACTACAACTACAAAAAGCATCGGTTTGTTTTCTCATCAGGAAATGCAGACCGGCTCAAACAAACGATTTTTAAATCATCATCCTCAGATCATTTAATGTATCATATGTTCCGAATTGACATGAAAGCACTAATAAATGTAGTTTCATCCACTTGAGTTTACAACTACAAAAATAATCGATTTGTTTTTATATCACATCCGACGGGAGGAAATTCAGCAGCTCTCACTACCGATTTTTAATCCTAATTTAATCATCATCTTCACCACGATCATTTGTGTTTATGTTCACCGAATTCACATGAAAGCACTGACAAATATGAATATACTGTAGTCAACTTCATTAAAACGTTATTAACGTAATTCACCATTTCTACGCATGACAACACACTTTGTCCGTGCTTGGCTCTCTCGCTGCACAGTGAAGCATTCCCGCATTGACGTCACTTCCGGCTTCCCCCAAAACTTCAAAATTAGTCCAAGGAATTTCCCCGCGATGTTCGAAATTATTGATATTTATCGGAACGGTATCGCACCTTCTTTTTTAAACTGACGGTTCGAGATGACTAGTAGCCCAATATTTCATTGCACAACAGTTGTTGGGAGGCTGTCACAGGCTCTTTAAGGCTTGCACAAAACGAAAAATCCTTAGATATTAAAAATAAGGTTTGCCAATAGTGTCAGTAATATGTACTGACACTAATTTGCTAGTGTATTATTATGATAACTTGCAGAGTTTATAAAGTATCAAAAGTTGCAACCAACAAACTTGTTTTCTATTATATACAGTTGAAGTTAAAGCTGATTTCCCTGCAGTGTGCCCTTAATTCTGATCAGTGAGCACATTTTAAAGCAAGTCCTAACTGTTTTAACTATGTTTACTATACTTAAAGTTGTTCACACTAACTACAAAATATAACTTTTTCCCACAAATTGATTTTTTTTCTGCGAATAATGTTCAAATTCAATTTATTGCATGGTACAAGTTAACAAAGCCTTAAGACTTGTGATATATTTCAGTTGTGGTTTAAAGCTGAGGTCTGAGTGCAGGTTTCTTTCAGATCATATGTCTTCCGAGGCTCCGTGCCACAGCAGCATCTCTGCCAGCTGCAGTAAAGCATTAAGTGTACGACCCGGAGACTTGGGTGACGGAGACGGAGTCAGAGAGCCTGGTGACATTCAGCCGAAGAAGAAAGACACCGCCACGGATAATGTGAGAGCTTTTTACACTTCCATTACCTTTACACTCAAATGTGTTTCTGTGTAAACTGATGCTGGATTCAATGTACATAGACATTTATGGCACCAATTATTTGCCTTTCCTCCTTCAGGGACATGCAGAATTGTTGTTTTGAAAGCTTAACTGTTTTTTTCGCTTTGATGTGTGTTTCTCACTAATTATCTTCTTTTAGCTGAGTCATACAGCGGCCACAAGAGTGTTTTTGGAGGAGACGGGCAGGAAACAGACAGAGGTTTCGTCTTGGCCTCTGATTGATCTGGAGGATGCAGGTAGAGCAGCCAGTGAAGTAACTGGTCATAAAAACCATTTACACGCCACCGTAATGTTAGAAGTATACCTAACAAGCAATACTAATGCAAATGATAGGATACGCAAATTATTGTCAGCTTGGTTTAAAATGGAAGAAGGCAGAATATTGACTTGTGCTTTTTTTTAGGCAGATATCATGCTGCTCTGATACAGTTCCAGGATGGGCTGAATGAGGTGCTTAACCAACAGCAGTTGGAGAAGGATAACCTTGAACAGAAATTACGGTCAGTTCAGGAACTTCTTTCATCGAGGATTTAAGTGGAGCATTGCAAGCCAGCAGCGAAAAATACTGTGTCCACAATGCTTTCATTTCCAGAACATGGCAAAGTGACACAACATACTTATAGTGCATATAAATATGTACTGCTTGTATATAACAAGCAGTACATATTTATAAATAGAAATAAGGTCTTTAAATGGCATTTCTTTAAAATGTCTTCTCAAAGGAGTAATTATTCTCTCAAGTAAATCAACGTTATCAGCCGGACAGACACAGAGCAGACAAGCAGTAGCAACGTGGAAGTAGCTGCAGCATAGATAGATAGATAGATCTTTAATTTGTCATTGTACAGGTACAACGAAATTACAATGAACTCAAGGTGCCAACACGCAACAACAAGACAATATAAAAACAACAAGACAATATAAAAACAACAAGACAATATAAAAACAACAAGACAATATAAAAACAACAAGACAATATAAAAACAACAAGACAATATAAAAACAAGAAATGGGACTTAAATAGACATGATAGGGAATATGTACATAAATAATTGGCAATTAGCAGCAAGCAATGCATAAAGAGAGATCTGGCAGGTTAAATAGAGCGGCATATTAAGGAGACTCTGTTTGGTTGGTTGTAAAGTGGCAAGGGGCGTTATGTATGAATGCATCATTAGTGCTCGAGTTGACTGCCTGAACTAGCTGGCAGGCTTCTCCCCATTGGAGGCATGCCTAAAGAACGGTCTCACACATAAAACACATTGGAAACCATTTTCTTCTATATAATCCTGATGTCTTTTAATCTGTCTATCATATCACCTTAAGGTAAGCAAAAATACTTTCTAAGAATTCTATGAAATATATCCACACATACAGTCTAAAGTTTCCTCTTCACCTTACCTGCATTTATTTGGCCTGCAAAAGACATTTCTATAAAGTTAATTAAAATATCTTGATTGATTGATTTTGATCAAAGAAACCGACAATGAGTTAAAATGGTATTTGAGGATCAATAGTTTAGGAATTCATATTTTGTAACTTTACTTTAGCAACCAATTTCACTCTCAAATGCTTTACTGTGATCTGAGGACTTGCTGAGTCCAAACAAAAGGCATCTTTACAGAGTGTGGAGATAAGACACACAAGTGTTTCTAGTAGGTTCCCATGTAGAAAGGCCGAGTCTTTATCATAGTGGCCTTTGCTGCATGTCATCCCCTCTTTCCATTTCCTGTCTATCTCAAGCTGTATCTAATAAAGGCAGGAGAAGCCAAAACCAGATGGAAGTGATAACCAAAATACAAAGAAAACACAGGTGTACACAAGTTAGCCAGCTCAACACTTACGAAATGACCAGCAGTACTGTTTGATTCTCTGCAGGATGGTGTCCAACCCCCTCCAGCACCGCTTGCTGAAGAGTCGCCTTGTCTCCCTGTCTTTGTGTCAGAGGACGTTGGTGGAGCTCCTCCAGAAGCAAATGCATATGGAAGAGGTGTATCTAACCACGAAGGCCAGACTTTCTAATAATCAAAGCAGCGCAGGAGAGACAAAGCAGCTAAATCACTTCTCCACTCCTGATCCTGAAGCTGGAGAAGCACACAGCTCAAATCACAACGACCAAACACAGGAGAGCCATCGACCCGTTACACAGGCCACTCTTTTCAAATCAGCACCCTTAAACAATGCCGGGAATCGCTGTCAGAGCAACGCCCCTCAACCAGACGGACCACAACTCTCTGACCTCATTCAGAGGGGGGTCATTCCCTCCACAAGTGCTCTAGAGCTGGTGTTGAAGGTTAGGCAATGCTCTTCTCATCAAACTATTTATTAACCATGTTCTCTCTACAGTTGTCACCTGACCAGTTGTGTAAAGCACATCAAGTACTGTACTTGAGATACTTGTACTTTACTTCAGTCTTTAAATGTTTTACTTCTATGTACTTCTACTCCACTACAATTCAGAGGTAAAAAGTGTACTTTTACTACTCTTCATTTATTTGGTTCCTTTAGTGACTTCACAGATGTGGATGAATGATGTGAAATATAATCAAGTGTTAAATCAGACTTTAGTTCCACCTGGAGTAAATCCACAAGCTACCCTGCAGTATACAAAGTCATTCAAACTAGCTGCACCTTTACCAGCTTTGAGAACACTTTCATGATCAATCATTATAAAACATATAGCAGCAGCAGCATAGCGAGGCAGAGGCAGCAGACCTGGCAGCTTAAATAGAGCGGCATGTTTAGGAGAATGTGTTTGGTTGGTTGTAAGAGGGACGAGGTGCGTCACGTGTTCATGTATCATTGGTGCTCCAGTTGACTGCCTGAACTAGCTCGCAGGCTTCGCCCATATCTGAGTACTCCTCCCACCTCTGCACCTGACACACTTATTTGCCAACAACCTGAATAAATAAAACCAATATCTTTCCTAATGACATGAAAGGCAATAAGATAAGATGAGAAGGGGAAATGCAGTTTTCCACTGTGTTATTGTATACACACACACTAGAAATACATGCATGGGACCTAGACTTGAACGGGCAACTCTCCACCTACCCTATTTTTCCGTTCCTAAGCCAGGTCCCTACAGACTAAGCTACTGCCCCCTCAAATGATGTAACTTTGGGAAATGTTTGATTGCATGACATGTTGGATTGTGGCGACTAATAACAATGAATGTTGTAATCATGTAAATGTCTCCGTTGCGGGACAGATAAAGGATTTCTGATTCTGTGTGTGTTTCCTCTGCAGGATCACTGGCACCTTGCTCTCCTGCTGGATGACGGCTCGATAAAGGACAGCAAAGGCAAGCTGCACCTGACTCCAGAACGCTGGCTAGAGTTCATTCTCAGTAACAACATCCCTGTCAGCTCAACGCACGCCTGGGACAAGGTTAGACACCAGACTGCCTTCATACCCTCACTGCACTCAGAACAGGTTAATGGCTGCTGAAAAAGGAAATACTCCCATCTATCTTGTTTTTTATTATTACTAACACAAACACCCTGAAACCTCTGGCCATGTTCGGACAGACTGTAGTGCCCTTCATTCATTCCTAAGAGAAAACAACAGGGGGGTCCTGATGGAAAAGTCAAAAATCCCTTCTCATTTGATTCTTTACAGCTGTGCAGTGTTTTAACATCTGAGGAGCCATGGAACTCATTGATCTATTACAGTGTCTGGCCTTCCTGGCTATACCTATAACCAGGGTTAGAAGGGTTACTTGTATTCCATTACTATAACTAGTCACATGTCAACAAATTTAATCAGTAACCTAATCTGAGTATCAAAATATAAAAGTAACCTGATTACTTTCCGTTCATTTTGGATTATCTCAATATCAAATGCAACGCAAATAATAAACAAGAGAAAATAAATAACAATAAGATGTTTTTGACTTCAGTGTATGCAACAATTAACCTTAGAAAAGAAAAAACAAGATAGTTCCTATAAAAAATGTAGTAACATTAATAATTCACAAATGCTAATTAAGCTTAATGCATTAATTAAAAGCATAGACTGTATTTTTGTTAAAAAAATTATTTGTTTACTTTCTGCATTAAAAAATAGATATACTTAAAATAAAGACTAATTAAAGTAGCCTAAATATAAACCATAAAGAACATTTCTTAATCACATCTACCTATAATATATCGATCTTTATTTCAAAATGTATTGCAATCCTGCTAGTAATATCAATTTTTTTTTAATGTAAAAGTAATCTGATTACTTATTTTTTAAATGTAATTGTAATCGAATACAGTTACCTTTTTTTGTATCCTGATTACATAATCTTGTTACATGTAATCCGTTACTACTCAAGCCTGCCTAAAACAACATGGACACACCAATTGTGCAGAAATGTGCAAAGGTTAACGTCATGGTCTATAAGGAAAGACAAGGTGTTAATGTTTTGCATAGTTTCTATGGGAGTAGTTAAGTAACAACTCTTGGAGGACTCTAACCCACAACTGTTGAATTTGAAGTAAAAGAGAAACTATAAAGGTAACCCCAACCCTCAGGACAAAATGGGGTTTTAGCTCCCATTAAATTAAGACAACACAGGTCGCTTAACAAACCTCAGTATTGTCTTGTGACTGTATAATGAAACTGGAGAAAAACCAAGCTGGTACAAAGAAAACATGCAAACTTCTCACAGAGGTTCCAGCCAACCGGCGGCACTGCTGCCAGAGCCTGATCAATCTTCTCCCTCTGTCAGGGAAAACACATGAATGAGCCACACTGTTGCACTGGGTGACATTTCCACGAACATACACACCGTACTTTTATTTCACCCAATCCTAACAAAAGCATTATCTGACTAACATTTGATCCAAACCTCAGTGAGCAATTGTTCAAAAACTGGAACAAAGTTACAGAGAATACTAGGGATGTAACGATACCAAAAACTCACGGTACGATAATATCGCGATAAAAAGTCCACGGTACGCTATTTATCGCGATATTGAAAAATAAAGGGAAACAAATGTGAATTCTTTTTTTTTTTTTTACTTTAATTTGTTTTTCTTTATTAAATAATACATCTGATTTGTACAGCATTTTAGTAGGATAGTAGTATTTTAAAGTGTCAACAATATAATAATCAGACCCTGCAATAGAATAAATCAAGTTTCACTTTAGTTTTTCAAGCAACTCAACTCTAACTCACTAATTCACTCACTCAGCATCATCAAGGTTATCTTTTAGGAATATGAGCATGTCCACATTTCCAGGTAGAAGCTGGGATGTTTGGGCGTTTACAATATCCCCTGCTGTGGAAAAAACTCTCTTGGTTGGTACTGATGTTGCTGGGACTAGTGTTAATTTTGTCAGCTATTTTTTTATTTAGTTTTAGTCTTAGTCCTGTGTTAAATTTCCTTTTTAGTTTTAGTCATATTTAGTCACCTTCATCCTGTTTTTATTTAGTCAAGTTTTAGTCGACTAAAAGTCTGAGCATTTTAGTCTTATTTTAGTCGACTAAAACAGTAAATATTTTAGTCAAGATTTAGTCGACTAAAAGTCTGAGCATTTTAGTCTTATTTTAGTCAAAGAAAACTAATTATTTTAGTCTACTTTTTGTCAATGAAAACTGTTGAATATTTTTTAGTCATCAGATTATATAGAACATTTCAGTCAAACTAGTCTAGCCAAAACCAATAATTTGTCATTTTAGTCAAACTTATTTCACAATAAGATTATATCTTGTCCTTATTTGATGAAAAACACAGGTTGAATGATTAAGAATGCAGCTTTGCAGAGAGTATCTGGTCAGGTTTGTGGTGTTTTTACCAGCTGTGTTATGGCCACATTGCTTCCCTTCTGATAAAACAATGCATTCACTTTTTTTCTCCGCCTCATTGTAGTGAAAATGGGCCCAAATATCACATTGTTTCTTTCTCCCAAGCAGTGGTGGCTTTAGACTTTTTCGTTGTCAGTCATTTTGACGGACAGGATCGTAACATTTCCGTCATAATCCATTATTACCCGTCGAGTGCACAATTGATCACTCACTCGCGCTGACGGGGGGGTATTCGGTTAACGTGAGTGCGACCACTGCTCCCAAGCCCTGTTGTTGCCATTTTATTTTCCGTTAAATAAGGTTAGTTAGACCATGAGTTAGACCCGCGTATTCCTGACAGTTGATATTGTGCCGCTGCCCGGTGTAATTCAAATGTACCGCCGCGCGCAGCACGGACACACAGCTGCTGCCCAGCGCAGCACCGGAAATGGAACTGCTGGGAGAAAAACTGACTATCAGAGATATCTTTCATAATATTTCGTCAACGAAAGTAAAGAGAGATTTTGGCATAGTTTTGATTTAGTAAACTACATTTTCGTCTCGTCAGTTTTCGTCAACGATATTGCATGATGATTTCGTTACAGTTATTGTTTACTGCCGTCGGTGCGGTCTCGTCATCGTCTCGTTTTCGTCATGGAAAAAAAGGTCGTTGACGAACATATTTCGTCATAGTTTTAGTCAACGAAATTAACACTAGCTGGGACAGAGAGATATGCTTTGGCCATGGGTGACAGCAGTGGGTAAAACTGCATTGTCTCTCCACCACTTCAAAAACAATACCGTTTTTGCCAAGAAGGTGAGGCTTATTGACAGGGCGAGATATGAATATACTGTTGGTACTTGTCAATGTCTCTAGGTATGTACATGTAGCCCTGTAAATACGATGTCCTTTTGTGTTATCTGTTGTTTTATCAAATCAAATCAAATCAAGTTTTATTTATATACAGTAGCACATTTATAAACGATTTTTGATCGAGCCAAAGTGCTGTACATATAATAAAAATAGGGCCGACCTCACATGGAGGGGCAAAGTATGCCTAGGGCCAGCCGCTGCAAAAGCTCGATGCCCTCGGGTTTTAAGCCTAGGCACTATCAACAACAGCTGATCAGCCGTCCTTAAGGCTAATCAGGCTTAAGAAGTTCGGCTATATAGGCAGGAGCCAGCCCGTTAAGGGCTTTGAAAACGAATAAAAGGAGTTTAAAATCTATTCTGAACCAAACTGGAAGCCAGTGCAATGAAGCCAGAATTGGGGTAATATGGTCACGCTTTTTATGGCCAGTGAGAAGACGTGCAGCTGCATTCTGAACTAGCTGGAGGCGTCTAATTGAGGCCTGATCCATACCCACATACAGGGCATTGCAGTAATCCAGTCTCGAGGTAACAAAGGCGTTAATAACCCTTTCTAGGTCTTTAATAGATAAAAACGACTTACGACTAGCCAATAGTCGTATTTTGAAAAAGCAGGTCTTGACTACAGTACTAACCTGCTTATCAAATTTAAAGGCGCTATTGAAGGTCACTCCAAGGTTCATGACAGAGGGGAGGATATTTGTATTGGGGGAGCCCAGAATATCAACCGGGGAGACTGTTGGTTGGGGTCCAAAAAATATAACCTCGGTCTTGCTCTCATTAAGGGTGAGGAAGTTTTGGCTCAGCCAGGATTTAATCTCTGTTAGGCAGTCCTTCAATTGCTGTAGTGAGCCTTGGGGAACCCCACAAGTAAGAGGGGCTGTGGCAGAGGAGAAGGCACCCAGTTGCACTGAGAAGCTACGGTCCGTCAAATAAGACCTGAACCATGCAAGGGCAGAGCCTGTAATGCCTGCGGACTGTTCAAGCCGTGACAACAGGATACTATGTTCCACAGTGTCAAAGGCAGCCGTTAGGTCTAACAGCACCAAGACAGCTGTGCTGCCTGAGTCGGCGGCTAGGAGCAGATCATTAAAAACTCTTAAAAGGGCTGTTTCAGTGCTATGCATAGGTTTAAAGCCAGACTGAAACTTCTCGTGGATGCCGTGCGTGATTAAAAACGACTGCAGCTGGGCGTAGACTACTCGCTCCAGGGCTTTAGATAAAAAGGGTAGCTGGGAGATGGGCCTAAAGTTTGCGAGAATGGAAGGGTCGAGATTTTTCTTTTTAAGTAGTGGCTTAACCACGGCATGTTTGAACGCAGCTGGGACACATCCTGAGCTAAGAGAAGTGTTTACAAGCAATAAAACACTTGCTCCAACTGATTCAAAAACATCTCTGAGAAAGCGAGAGGGAATGCTGTCTAAGCTGCAGTTTGTCGGCCGCAGATGCTTGACTACATCCGAGAGAAAAGAGAGGGATACAGGCTCAAAATGGTCGAGAACAGCAGGGCACAGAAAGGGAGCAGGATCTGGGGTAGGACTAGTATGGGCTAGCCTAAGGGCAGATACTTTTTCCATAAACATTTTAAGAAATGACTCGCAGAGAGTAGTTGATGGCACAATTGGAGAAGCATCACAAGGATTAATGATCGAGTTGAGGACATTAAAAAGAACTTGAGGTTTATGGCTGTTTTGGAGATTAACAGAGAAATATACTCTGTTTTGGCTGCTTTGACTGGAACGTCTTGTTAGCTATTGACCTAGCATTTAGCAAAGCCATGCAGAGTTTTCTCTCCGGGGTGGCTGAAGGTGTAGAGCGTCTCAGCTGACGAAGATGTGCGTGTTGAATGCCGCGCGGAGCAGCCGTCAGGTGTGCTATTTGATGGACAAGCACGCCACCACGCTTACCCCGTCGTCTGAAGCGCTTTCGGTGAGGCAGGATGCAGGGCAACCGGCGCAGGTAGGTGGGGATATCTGACAGTAGAGGGGGGGGAGTCGATTTACGGTAGCCAGGTATAGGTTTGGGCAGCAGTATAAACTCCAGTGAGGGTCTTAGGTGGAGGAGAGCTTGGCGATCATAGACAAGCAGAGCAGGGACATTCTGACAAACATAAAGCAAAAACAGGATAGCTAAAGGCAGAGAGCTGAGGGAGCGGCGTGCCGACACAGGCGCCATCTTGAAATCCCGTGAAACTAAGGCCCTGTCTACATGTTGTAACCTACTTGTTGCCATGTTGGACAGGTCTCCCTTGAAAAAGAGATCGATGATCTCAATGGGACTATCTGGTTAAATAAAGGTTTAACATTTTTTTTTTTTTAAATCGCGGTAGATTTTGTCAGTCTCACGACGGTATTAAGACATCTATTTACCGCGATATCGCGATATTCGATATATCGTTACATCCCTAGAGAATACTTTTTCTTTTTTTTCATAACCGGTGACTTCCGGTGGCATGCAGTGAAGGTGTCTAGTTCGCAGCCAACTACCCCTCAAAAATATGCATTAAGTGACTTTTTCAGAAGGATCAAACAGCTTTAAATAAAGCGTTCGGAAATAATAATATCGAAGAGCATTTCGGCGTGTAATTTGTTTTTACCACACGCCTAGTCTGATCACACCAGGCCAATTGTTTGTTCAGCCTCGCGGATGCCGACCACACGCAGCACCCTGATGGATCCTGAATCGCTTGGAAAACTCATAAGAGATATCGTTCGAGAGGAGATCTCTTCTGCATTGGAGGATAAATTCAAACCAATACAGGACTCCCTATCCAATCTCCAAGTGACAGCGGTGAACAGCGCCTGCAAAATCCAAGACTTGGAGGAATCCGCTAACAAAACAAACAGTCGCCTGACTCAATTAGAGAACGACTACAAACTGTTACAAAATTCAAAGGAATAATTGATGCAGAAAATGTTGGTTTTCGAAGATCAAAACCGTAAATTCAATATAAGAATTTACGGACTGAAAGAGGGACTGGAACAAGGGTCACCGACTGCATATGTAACCGAGCTCCTCGCAGATATGTTTCGCCAAAACATTATTGGGCCGCTGCCCACAGTGAGCTATGCGTACCGCAACGGGTCGGTTAAAGGCAACCAGTGTATCACCGCACGGCTTAACAGTTTCGAAACGAAGAGGACTATTCAACGCCTCGTCAGTGAGAGGGGAGGGAAACTCCAGTACCGTGACCAGAGGATTAACATATACCCGGACCTGAGTGCCAAACTACGGGAGCAACGGGCTGAATTCAACACCGTAAGAAGCCTCCTGTGCTCTGCTAATATGGCCCGGAAGCACTATTTAGACACCCCGGCCAGCATAACGTACTTTCAACTTGGCCACTAAAAATATTGGTTTAAAAAAAAAAATTGTCCTGTGGTATTGGTATTTTGACAAGCAATTTTGTTAAATTGTTTCGTTTATTAACGCTACAACATAGCGTTTTGTGAGGCGGTTGTCGTTGTTGGGTGAAAAGCAAACAGCTGTTTGCTGTGGAGCGCAGCGCGAGCAGTCTCCCGTGAGCGGGAGCGCGCTCCTTCACTACAGACTGTCGCTATCAATATCTATCAATATATCAATCTATCTATCTCTCAATATATAAGGAATCGCAGTAGGCAAAATGTGTTGCTATAGCAACACGTCATGTTTATGTTTACACGCAAAATCAATAACGCGAAAAGGAGTGGGGTCAATATGACCCGCTGGCGGAAATAGGTATAAATGGCAATTTCTTTGGCGATTTCTTCAATCTGACTTCATATTGACAATTTTTAGGGTGCTACATAACACACTTTCAGGAAAAGTCACGGACTGGGAGACTTTAATATTTTATTGAAAAAAAGTTACATACAATAAAAAAACAGCTGTGGGTCAAATTGACCCCATGGCGGTTCTACACTCTAAAAAGTCATTCAGGGGACCTTTTACCACCACTTAATTAAATGCATGGTTGCAAGATAAAAATGTGAGTTCATTGATTTAGATAAACATTTTAAGTTGCAAACTTAGTTCTGTGAGAGGGTACAAAGTACTGTAGTAGAGGCTACTGTGATAGTACAAATACTTTGGTTACTATTGTGATATCGCTTTTTATTAAAAATGAATCTCGGTGAAGCAGATCAAGGACATGCTTCTTGAGGTTGGATCGTTATTTAGAGTTGTCATTGAAATGCAAGTTGTTGGCAGTCACCCATTCAGAATATATTAATTTAGGTAATTTATCTTTTTTTCCTTTTTCAAAAATAGCACAATACAATTGAAGTACGCAGAGATCTATAGCCATCCGCTGCCTTGTCGTGTACCTTGGAGAAAAGGAAGAGGACCTTTTCAAGGAGCTTAGCGACGTAATTGAAAATCTTGAAATAAAATAAAATCCATGGGCACAGGACAAAAGCACTGCTCTCTGTCAGTTACATTTTGAAGCATATTGCACTTTTGGCCACACCCCAATCAATAATATCTTAGCAACGTTCATCATGGATAGGTGTTGACAGCAATGGCATGGGAAAAGGATTGTGTAACATTTGAAAAGTGGCTTTTAACCAGTTCAAATATTGTATGGAACCTGCAAAAAAGATGAGAAGGTACACTTGCACGGTTGTGATTGACAAAATCTGTCCACATGCATTTAAACACTAGGCAAAGTACTCAAAACCACCTCTGTGTGTCTTCAGGCCCACATTGCCATGATGACACACACATGCAGACTCAATAGGTGAAAACAATACCAGCAATATCAACAATACTTTAGCAGCTGGTAATAATGGCTCTGAATTCGCTAAGAGTGACAGTTTAAAAAGTATGCAATTACCTAATTCATTGTCTCTTATGCGCTAACCTATTATTTAATGTGCTTCAAAAGGACATGAATATCGCCTTCATCAGTGACCGGTCCATCCCAGGATCTGACCATATGGCAACCATCGTGGTCGATGGAAACAAATGAATGAGCAAGCATTCTGTGTTAAATGTGTTCATACTGTTTGAAATAATGACTGTCGGCAGTGTAAACATCTTTGTTACATCTCTTGTAAAATGGATGTGTGTGATCTGCAGATTGGTGGCCATTGAGTTTGTTACTGTAGTTTTACAAAAACTCTGGTTTTAAATATGCAAAGGCCTCTAACTTCGAAGTGATGGCAGCATTTATTTGCTGTGTCCCCATTTCCCATGGTAATGTGGCTTATGTGTTTATTTATTATTTGTGGGGCAATTTAAATTTGTGTTTATCTTTTTTTTCAAGATTTAAATGAAGCTCAGCGCAAGTTCTTTCAGGAAGACTGGTATACATTCACTCCGCAGCTGCATATAATCAGCTCATCACAGGCGTTCTCTTTAACCTATTACATTTCACCTCATTCTCCAGCAGCCAATCAACGTGCTGCAGCCAAACTATAAAATGGTTCTCCTCTCTCCTGCAGTCAGCTGTGATTTCAGGTGTTCATGCACCTTATCATATGGCATGTGTCAATAAATGTTCAAACTAAATGAAGTCTCTCCTGATTGAAACATCATGTGTTGAAATAAACAACTGCAGTTCAAAATAAAAAGTGAATTGCCTAATATTTTTGTTGTGGACATAAAAAAACATAAAAAGCTAAGAAAAAAACAATTGAATACAATATATTTGGAGCAACTTAATTTATAAATGGTTGTCAACTTAAAAACGTGTGTTCACAATGATGTTAATTAAGTACATACAACTTAAAATTCCTTTTAAATCATACGGTAAAAGAAGTTGGAACAACTTAATTTTTGGAGTAATCAACTTAAAAACTTGTATCCCGAATGAGGGTAATTAAGTACATACAACTTAAAATTCCTTTTAAATCATACGGTAAAACTAGTCGGAACAACTTCATCTTTGGAGTAATCAACTTCAAAACTTGTGTTTATGCTACCAATTATTAAGTAAGTGGTCATTAAAAACACCTCTGATTGTAGAGGAAAAGCCTTCTCCCCTAACTCAAATAACTTTGTTGCTTTAAGACAATTTCATTAGAAGTTGTCTTGGCTCAATAAACATTGATGCAAACTGTTGCGTTGATTTTCTTTGTTGAGCCAAGGCATTTGTTTTTAGAGTGTAGTGTTAATCTCATGTAATTGTAGAATGAACACAGTCTTCCTTTGAAGATGTATACATCAGGTGTCTTGAGTAGTCAAAATTACCTACTAATCATTGTACACATTTGTAAATATTATTTTCCACTTGTTACCATTGTGAGTCAGCTCTGAGTGATTTTGTGGCTACAATTCAGGCTAATACGCTACCAGAGGTGGAATAAGTACTCAGATATTGTACTTGAGTAAAAGTAGAAGTACTCAGATCTTGTAGTGAAAGTAGAAGTACTCAGATGTTGTACTTGAGTAAAAGTAGAAGTACTCAGATCTTGTACTTGAGTAAAAGTAGAAGTACCAGAGTTTTCATCCTCATTTAGAATGCTATCACGAAACTCACATTTGGTTGTTTATAACATAAAGAACATCTGATTTAATGTGAGGTAGGGAAATAATCATTTGAGTATAAGTACGTGTATATAAATATGTAATTTACAACAGCTGTAAGATGCTTGAAAATGCACCTTGAAAATGCTTGAAAAGTGCTTGAATTTGACTTTGGAAAAGGTGTAAGAACCCTGAATATAGCATGACAGCGCGCACACAGGACAGAGGAGATGAGATGTGGCTTCTTCCTCTGATGTGTGAGGAGGAGGAAAAAAGCCATCCAAAGTTATCACTCTTGATCTAAAAGAGCTTTTGATAACCTTTGGCATAAAAGCTGGGTTAGGGCGCAAAACAGCTGAGCTGCCACCTCCTTGGATCTGGAGACATGACGGAGCCACAGAAGTGTTCCCTTTCAGGGGCCATGCCCACAAACGCTGGCCTAACACTGGGTGACTGCTGATTGCTCCCTCCACCTGGGAGAGAGTGTCCTCGCGCCACGGAATTTCCCACGGTCTCCCTGACATTATCCGCTGTAGGCATGGACACCTCCTGATCGTACACCTCCCTGGCGATTGATGTAGGCAGCCGCTGCTTTGTTGTCTGTGCGCATCAACACATGTTGTTTGTACAGCAACGGGGCGAGGTTTATGTGGAGAGACATGTGAGCCGGCCACTGTCCCCCCACTGCCTGTGACATGCACTTTCCTCCCCAACCTGAGAGAGATGCGTCTGTGAACACCGAGGTGTGTGACGTCACTCTGCCCATGGGCACCCCCACTAACAGGACGTGGAGATTTTTCCAGTAGATTAAATCCAAACCCATGGAAGGAGGAATGAACACCATACGTCTCTTCTGACGCACAGGGTCAATGTGCAGGCGAATAAACCACCTCTGGAGTCTCCTCATGTGAAGGAGACCCAGGGGGATCACCACGTGACCATGCCGACATCATGCCTAACAGCTGCATCACGGAGAGGACTGTCACAACCCTGCGGGGTGTGACGCGTCGGAGGAGAGCTGTCAGTTTCTCCACTCTCTGCCGTGAGAGCCGCGCTCTCATGGTGGCTGAGTTTTATTCCACTCCCAGATAAATGATGATCTGGGAGGGAAGAGGACAGCTCTTCTTCCAGTTTATAAATGAAACCCAGGCTTGACAGATGGGAAAAGGCCATTTCCTTGTTGACAGATCGAGGATAGGTCTCATTCCCCCCGCCCCGTCTCTTTCGGGACCAGAAAATAGCGGGAGTAAAAACCCCTGATTTTCCACAGCTCTGCTAAATGGAGCGGAGTTGTAGGAGTCTAAAGAGGGAAATTATGATTTATCTGCTGATATTGCATATTATTTTTTTTTATTTTTTTTTAATTTCAAAATATCAATTTGGCTGGCATTGCATTGTGTTCCAATTAACATAAAAATGACTTTTGCAAAGTTTTGAGGAATTCCATTGAGATTTAGGGGTGCCACCTAAGACATGAACTTTTGTGAATTTCTAATTGCCAAAAGGTTGACCTGGAAATGTTGAGTACAGTGAACTTTTATACAGTAACATGTTCTGAATCTATAGGGTTATCAAAGTAAAAGTTGTTTGTTTGCCCTTTGGGCAACTTGGGCATTTCTCAGAATTCAACTTTCAAGATTCTCCATTCATTTGTCCTATAGACAAAATTAATGGAGCTCAATGGGACATGTTCACGTTACCCTGAGTTTTGTGCAGCAGTGATGGATGTCGGACACACATATAAAGTTTAATTGACTTTATTGTTAAACACAAGGGGCGATACTGACATACTTATAAGAACAAACCCTAACTAAACTTCAAACTTAATTGCTCAGTCTGTGCCAGAGTCCGCTCCACTGAGCAACATCACCAGGGAGAAAGAGAGAGGAAATGGAACCTGAACTCCGAACCTAGCCTGTGCGCCTCCCCCCAGATATGTCTCCCCATCCGCCACCCAAGAGTAACCGTCCTATCGCAAGCTTGCGATTACCTTGCGTTTGCAGCGGCGAAGGTTTGGCTGTTGGCTGCGGTCATGTTCAACTGCCTGCAGCACATTCTGCAGGTGCTGCTCCAAATGCCATGTTGACAACCTGGTCAGCGCAGCACCAGTCCTGCAGCAACTTGCATGTCAACCGGGCAATGATCACTCCACATGCCTCATTGGTCTGCTTCTTATACGCCGGGACACCAAGCAGTTTCAGCCGCTCTGCATCTCCAACCACCACTGTAAGATGTTCCTCCATCTGGCGCACATTGCTGAGCATCGGTGTTAACTTGCTGTCCCAGTGTAGGGTGCACAATGGAGGTGGTGTCCACTGCTTGTGCCGTTCCTCACTGATTGTCTCCAGCACTTGGCGTCTTGCTCGGTCAGCTGTTGCGTACCAGGCCACGCGTGAAGGCAGCCTGTTGCGTTGGTGACATCTTCAACCTTGTAGCCAGAGACACAACACTTGGTCGGCTAAGGATGTCATGTGGAATGAAGACGTTTGTTCCAGTCTTCTTATGCTTGTGGGATGGTTCGCCCTCAGATGTTGGACAGACTGTGTTAGTATCCTCCTCTGGCTCCTCATCACTCTCCGACACCAAACTGGACATTGCCGTCATCTCCTCCAGCTCCTTTTCACAGCAGGACTGCCTGGCTGCTGCAGCAGCTTGACGCTCCTCTCGCCGCTTCACCTTGAGCTGCAGCTTTTTGTCCAATACACCAAATGTGGCCACTCTGTCGGTCTTCATGCTGGCCAAGAAAGATAGGTCTTCTGGGTTATCAATCAGCCACCAAATACCTATAAATATGACTTAAGTATGCAAAGACACAACTACAGATATGACAGTAATATGTAATAATACATACCCAACACAAAAACAGAAAGATCACCTCAGTTTTCTTGAACTGCAGTCTTGTTTGCCTCAGATCTCCATGGCGCCCATTGAGCACTGTTTACCACTTTATCCAACAAAAACAGATGTGCGGTGGCACCCCTAAATCATCATGTATTGGACAAATATTTTGCATGTGTTGTTTCTACATATATTGGAACACTTTTAGCACCCAGCCATATCAAAATTCAAGAATTGTGTTTTTTGATGCACCCTATTATACATATATGCATGATTTGAATATTTGCCTTTAAATAAAATATGGGCTTTTGTAACTGACACACTTGATAAATCAATTATAAAATGACGTATCATTTAATCATGGAAACCAGTAATAACAAAAAGGCAACACGAATAACTAAGGGAAAAAATACCGTAAACAGGTTGCATCAATACAAAATATGACAGCACAGTACTTACATGCATGTCATGATATTAAAATCTGCCTTTTTATTTCATTTAGCTTCTATTTCCGTTTGTTACAGTGAATCCATGGTGATGAAGCTGTTTGTGTGGAACAAGGTTCACTTGTCTGCTGGTTCCTGCCAGTAGGGGTCTGTGGAGACAGACACAGCATCAGGCTGTAAATTATTGAGTGTTTGCTGTAGAGCTGCACACACACACACAGTCCTCTGTATACTCCATCTCATTGAGAAAATTAAAGAGGCCTGTTTAATGGCTGCTGCTGAAAGACATTGGATCTGCCCTCAGGTTTCACATATCCAACCCAGCAGACTTTGACACTCTCATTAATAAGTCATCATTCATAATCTGACGCTTCAATGGTGTTAAAATATATCTGTGATGAACTCCTTCCACTGTGCTTCCAGGTGACGTTCAGAGGCAAACCTTTGTCTTATTATTCATTGAACATGGAGGCTGAAGGACATTCTCCCGATGTTCAACACTGCAGTGCTGCTTCTCCCCAGGAGGTGCTGACCCCAGGTCTGTTGTTCCTGTCTGCTGCCTAACCCTAACAGCCTCACTTCCACATACATCCCCCTGTCACATTTCATTCACAGCCACTCCTATAAGTAAAGAGGGCAGGCAGGCAGCCGCTGAAGCGTAGCTTTTTCTATGTCAATAATGAATCAGCCGCCTCATACATCTCCCACCTGGAGTTTCACTCAGCACTGTGTTAACCAGCCTCATTTAAAATGAATTGTACATTTATTTTAAAAGGGGACTTTATATGTAAAGCATGGTTTTAAATGTCCTTTTCTGTTTCTGCAGAGGCAGCCGACCTGAGAAGAATGATCATGAACATCAAGATCGTCCATCTGGTGGGTGATGATGAATGGCTGCCAAGTGCTCAAATGGATTATTACTGGAAGAAACTCTTGGAGAAAGACCCTGATGACTGGGGGGAATTATAAGAATTGTCCACACTTTGTCCAGTATTGTTAGTTGTGAGAACGTTGTTGAGTTTTACTTGTTTGCATTTCCTGTACCCATTGTGGGCTCTATGTCAATGATATTTAAAATGATTGATTTACAGATTTCAGTGTTTCTCATTTTCTGTAAGTGTATTTAAAGGATGGTCAGGTACTTCTGTTATTTTTATTTTAAATTGTAAACTGTTCAACTGCATTTAAGCAAAAACAATAAATATTTGATGGTTCTGTGGGTGTTTTGTGTGAGGCCCTGCACTGTTTACCGTACACATGGACACACTGATGATGGGGAAGTGTGTTCTCAGATATGAGAAGCTGCGCCTTGGGTTAATCATTGGTGAGTGGGTGCTGAATGTATCGGGTGCTGGTGATGTGCTGCACGTGGCCGGGCGGTGGGCGGACTCTCCCCCCGCCACTCCTTTCCGCTCCTCTCCGCTGCTCCAGTCGGCGATGGAGCCCCGGACATAGCACACGGGACTCTGGCACTCTCTTTACGCGTGTTGGCTGGTAAGTTGTCTGCTGCCTCGACTATCGTTAACTGGTCATCAGTCGATACCGTTTCCAGGTGTATAGATGCTCCGGACAGACTGCGGTGGGACAGTGCCTCATCATGTGATTCCTTACATAGTGAAAGACAGCCGACCGGTGCGTAACGAAGGAAATCTTAACTTAACCAAAAGGAGTCTGATTCCCGACTGGAAGTGATCCTCACCAGAGGTGGGAAGACACTAACTACATTTACCCAAATACTGTACTTAAGTACAATGTTGAGATACTTGTACTTTACTTGAGTATTTCCATTGTATGCTACTTCTTCTCTTGTACAATTCAGAGTTAAAGTTTTTACTTTTACTCCACTACATGTATTTTGTACCTTTAGTTACTTTACAGATGTGGATTAATGATGTGAAATATAATCAAATCTTAAATCAGACTTTAGTTAAACCTGGAGTAGGCCTACATTCACAAGCTACCCTGCAGTATACAAAGTCATTCAAACTAGCTGCACCTTTACCAGCTTTGAGAACACTCTAATGATCAATCATTATAAAACATGTTATATATATTATTCTGAAATGCACCAATCTGCACAATGACTGCTTTTATTTTTGGTACTTTAAGTATATCTTGATGCTAATACTTTTTTACTTTTACATGAGTAACCTTTTGAATGCAGGACTTTTACTTATATTCCTACACTCTGGTACTTTTACTTAAGTACAATATCTGAGTACTTCTCTCACCTCTGCTCCTATAGGTGTCATTCACATTGAGGACTTAACCCCACCACGTTTTGAAACGTCTGATTTGGACCGTATCACTTTTTTAAAGTATAATTTATTAACAAGGCTGTACTAAAGAGCTTGCATCAAGAAATTGAATTGAAACGCTTCAGGAAAGGTTTGTTTAAGACAGCAGATGATGTAATGTGAGTACAGAAGTAACTAAAATGCATTTTCTAAAACAAAAGCTAAAAATCAAGTGAGTTTAACAAGTTTTCAGTTGTCACTGTTCATGATGCATTCGGATGACTGTGCAAATAACAGTATTTAAGTAAAAGTCCTCCATTCAAAATCTAACTTGAGTACACAAGTATTATCAGATAAATGTAGGCCTACTTAGTAAGTATACAAAGTAATTATATTTATATATGTGACATTTCTAGATGATATTGTTGTATCAAGTAGCATTTTACTGTTGTAGAGAAACTGATGGACTTGGACTAAAAATATATTTTAATAATTTGACTCTTTTGTGACTTAGAAGTAGTCCACTAGTTGAATTTATAGAGATGCATTTTGTAAAAATAAATGTACTGGAGTAATATTACATTATTTAAATGTAGAGTAGAAGTATAAAGAACATAAAATGGAAATACTCAACTAAAGTACAAGTACCCCAAAATTGTACTTAAGTACAGTACTTGAGTAAACTTAGTTTTTTCCCACCACTGCACACTTGTGTTGAATTTATTCAGTCAGTTAGTTGTTGTGTGATCACACCATTGTCCTTTTCCTGTGTTTCCCCTTACACTCAATAGATGCATGTGTTTCATTGTATTAAGGTTCTAATGTGGGACTGCAGGAGGAGTTTGCATGGCAGGAGAGCCGCTCAGAGACAACCTTAGAGAGCAAGGTAGGCTCTTTAAGACCACAAACAGCTACTAAAACTATTGACCTACCTACGAAACACAATCACCAGATACAAAATGCCTGATGTGTTCATACAACTTAAAGTTCCAGTGTAATGTCCCAAGACTGACTTCAAATAATTTACTTAGGATACCTCAAATGGATACTTCTCAAATTGAGGTTCTTGTAGTAACTGCTTCCTTTCATGTATTTTTGTATCCCTTTGTTCCCAGAATGAAAATAAGATGTGCCTACTACACACATAGATTGAGACACAGGTGCTTCCTGTTTTCTCTGTCTCTGCTGGCGGTGTGTCTGCTCAAGCTGGTCTACATTAAAGTGACAGTGAGGGACAGCGTCTACATCGAGCCCTATGGAATCTCTGTCAGCTTATCCAGAAGGTACGACATCAACTGCACCGCCATCTACGAGCTGGACCCTGTGGAGATAGGCAAAGCTCTGGAGATAAAGCGTAAAGTCATTGTTGATGTGGACGATGATAGCACTGTGAGTTTGACCTCAGACTGCCAAACGTTTATCAGAACAAGAGGATACCATGAGGCTCCAGTGTCGAATGCAGAGCGCAGCTTCCCATTGGCTTACTCCCTGGTGGTGCACAAGAATGCACCCATGGTGGAGCGGATTCTCCATGCCATCTATGCACCTAATAACATCTACTGCATCCACTATGATCAGAAGTCCTCCCCAGCGTTCATAAAGGCCGTTACCAACCTGGCTCGATGTGTTCCAAATGTGTTCATCGCCTCAAAACTAGAGTCTGTGCAATATGCCCACATCAGCAGGCTGAATGCTGACCTAAACTGCCTCTCTGACCTGCTAAAGTCAGAGGTCAAGTGGAAGTATGTTATCAACCTGTGTGGCCAGGACTTTCCTCTCAAGTCCAACTATGAGCTGGTGATGGAGCTGAAGCAGCTGAACGGCAGCAACATGCTGGAGTCCAGCCGGCCCAGTGAGCTCAAGAAGCAGCGCTACAGCTTCAAGCACGAGCTGAGAAATGTGCCTTATGAGTACCGTCGTCTTCCTGTCAAAACCACAGCGCTCAAAGATGTCCCCCCTCACGGTATCGAGATGTTCATCGGGAGTGCATATTTTGTCCTCTCACAGGATTTTGTGAACCACATTAGCAGCAGCCAGGTGGCAAAGGACTTCCTGGCTTGGTCAGCTGACACATACTCTCCAGATGAACACTTCTGGGCCACCCTGGTCAGGGTCCCCGGGGTGCCAGGACACATTCCCCGATCAGAGGCTGACGTTACAGATCTGAGGAGTAAGACACGACTAGTCAAATGGAACTATTTAGAAGGGAATCTTTACCCCGCCTGCACGGGGACACACATGCGGAGTGTTTGCATCTACGGAGCGGCGGAGCTGCGCTGGCTCCTGAACTATGGACACTGGTTTGCTAACAAATTCGACCCCAAAGTGGACCCGATTCTGATCAAGTGTTTGGAGGAGAAGCTGATGGAAAAACGTCATAACGTGCAAACATGATACCCAAAGGAAAAGCAAATGAGAGGAGGTTGTAGGTCCAGTATTTATTATATTATAGACAAAGGTGCAAATTGACATCAGAGTACATGGACTTATTTGTTGCACAATTGTGAGATGCAGGCACTTTACTTGTCACAGTCTGCTCCATCATTCACCAGTAGTTTTCCATTCACCTGTCTAACCTGTTAGCCACACCCTGTCTCACTCTCTTTCTCTTCTGCACCCATTAGCTTCTCTGCCAGTATTTAAACCCTCACCAGACACACACCCGTTGCCAGATCGTACTTTGCATTATGCCAGTCTTTCCCGTATTACCTCCAGATTGCTCTCCCGGTTTCGACCCTGCCTGTCCCAGACCATCCTGTCTCGTCTCCTTCCTGACCCTGCCTGAACTCGGATTATTCTGCCTTGCCTGCTCCCTGACCGGTTGGTACCTGCGACTCCCATCTTGCCTTCTATCTGCCGTGTTGTATACAACCAGTCTTTTGCTTACAATAAAGCTGGTTACCGACGATCCCTGGTTTTCCGTGTGTTGCACTTTGGTCTTCTGTCACAATTGAACTGAAGACCAAAGTGAAGGAGACGAGACAGGATGGTCTGGGACAGGCAGGGTCGAAACCGGGAGAGCAATCTGGAGGTAATACGGGAAAGACTGGCATAATGCAAAGTACGATCTGGCAACGGGTGTGTGTCTGGTGAGGGTTTAAATACTGGCAGAGAAGCTAATGGGTGCAGAAGAGAAAGAGAGTGAGACAGGGTGTGGCTAACAGGTGAGACAGGTGAATGGAAAACTACTGGTGAATGATGGAGCAGACTGTGACATTACTTAAGTATTGTCATTTTGTTAGCTTCTACTGCCTATTTCATTGGAAAACATTACGCCTGTTGGTGGTCCACATTTGCTAATCACTTTGCAGATTTTGCATGCGCTGAAAAAACTGAAATGTTGACTTTAATTAAATGTATTATGTCAACAAATGTCACATAACTGTATTAGGTTGCAATGATATTAAGTTGAACCTAATATTGAACTAATACAGTTATGTGTGATCTGTTGACAGAATATTTAATTAAACTCAACATTTCAGGTTTTTAAGTGTGTGAACCACTTGCAACATTTGATCAGTAATCTTTGATTAAACATAGGGAGGGATCATTCTTCAAAATGAGGTCTTCTACTTTATTTAAAGGGAAAATGTTTGTCTAATGTCATTCCCTGAAGTATTTTAATTGTCTCTCCACCTACATGTTGCCATCCTGTTGCAGCAGGATACTGCCTTTCCACATGATTTCATTCTTATAATTGTTTTACTTTCAATTACCACATAAATAATTGGATCAGTAACAGAAGAAAGAAATACAAGTGCCTTTGGCTTAACGAATGTGGATTATCTAAGGAAATGCCATCCTAAAAACAAGTGCCACTTGATATCAGATCCCAGTACAGTGTCCATGTGGGTTCCACAGACTACTCTTACATTGAGGTTAGAAATACCAAAGACTGTTTTCCTCGTGTGTTCTGTTAATGCTCCACATACGTTTGTTTTTCAGGGTTTTTTGTCATGAAAACAGAAATTGAGGTTGAGTTTCGATGGTTGAGATTTCTGCTGATGTATTTATTGCTGAATAAAAGTACGATGCTTCTTATGGGTGGTTTGGCATGAAGCTCATTGAAAAGACTGTCAGACACTGCTCTCCAATATGTTTGCATTCATTTAGTGAACTATGGTACAGGTAAACAGGTATTTGATTGTCTGGATGAGTCAGAAACAGACAGGTGGTTCTGTTATTGTGTCCACCTTGCATATACATTGATTTATGATAACCACAAATATAAAATGTCTCTGTGTTCAGTGTGTTGTCAGGCTTAAGGATGCACACAAGGCCATGTGTTTGTTGTTTACAATGCTTCAACAGGCTCGCATGCCTGTATAAGAAGTTCTGGCCCTGCAGTCGTTCCCCAGCGTCTCCACAGTAAGTGCTCTTTTAATTCTCTCTCTGGCTGCCTGCAGACTTGGCTCCAAATACTGATGACTTAACAAGACTGATATAAAGTGGATGAAATTAGTGTGATCATTCTGTCTGTCAGAATACAGCAGAGAGGCCTCCAAAGAACCCCCCCATCCCACCTGGCCAGCATTCACAAGCAGGCTAGAAGAATTCATCAGTTTATTTACGTAAGTAAAAGTAGCAATACTATAGTGCAAAAGCAATGAGTTATAAGTCAAATAAGTGCATTTAAAAGTGTACTTAAGTAAAAGTACAAAAGTATTTGCATCAAAAAATATATTTTAAGAACCAAAAGTAAAAGTACTCATTATGCAGAATGGCTCCTTTAAGCACCCTATTTTAAAAGTCACTAGTAACTAAA